>JAJTUV010001453.1:0-330559 GCA_021653895.1 Mastomys natalensis
CTTGCCTAGGTTGTGTGTCATTCTTAACCTGACTTGGTCTCTATTGTGATTTTTTGCAGAGAAGATGTTAATGGCAGGCAAGGAAAGGTAGATAGAAAGCCTCAGGTCTTTGGTGCTAATAAAGGGATCAGCATAGGGACAGAAAGAGCTAAGAGTGAGGAAGATTCTTCCTGTGCAGAGGAACTCACTTACCTTAAACACAGCTCCAGGGCCCGTGTAAAATATTTCATTCCTAAACATGGAGAAATATTTTGAGGATTGCACGGTATTAAATATAAAAACCATTTTAGTGCTAACTTAGAATTCTGTTTAGAATAATATCAAAAACTATGAGGGAGTTGTGCCTTGGGGAAACGTGTGTAATCCTAAGGAGAAGGTTGGATAATCACAAGTTTAGGGTTTTCTGGAATACAGAGTGACTCTAAGGCAAGACTAAGCAATTCAGTGATACTATCTTACAATATATAGTAAAAAAGATTGATAGAGGTATGACTTGTCAGAACACTTGCAGGACAGAGTAGTAATCTATATTTATTATAACTTTTGTAATAATTAAAACAAAATACAGGGAATCGTCATGATTCTAAGCATTATCTAGATACATGATTATTGAATCAGTGAGAAATTTTATTAGTATGAAAAAGAAAAGGGTTGATTTTCCATAAAAGGGATGTTTGTTCATTTGTGTCTTATACTCTATAAGTGATTTCCAGTATGGTGTTATATAAATTAAAATGACTAGTATACTTTCTGTGACATCAACATAGGAGCAGTGATATTCAAATAGATTTTCAGATAATTTTGTACTATGTAGAAGGATTTTTGACCAATGTCTACAAAGATTAGTGTGTATGTGTGTGTATGAGTGTGTGTGTGTGCATAATAGTTTCATTAATTTACCTAACAAAAATAATTATAAATCATTACCTAAGGATGTACACATGCTGAATTTTTTTAATATTGCTCAGAAACCAAGATGTGTGACTAAAATGTGCAGATAGAAAAGTGAACATAATGCAAATAAATATATCTTTTTTTTGTAGGTTAACACATGAAAGTACAGCATCTTATTCAACTTTAGAAAAGTGGATATAAGATACAGTGTCTGGATAAAGCAGAATTGATCTCTTTTGGAAGAAAAAGCCAAGATATTCATAAAGAATATATGAAACAATTTCTGGAAAATTTAGATGTTTCCTAGTGAGTAATGTGTATATGGGATTTTAAAGCATGACTATTTGGAATTTTAATGACCAATATATGGAGCTTTTTAAATGAAGCAGAGACATTATAAATTGAAGCATGTTCTCACAGACAATAAGAACAGTGAATTGTTTACTTTTATAATCATATTCTTTGTGGAATTAGTAATGGGAATCTTAGGAAATGGATTCATAGCAGTAGTGAATATCATGGACTGGGCCAAGAGAAGAAGATCTCTTCAGTGGATCAGATTCTTACTGCTTTAGCTGTTACCAGACTCATTTATGTCTGGACTTTGCTCATTTGTATACTGTTATTCATACTATGTCCACATTTGCTTATGAGATCAGAAATGTTTACAGCAATGAGCATTATCTGGGTCATAAACAACCATTTCAGCATCTGGCTTTCAACAAGCCTTGGTGTTTTTTATTTTCTCAAGATAGCCAATTTTTCTAACTCTTCTTTTCAATACCTAAAGTGGAGAGTTAAAAAGGTGGGTTTTAATGATAATACTGGTATCAATAATTTTCTGATATTAAACCTGCTATCTTTACGGCTGTATAATCATTTCTCAGTTGAGGTTTATGAAGGAAATATGTCTTATAGTTTGAGGAATTCACCACAATTTGCAAGAATTTTCTTATTCACCAACTCATCCAAAGTTTTATTAATCACCAACTCATCCAAAAGTTTTCTTATCCTTCAACTCCCTGTTCAGCTCATACCCTTCACAATTTCCTTGGTAGCTTTTTCATGCTCATCTACTCACTGTGGAAGCATCACAAGAAGATGCAGGTCAATGCCAAACAAACTAGAGATGCCAGCACCATGGCCCACATGAAAGCCTTGCAAACTGGGTTCTCCTTCTACTGCTGTATGCAGTATAACTTACTCTTTATTGTTATAGGGATTTTGAGCTCTGGATTGATAGGTGGAAAACTGATACTTATATTTGACCATATTTCTAGAGTACTTTTTCCTATAAGCCACTCATTTGTGCTGATTCTGGGAAACAGTAAACTGAGACAAGCCACTCTCCCTTTGCTGTGTTGTCTGAGGTGCCAGGCCAAAGATATAGACACCATAGGTCTCTAGTTAATTCCAGAATTCCTTGGACTATATGTTGAGATGTTATAGGGGAAAAAGAAACTGTGGGGCTTTAAAGCTGTGATGGTTAATACACAGGAGGGTAGAAGGAGGATAAAGATTCTCACAGGGTATAACTGATCTCATGAGAAACTGGATAGGGGATCATTTTAGGAAATGATAAGGGAGGTAAATACAGGAGTAGAGGTTTAGACAGGTCAAATGCCAATAAGAATGTAACAATTCTTGAGTATTTTGTTACTCCTTCTAAAAGGACTGAAGGGTCCCCTATTTGGTCATCATTCTTCATGAACTTTATGTGGTGTGAGTTGAATCTTGGGTATTTTCAGGCTTCTGAGCTAAAATCCAATAATCAGTGAGTGAATACCATGTATGTTCTTTTGTGATTGGGTTACTTCACTCAGGATGATATTTCTTTGTTCCATCCATTTATATAAGAATTTATCAATTTCATTGTTTTTAATAGCTGAGTAATATTCCATTGTATAAATGTACCACATTTTTTGTATCCATTCCTCTGTTGAAGGGCATCTGGTTCTTTCCAGTTTCTGGCTATTATAAATAAAGCTGCTATGAACAAGTGGAGCATATGTCCTTGTTATGTGTTAAGCATCTTCTGGTATTACCCAGGAGTGTATAGTGGGTCCTCGGTTGTGATTTGTCCAATTTTCTGAGACTGCCAGACTGATTTCCTAGTGGTTGCACCATCTTGCAATCCCCCCAACAATGGAGGGTGTTCCTCTTTTCCACATCTACAGCATCTGCATCACCCGAGTTTTTTATTTAGCCATTTGACTGTGTGAAGTGGAATCTCAGGGTTGTTTGATTGGGATTTCCTGTGCCAAAGGGTGCTGAAATTTCTTTAGGGTGTTTCTCGGCCATTCGCATTTCTCAGTTGAGAATTTTTGTTTAGCTCCTTACTCCATTTTTTTTAAAAGGGTGCAAATATGGAGACAGTGCAGGACAGAAATGAAGGAGGGACTTTTCTACAGACCATTCACTGGAAATCCATCCATGTGCAGTCCAAAGGGAGAGGTTGATGTGGATGTCAGGTGTACTGCTGACAGGAGCCTTTAGCTGTTTTCCTTAAGAGGTCTGCAAGAGGGCTGACGTATAGAGGCAGATGTCCAGCTAACCATTAAAATGGCGGGGGGTTTCCCCAAAGGAAAGATAGAGTGAAGGCTGAAGGAGTTGAGGGATTCGCGACACCATGAGGAAAGTAAAAAATCCAACAACCAGACCCCAGGGGTCTAAACACTAGCTGGGAGCGTTTGGGAGGGACCCATGGGTCCGTTTATATGCAAGGGAAACTATATATAAAGTGGGAGAAGAGATTCTTTGGGCCATGAAGGCTGGAGTCGCGGGGGGGGGGTACTCGAGGGTGGGGGGTGAGGCACAGGGGGAGGGTGGTGGGTATACACCAAACGTGAGCAGAGGAAGGGGGAAGGGATAATGAGTTCTGGGAGGGAAAGGGGGAAAAATGAGGTAAGGAGAGAACACTGAAATGTAAAAAAAATTTTCCAATAAAAAAATTTAAAAAAAAAAAAGAAAAAAAAAAAGAATGTAACAATTTCAAGTAAGAAATGCATTGCGCATTTAATCAGAGCTTTCCAAGAGATCCTGAAATTTTCAACCTACTGGTGTTTTTTTTGTTGAAATACTAGTGGTTGAAATTTAAACCCCATTCTGAGGATCCATGTATTATAGGAATAGGAACTTTTAGAATTGGAACTGGCCTGTCTGCTTTCTCCTGGGACTACTTTTCATGGTATCAGAAGAAACTGTGCAAGGTTCTATAGAGGGAGGGCAACTAATAGTCCTATTCCACTATGACCCTTGTGAACTGCATCAAGACCAGCGACCCCCATTGCACAATAGCCCCATTGGTTCAGTAGTGGCATAATTTCTTGGTGGTAAAACCCAAATTTTTCTGTAATTGGACTTAAACAGCTTTCAAAAAGGGGATCACCAGGACTAGTTACTGAAATTAGCTAATATTCACCAAAAAACTGAGTGAAATCATGGTTATTGGGAAGAATATACACTGATTTACTAAATCAGCATAATCCCTGACAAAAGTATATGAACCTCTGTCAGTCAACTCACAAATAAATGCAATCTTCATCTGTCATAAAGAAAACAAAACTTCAAAACAGATGAGGATGGGCTACAGAAAATCACAACCAAACAAAAATGCAACATTTTTGAAGTTGATTCCAAATGAATACATCTATAACGCACCCACGACTCAGAGAAGAACATAGAAGTGGGGACAGAAAGTGGAAAGAGTGAAAAGATCAAGACTTTGCTTTTAGTTTATGTTTTTGTAACAGCAGAAGCTGTAGCCTTGAAGACTCACCAGGCTGACCAACTAAGTCGTGAATAAGGGGACCCAACAAACGTGAAAAAAGGACTAAGACAGCAAACAAAGCCTCAAATATCCAGAAAGAAACTACAGGCCCGAGTAAAACTGTGAGCTGGGAGAAATCCACAGGGAAAAGTAACCGTTGATTTCAGTGCCAAAGTATTTCTGAAATACACTACAGTATAAATTTAAGGCCATATGCTGTATGTATATTGACACACATTATTGGAAATTTCCTATGATTATTGGATAAATTATAAAGCTATTTATGGCACAATATATACTGAAAAAAAAACACAACCCACAACCCCAACCCAAAAAAAAATTATTTAAAATACAAATACATCATGCATGCATAAAAACGATGAAAAAAGGCCACAAAATTTAAAAAATGGAGAAAGTATTAGCAGATTTTTGATGAAAGGGTATATAAAAGTTTGTAATTAAAATACAAACCAAACAAAAAACAACAAAAAAGGAAAGGTAAAATTTAAAAAAATTAATTAAAACTACAATCAATTTTTATAAAAAAAAATTGGGAAAATTTTTTTTGTAAATTTTACGTAAAAAAATTTTTAAAAAAAAATTTTTTTTTAAAAAAATTTTTTTGGGGTTTTTTTCTTTTTAAAAAAAAAACTCATTTTTTTAATTAATAAAAATTTTTTTTAACCAAAATTTTTATTTTATTTTATATGGGGTTAAGTTTTTCCCCAAAAAATTTTTTTTTTAAATTTTTTTTAAATTAATTTGAAAAATTTTATTATTTGTGTTAGGACATTGTTTGGAATTTTTTGTCTTTTGAACTGAAAAAAAAATTTCTTTTAGGGGGGGGAATCTACTAAAAAAAAGAAAACTTCTGTCTTCTGTCAAAGGGCCCCAAAAACCCCAATTTTTAAAAAACCCCAAGGTTTAAAAAAGGCCATAAAAAACCATTTTTAATCACCCCCAAAGCCAAAGTCAATGAGAGTTTTTTTGTACCCCTGTTTTTTGGGCCCCGCTGTTTTTTTCCTTTTTTTCCCCCTGTAAAAAAAACTGAGCCCCCATGGATGGCAGATGGCCTGGGCAATGACCCCGCCTTTCAGGAAGCAGGGGGATTTAGCTATTTCCCCCGCTGATGTCTCGTGGGGGCAAAAGCTGGTGTTTCTAGTTGGCCTTTTTGCTGCCCCAAAAAAAATTTGGGTCCAGCTAGAAAAAAGGCAGCGGGGGTGGGGAGAGTACTGCCCGTTAGAAGTAAACCTGAGCAGAGGCCGATTTAAAAAATTACTTCAAAAGGGGGCCCCCAGTAAAAATCACAAAAATTTCTTATGGGGCATCAATTTTTCTAAAAAATTTTGAAAGAAATTTTTTTTTACTTCAAAAAAAGGGCCCCAATGACAGGCCCCAAAAAAATGGGAAATTTACCCAATCAACCCCGGGGATCCCCAAAGACTGTATTCCCAAATTTTGGTTTTTTTTTTTTTCTTTTCACAATTTTCTCTGTATTAAAAAATTCCCTCCCGGAGAGAGAATGTTTGAAAAAAAAAATTACAAATTCAGGATTGTCCTTCAAACCCAAATTTGTAAACAGGGAAAGAACAATAAAAATATGGTCAGGGGGAAAATTTTACATGATTGATTTAAAAATTTCTCCCACCTTTTAAATCACCTTCAAAAAGGTACAGAAAGCACCAAAAAAGTCATTTTTGGGGGTTTTTCTCCTGTTGATTAAGCTTTTTGGGGGGTTTTTAAAGTTTTTGAGTTCATCCCCCCCCCCTTAAAAACCCCCTCAGTTGGCTCCCCAGGGGGAAATTTCCCCCAAAAAAAAAAAGCAAAAAAAAAAAAAAACTAATTAAATTTTTAAAAAGGACTTTTGGGGTCTAATAATTCCCCTTTTATTTATATTATTCTTACCTGGGGTAAGTACAGTGGGGGATATGTTTCCACAAGGGAAAAAAAATCTCTCACAACCCTTTTTTCTTTAAACTAAAAAAAACCTTTGGGGGGGGGAGGGGGTTTTTAGAGGGTTTGATTGACTTCAAACCTGTCCCCCCCCGTTTTTAAAGAACCCTTTTTTTTGGGGGGTTTTAACTTCCAAATTTTTCCCCCCTTTTTGTTTCTTTTCTCCAAAAATTACCCTTTCGTGGGGGAAATTAAAGTTTTTAGAAAAAATCTTTTTCCCAACCCCTTTCATCTGTAAGGGTAATACCAAGGGATACAAAGAATAAGAATAGATTCCAAACCCCCCCAAAAAACCCTATTTAAAAAAAGGGGGGAGAGAGTTGAAAAAAAAACTTTAAAATGAGGAAAATCGAATTTATTTAGAAAAATCCCAAAGAAGGGCCCCTCCCTATCTCAGGGAAAGAAAAGGGAAAAAAAAATGGGGATTTCCCCCCACCCATCAATTGGGTAAAATCCAAAAAAACAGGGGACAAGATTTTGGGGGGGTGTGGGGGGGAAAAAAAAGGAAAACTCCCCCATTGGGTTTGGGGGATTGGGAAGCGGGACAACCCAAAAAGGAAAACATCTGGGGATTTCCTTTAGAAAAATTTAAAGGGGTTACCTGAGGACCCCCCCCATACCCCCCGGGGGATTACCCGAAATATTTAAAAATGCAAAAAGGGGGCCCCATGCTTCCCCCCTTTTATGGGCCTTTTTTTAAAAAAGCCGAAGCTGGAAAAAACCCCGAGGGCCTTCCAGAAGAATGGATAAAAGGGAAAAAAAGGGGACACGTGCAGGACAGAAACTGAAGGAGGGACTGTCTACAGACCATTCCACCTGGAAATCCATCCTATGTGCAGTCATCAAAGGTAGAGGTTGATGTGGATGTCAGGATGTACTGCTGACAGGAGCCTGATATAGCTGTCTCCTTAGAGGTCTGCAAGAGTCTGACGTACTCAGAGGCAGATGCTCACAGCTAACCATTAAACTGAGCATGGGGTTCCCAATGGAGAAGATAGAGTGAAGGCTGAAGGAGTTGAGAGGATTCGCGACACCATGAGGAAAGTAACAATCCCAAACAACCAGAGCCCCCAGGGTCTAAACCACACGCCTGGGAGCGCTTAGGGAGGGACCCATGGCTCCAGTTATATATGCAAGGGAGCTATATATAAGTGGGAGAAGAGATCCTTGGTCCCATGAAGGCTGGACGTCGCGGGGGGGGGTACTCGAGGGTGGGGAGGTGAGGCACAGGGGAGGGTGGGTGGGGGTACACCAACGTGGAGGCAGGAGGAGGGGGGAAGGGATAATGAGTTCCTGGGAGGGAGGGGGGAAATGAGGTAAGGAGAGAACATCTGAAATGTAAAAAAAAATTTCCAATAAAAAATTTCCAATAAAAAAAAAAGAAAAAAAAAAGAATGTAACAATTCTATGCTAAGAAAATGCTATTGCGCATTTAACTCAGAGCTTTCCAAGAGACTCCTGAAATATTCAACCTACTGGTGTTTATATTGTTGAAATACTAGTGGTGAAATTTAAATCCCCATTTCTGAGGATACCATGTATTATAGGAATAGGAACTTCAGAATTGGAACTGGCCTGTCTGCTTTCTCCCTGAGGACTACTTTTCATGGTATCAGAAGAAACTGTGCAAGGTTCTATATGAGGGAGGCAACTAATAGTCCTATTCCACTATGACCCTTGTGAACTGCATCATGACCAGCGACCACCATTGCACAATAGCCCTATTGGTTCAGTAGTGGCATACATATCTTGGTGGTAACCAATTTCTCTGTAATTGGACTTAACAGCCTTTCAACAAGGGGATCACCAGGACTAGTACTGTAAAATTAGCTAACTATTCACCAAAAACTGAGTGAAATCATGGTTATTGGAGAAGAATATACAACTGATTTACTAAATCAGCATAATCCCTGACAAAAGTATATGAACTCTGTCAGTCAACTCACAAATAAATGCAATCTTCATCTGTCATAAAGAAAACAAATCTTCAAAACAGATGAGGATGACTACAGAAAATCACAACCAAACAAATGCAACATTTTGAAGTTGATTCCAAATGAATACATCTATAACAGCACCTACGACTCAGAGAAGAACATAGAAGTGGGACAGAAAGATGGAAAGAGTGAAAAGATCAAAGACTTTGCTTTTAGTTTATGTCTTTTAGTAACAGCAGAAGCTGTAGCCTTGAAGACTCACCAGGCTGACCACACTAATGTCAGCTGAATAAGGGAGACACCAACAAACGTGAAAATGGACTAAGACAGCATACAAAGCCTCAAATATCCAGAAAGATCTACAGGCCTGAGTAAAACTGTGAGCTGGAGAGAAAGTCCTCACCAGGGAAAAGTATACCAGTTGGAATTTCAGTGCCAAATGATCATTTCTGAAAATACACTAACAAGTATAATTATATGGCCCTATATGCATGTATATGTATATATGTACACACATTATATGGATTTATTTACACATATGTATACTATCTGGATATATATTTATAAATGCATATTATATGGACACAAATATATACATGAACACACACACACACACACACACACACACACACACACACACACACACATATATATATATATATATATTATATATATTATATATACAAATACATACATGCATGCAATAAAAACCGATGAAAAAGAGGCCACAAATTTGAAGAAGATGGAGAAGAGTATTAGCAAGATCTTGTATAGATGAAAGGGTATATAGAAAGTTTGTAATTAAAATACAATCTCAAAACCAAAACCAAGCAATCAAACAGAGTATATTAGGATAATATTGAAAATAATCCTACATTCAGAGTCTATCACATCCAATATTAGTTGGTCATAGGGAAAAATTCAGTTGAAAATTTTATTGTGTATGAATTTTACACAAAAAGTAATAAAATACTTTATTAAAATATCTGATAAGTATTGTCTTCTAATATACTTGTGTTATGGCTTTTCTGCATTAATAAAAATTACATACTAATATTTTGAATTAGAACTAACTAAATTCATTATACCTAAACATTTATATTTGTGTATTTTTATACTGGGATACTCAACAGAATAATTTTCCATCATCTTAAATATTTGAATTTTGTGTTAAGCATTAACCTTTTGAAATTTAATATGTGAAATATATGTATTCATTTGTGTCTAGGAGACAGGTACTGATTTGGATACTTTTTGTGTAGTGCTGTCTTAGAACTGAATGAACAGTTTCTTATTGGAGGGAGGAGAGATCCTCATCTATACTGGAAAAAGAAGAGAACTTCTAAGTCTTCTGCTGCTTCTGATACATGTAAGCCCATGAACCTCCTCTGCAAGGTTTTATAAACCTAAGAGTTGCTAGAGGAAGAGACCATGAACTCAAGAACCATTTTCAAGTCATGCACAAAGCTCCTAGAATGCAGCTCTCAGAAGTCACTGCAGAGTTTCTTTTTGTCACACGCCTGCCTTTGAGTCACCCATGTTCATGTTATTAAGCCTTTTTCCATCCTCTTATAAGTAACCCCAATAAATTCACTAGTTCACTAAGCTTGACTGGAGTTGAATCATTTCCCTGACTCATAATGTCTGACACAGACATTTTTCATGTCTGTGGGAGGAGTTAGGAGAGGAAGAGGATGAGGAGTAGTAAGGAGGAGAGGAGGAAAAGGAAGAGGAGGATCCAGGAGACAGGAGAGGAGAAGGAGAGAGAGAGATGGAGGCAATGTTCACGTGTCTGTAGCAGTCAAAGGTAGTTGGTATATCTAGGTTCAGTTTTGGGTTACCCTTTTGATTGTATGGGGATTTTCTTACTGATCATTATCAAATATATAAGGCTTTGATTAATCTTTAAGCATTAGAGTCTCATCTTTCTACTGAGCCTCCATGGATGGCAGATGGCCTGGGCAATGACCCAGCCTTGCAGAGACAGCATGGGAGATTGAGCTATCTCCCATGCTGATGTCTCGTGGGTGGCAGAGCTGGTGTTTCTAGTTGGCCATTTCTAGCTGCCGCAAGCAAGTGGCCTCCAGCTGAGAAACATGGCAGCTGGGCTGGCAGAGCTACTGCAGCTTAGATAGTAAGCCTGAGTCAGAGGCCGATTTAAATAATTACTTCAACAGAGGTCTCTCCAGTAAAAGTCACAAAAGTACTTATGGTGCATCAGATTTTTCTAAGATACTGTGAATGAATTTCTGTTGACTACAAATAGGACCTTAATGACAGGCCAAAAAACTGAATTCACCCAAGTCAACCTGGAGATCCAATGACTGTATGTCAAGTTGGTTTTTTATTCATTCTCTTTCAGCAATTTACTCTGTATTAAAACATTCCATCCAGGAGAGAGAATGTCTTGAAAAGTTGAAACTTACAAGTTCAGGATTGTCCTTCACCAAAGTTCTGTAATCAGTAAAGAACTAATGAAATACTAGTGGTCAGGAGGAGACTTTGACATGAGTTGCATTTAAGATATTCTCTGACCTTTCAAATCACCTTCAAATGGTACAGAAAGCACCAACATGCATCATTTGGGTGTTGTCATCCATGTTGATTAAGCTTTTGGTGGTTCAGATGATTTTAGAGTTCATCCCTACTCCCTTAAATCCCCCTCAGTTGAGCTCACACAGGGAATTCCAAACAAACAAAGCAAAACAAAAACAACTAATTATTCCTAAAGACGGACTTTGGTGTCTAATAATTCCTTTGATTTATCATATATTCTGTACCTGGGGTAAGTACAGTGTGTATATGTTGTCTCACAAGAAAAAAACTCTCTCACAACCTTGAGTCTAATCTACAGAACCTTGGAGAGGGCAGGGTTATTTAGAGGTGTGTGATTGACTTCAAACAGCTGTCCCTGTACAGTTTTTAATGAACCTTTTACATGGGGTTTTAACTTCAATTTCCTGTCTTATAGATTCTACTTCTCTCAAGTTCACTTACTGTGGGGTAAATTAGAAGCTTTGGAGAAAAGATCTTCACCAACCTTACATCTGATAGAGGGCTAATATCCAAGGTATACAAAGAACTGAAGAAACTAGATTCCAGACCATCAAATAACCCTATTAAAAAAATGGGGTAGAGAGTTGAACAAAGAACTCTCAACTGAGGAAACTCGAATGATTGAGAAACATCTAAAGAAGTGCTCAGCATCCCTAGTCATCAGGGAAATGCAAATGAAAACAACACTGAGATTCCACCTCACACCAGTCAGATTGGCTAAGATCCATAACACAGGTGACAGCAGATGTTGGCGAGGATGTGGAGAAAGAGGAACACTCCTCCATTGTTGGTGGGATTGCAAGCTGGTACAACCACTATGGAAAGCAGTCTGGCGATACCTCAGAAAATTGAACATGGTGTTACCTGAGGACCCAGCTATACCCCTCCTGGGTATATACCCAGAAGATATTTCAACATGCAACAGGGCCACATGCTCCACTATGTTTATAGAGGCCTTATTTATAATAGCCAGAAGCTGGAAAGAACCCAGATGTCCTTCAACAGAAGAATGGATACAGAAAATGTGGTACATTTACACAATGGAGTACTACTCAGCTATTAAAAATAATGAGCTCATGAAATTCTTAGACAAATGGATGGAGCTAGAAAATATCATCCTGAGTGAGATGACCCAGTCACAAAAGAACACACATGGTATGCACTCACTGATAAGCGGATATTAGCCCCAAAACACACAATACCTAAGATGCAACGCATAAACCTCATGAAACTCAAGAAGAAGGAGGAAGACCAAAGTGAGGGTGCTTTTGTCCTTTTTAGAATGAGTATCAAAAGATTCAACCAGAACCCCCAGAATCTAAACCTCCAGCCTGAGAACAGACAGGGGCAAGCTGTCCTCTGAAAGGCTCTAACCAGCAGCTGACTCAGACAGATACAGACATCCAGAGCCAAACAGTAGATGGAGCTTGAGGACTCTTATAGAAGAATAGGTGGAAGGATTGTGGGCCCTAAGGAGATAGGAACTGCACAGGAAGATCAACAGAGTAAACCAACCTGAACCCTTGGAGCTCTCAGAGACTGAATCACCAACCGTGGAGCATACCTAGTCTACACAGATCTACCTCCATGGGCTGAACCTAGGCCTCCCTGCACATATGTTGTAAATGTGCAGCTTGGTTTTCATGTAGGTCTCAAACTTCTGGAGTGGGGGCTATACCAAAACATGCAGCCTGTATATGGAGTATGTTCTTCTAAAAAAAAAAAACAGTTGTTCAGTTATTCATGGAATATTATCTTTTTTATATCTCTTGTATTCAGTTTGCAACTACTTCATTGAGAATTTTTGTATGTATACTCATGAGGGATACTGGACTATAATTTATATATTTTTGTTGGGTTTACACGTGATTTCACTAGTTCAATATGATTTGCTTTGTGAAGAAGCTCATTGTGGTTCTGAATTTTTCTAAACATAACTCAAAAAATATTGCTTGGTTGAAGGCTCTATAGAATTTTTGTATAAGTATATCTGACCCTTGATATTTTGCTTGTTTGTTTCTTTTCATTTTATTCTGTATGAATGCTTTTTAAATTTTTTTGATTTGCTGAAAAAAAAATTAAAAAAAAATTAAAAAAAAAAAAAAAGAAGCTTTGGAGAAGAAGAGTAAGTAACAATTAGGACATCATGTCAGAGCTGTCTTTCTTTATGTTGTATGAATGAACTCAATATCACTACCATACACTGCCTGTGCATTTCCCTGGCAGAGAAAGAGGGCCCTGGGGTCCTTCCTGACAAGGAAGCCCAGAGAGGAGATAAGAAATCAGGAAGGGGAGGGAAGAGGGAGTCAGGCTGTGATATTCATGGAATCTTACTGTTCTGACAGGCTAGCAATCAGACAGGTTTTTCATCTTTGACTAATAACTAGATGATAAGATATAGAGGTTTCACAGAACAAAGAGAGACTAATGATTAAGTAATGATTTTGTGTTTGATTTCATATGTCCAGGGTTATAATTTCAGTCACAATTAGAAAATATAAACAGAACTGTTTTTTTTTTTTTAATCAGCCCTATAGTTCACATTTAAGAATCTAAAATATTTGTGTTTCAAAGCAAACATGTTTATTTTATGAGAGCCTGCTATAGGTGTTTGCAGTGTAAAATCACTCCAGATATACAGAAAATATCTGAACCAAACATTTTGTGAATAGCAAACTCTAATACTTAACTGTTTAATATATATATTTAACCATCTATACTACGACTTAAGAAACATTTATTTTCGTCAATCTACCTTATTTACTGAATTTTATTCCTTCAAGAGTGTCCCCTGTATGACTCCTCTATTTTTAAACTACATTTTCTGTTAATTCTACTGGTATTATAAAAAGAGGAATTGAATCTATAACCCTTTTTCCTATCAGTCAGAGTTTGTCAATTGTCTCATTTACCATGAACTAGTTTTACTATTTGAGTTTGATATGTGTGTAATGGTCTCCAGGACATAAGAACAACTTTGAAATAGTGGTCACATAAAGATAATTTTAGGATTTACCTAGGAAGGCTCTACATTTTTTTTCAGGAAAAGAAATAAAATGAATTATAATGCAGAAAGTCCCCAAGATGTAACACACACAGACCAAAGCACAAAAGTGAGAGATAGAAGGACAGTGATTGCAGGAATCAGCTCAGCTTCATAGGAACTGTGCCAAGTAGCTGTGCTGACTTCATGACTCTCACCATTTCCAGTGGACATTGCTCTGTCAGTTCACCTAGCTATCACTGTATCATTCTGCATCTTTCATTGCATTAGTACCAGGACATGGCTAGCTATATTCCAAGATGGAAGTGGGATGCTTGTGTTATGCTTGAAGAAAACACACCACACACACACACACACAAACACACACACACACACACACACACACACACACACACACACACACAGAGCAAGTGTACACCAGAACCATACAAACTTTTTATTTTTATTTATTTATTTTTTAGAGACCATATCCAGTGATTAAGCAAAGCCCTGGTTGAGGGATTGGGCCACCTACCCATCTCAAAAGTTGTAACTCAAAGTTGTTCATTTCTAAAGATAATACAGGGACTAACAGTGGAGCAGAGAATGAAAGAAATGCCTGATCTGCAGTTGCCAAACCCAGACACTATTGCTGATGCCAAGAAGCACCTGCTGACAGGAACCTGGTATAGCCAGAGTCTGACCAATACAGATGCAGATGTCTAAGACTCATAGCCAATCATCTGACTGAGCATGGGGTCCCCAAGGGAAGAGTTAGGGGAAGGAAGGAAGGAGGTGAAGGGATTGCAACCCCATAGGAAGAACAACAATATCAAACAACCAGACCCCTAGAGCTCCCAGGGACTAAACCAACAAACAAAGGATACACATGGAGGGACTCATGGCTCCAGCTGCAGAGGTAGCAGAGGATTGCCTTATCTGGCATCAGTGGGAGGGGAGGCCCTTGGTCCTGTACAAACTCCATGCCCCAACATAGAGGAATGCTAGGGTGGTCAGGAAGGAGTGGGTGGGTGGGGAGCACCCTCATAGAGTCAGGGGGAGGACAGATAATATAGAGGCTTGCAGAGGGGAAACTGGGAATAGGGAATAAGATTTGAAATGCAAATAAATAAAATAACAAATAAAAAGAAAATATAAAAATACAATTTTGATATAAAAGTTATGACAAAATGTGTTAGATTAGAAATGGGAAAGAAAATAGGATTTTTGAAAATTCAAATAATCCAAATGCATGTGAAAATTTTTAGAGACAATGCCGTTCATCTATTTATTCTTTGATATCACAGTCAGGTGTCTCACTGTTTAGCCCTTGTTGATCTGAAACTTACTGTGTTGATTATCTGGTTGACTATAAAATCATAGAGATCTGCCTGGCTCTGCACACACACATACACTCACAGACACACAACATATACATATGCACATGTCTGTGAGTATGTGTGTTTAAACTTATTGTGTATGAATAACTGAACAAGAAGTGTAAGTTTTTCTTTGTTCTCCAACACAGAACATTAATTTGAAGTGACTGACAACATGTATGTCTGATGAAATGAATTTTTTACTTTCTCTGTGACCTGCAAAGAAAACTATCTTCCTACAGGACCTTTGTTCAGGTGAAACTTAAATATGGCTGTATCCAATTCAGAATCAAAAGTACAGTGATGGGCTCAGGGAAGTCCTTCAACGATCAGGCAGTCCTCAATGCAGACTTGAGAGCATCTACTCTACAGACCATCAGCGTTGTTTACATTTCTGTTTGTTTGTTTGTTTTTTCCAAGTATCATTTTGGTACACAGAAGTAGCAAAGTTAGAGCCAACCTCTTGGCTATACATGGATTGGAATATTTGTGTATTTATTTTTAGGTTTTTGTTTCTTGTGTGTGGTGTGTGTGTGTGGTGTGTGTGTGTGTGTATGTGTGTGTGAAAATCTACCCATTGCTTCCCTGCTAGACTCTCTTCAGCTTTCTTTCCCTTGAATGAAGGAAAATTAATCTCATGTAGCCTCTTTATAATCATTTACTTAACCATAGCTGAAGGGATGACAATAGCTAATAATCTAGCTCTCAAACTTTCTCTGTATTTCTTATTTAAAAAGAGATTAATCTTGGTTCCAGAATCTGAGAGTGGGGTCAACCATATACAACAGAATAAATATGATGTTTATTTTACTGCTTAGTTATTTTTCATATTGTATTATTGGTCCTCACATGCCTATTACCTATTAATGTGGAAAGAAGGACTAGCTAATGTTACTCATCTCAAATTTTGTTAGGCCATGTACATTCATTTCTGTAGTAAAGATGTCTGAACTGATGTTGGCATAGTAAAGGGAAGGTAGATAAATCAATAGGTCCTTGGTGCCTATAGATAAATGTATCCTATGGGACAAGGTCAGACAGAAAAGACAAAGGAATCCTGCTGTGTTTATAGGCTCATTCCCCTTAGTGAGTGCTTCCTGAGACTGAAATGTTATTCACACATAATCTCCATATGCAGTGATAATGTAGTACAATTTTATACAATGTTTGCAGTTAATTTTCTAATATTTATAATTACTAGCATTTTTAAAACACCACACCTTAAAATTGTCAGTGTTATGTATGAACTACCTAAATGCTGAATGGCAGAAATAATAATGCTGTCAGAATGTGTTTTGTATTCAAATAATAAGTGTGTGAATATTGCCATGTTCATTTGTTTGCATAAAGTCAAATGATGAATACATATTTTCTCAATACAGAGATTTTGAAAAATCATGATTTTCATGAAATTATTGAGTTGTGGATAGTTTGCAATAGGTGATTTGCTCACTATCCATAGGCTTGAACCTAGCTCATTCAAAATCTCTAAAGACATGGTACTAAGAAAATATTAGGTATAAATTCAGATTTGTTTTCTGCCTTACATAAAGAATAAACATTTTTATGTGATTTACCTAATACTCATATTAACAGATTAACATATGTATATAAGAAGAAATGAGCTAAAGAATGCAAATAAATATATCTTCATTTGCTTTTCAGCACAATATCAATATCGCCTTCTTCAAAATTTACAATGGCTCTAGACCGGTGTGTAAGGCATATAACATCTAGATGGAAGCCATTTCTCTTTAGGGAAATCCACGACTTTTATCATGGAAAGAATGAAATCTTTAGAAAGGCTTAATGGCTTCTCTGGGATTAGACCTGTAAGTTGTTTAAGGGAACGTGATGGAGTTTTGTTTATTGAATATTCAAACATTTTAGGCAGCATGTTTAAATGAATCCTATGTAATGATTCATTTAAACATGAAATTGAGGCATCCAAGCAAAGATGAATGGTGTCCTACACATCACATTTATAGTCATTCTGAGTGTGGAATTTATAATTGGCAACTTTGGCAATGGATTCATAGCAGTGGTGAACATCATGGACTTGGTTAAGGGAAGAAAAATCTCTTTAGTGGATCAGATCCTCACTGTTCTGGCCATTTCCAGAATTGTACTGGTATGGTTAGTATCAGTGAGTTGGTGGCTGTATATGCTCTACCCAGGACAATGGATGACAGAGAGAATTGTTTGAATAATACACAGTGTAGGGACAACTTTTAACCAGATTAGTCTCTGGTTTGCTACAAATCTCAGCATCTTTTGTGTTTTCAAGATAGCAAATTTTTCCAACACTATTTTCCTTCATTTAAAGTTCAGAGTTAAAAAAGTATTGACAGGGACATTGATAATGTCTTTTGCTCTCTTATGCCTAAATATTATGGTTATTAATGTACCTGAGAACATTTTAATCACTGAATATAAGGTAAACATGTCTAACAGGTTGATTTTGAATAACACACGGCTTTCTATGCTGTTTTCATTTGCTAACACCACCTTTATGTTTATACCATTTACTTTGTCGCTGGTCATGTTTATCATGCTATTCTTCTCTCTGTGGAAACATCAGAGGAAGATACAACACAGTGCCCAAGAATGCAGAGATGCCAGCACCAAGGCCCACATCAGAGCCTTGCAGATACTGATTCCTCCATTCTCCTGTATTCCATTTTCTTTCTGTCCCTAGTTATCAAGATTTGAGATTCTCTGCCTCTGGAGAGAATGCTGCTGATTTTTATCACAGAGACTGTAAGAATTGCTTTTTCCTCATTGCATTCCTGATTCTGTACAATGCTAAACTGAGAAAGGCTTCTCTATATATACTTCTGTGGCTGAGGTGCAGGCACACAAATAGAAACTCTAGAGTTTACAGACCCGGAGTTCATTTATGTGGATCATCTTGCAAATCTTAGAAGAAAATGGATTACCAGATATTATTATGTATACAACTTTTCAGGTCTGAATTACATAAAAATGTATATTATGTTTTCAAACTTGAAGATAGTGGTTTATAAATGCTCATAACTTATAAGGTAAGTACTCTCTAAACATCTTCCAGTCTTTGTAGAACATATAAAAACATGTTTGCTGGATACAAAATTGTATAAATGTAGATTTCTTGCATGCAAGAAATGGTTATAACAAACATTACTTTTGTAACAATTTATTCTTTTTAGATATCTCAGAATAAGTAATCTAAATACAGGATAAATATTCATATGTATTCCTTACAGTAGATTTATATTTTTAAATACCTTTTCTGTTAGGATATATATATTTTTTTCATCTAGCACAAGACTGGATCATCTCGGATGAAGAAACTTCACCTGAGAAAATACCTCCATCTAAGTGGGCAGTCAATATATCTGTGCAATATTTTATTGATTTATGACTGATGTAGGTATGGACAGCTCATTCTTGGTACAACTGACTCTGAGATGGTGGTTCAGGATTGTTTAAAGGCACAGTCTGAGAAATCCATGAAAAGCAAGCCAACAATCAGCATTTTTCATGGCCTTTTCATCAGTTTCTGTCTCCAGATTGTTGTCTTGATTTCCTACCCTGACTTTCCTTTCAATGTTGACTGAGTTATGTGTTGAAATAGACACTTTCCTCCCAACCTTGCTTTTTGGTCCTAGTGTTTGTCACTACAGTAGACAGCATACTAGGATGTATACTTAAAATATTTTTATATGTGAAAGCTTAAATATTATATGGGAAATGACATTAAACATATGGATTATGGGAAATAATATTGGATGTTCATCATTTAAAATATAAGATTCATCCAACATTTTTCAAAAACATTTTGACATCATGTATTTGCATTTTACTAGGTTGGATAACAACTAGTTTGTCATAGGAACAAAAATTTAGAGTAAGTTGTAACTGAATAATAGGATATAAATGTGAATTGTTTCATATGGCTCCATTCTGTGAATGACACAACAGGGAGGTTAAAAAAGTGAATTTATTCTTCAGGCAGTCAGGACTTGGCCAGCAGGATGAGTAGAAATATGCAAACTGGTGGGCTGGGAGATATGGAGACCCTCTAGATGTACCACAGACCTGGGAGATTAGAGAATCTCAGAACTCAAATGGAAGGACCTTAGATAAAATGCCCTGCAGTGAAGAGAGGGAACTTGTAGCGTCCACCTCCTGTAAGTACATCAAGTGGAGGGATTAACAGTTAAAAATTCTGACCCACAACTGTTCCTGTCTAAAAGAACTCCAGGGCAAAATGGAGAAGATCCTGAGGGAAAGGAGGTCCAGTGACAGGCTCAAATTGAGATCTAGCTCAAGAGGTTCCTCCAAGGCCTGACACTAATATTTATGCTATAGTGAGCTTAACATGACTGCCCTCTGAGAGGCCCAACAAGCAACTGAGTGAGATGCAGATACTTAAGTCTAACCAATGGAGAGAAGCCAGGGTCCCCTGTGATTGAATTAGGGAAAAGCTGGAAGAAGCTGAGGAGGAGGGCCAACCTATAGGAAAACCAGCAGTCTCAACTAGCTGGACCAAGACCCCTGGCACATATACAGCAGAAGACTGCCTGGTATACACTCAGTGAGAGAATATGCACCTAAACCTCCAGAAACTAGAGGCCCCAGGAAATGGGGAGGCTTGGTGTATGTGTGTGTTGTGGTGGGAGGGTGAGGTGAAGACATCCTATTATTGATAGAGGAGGAGCAAAGAGATGAGGAACTGTGGGAGGGTGGAACTCGAGAAGCATCACAACTGGAATGTAAAAAAATGATTAAAATAATTTTTGAAAGTGAATTTAAAATAATTTTTAAAATAGTATAGTTGCAAGAAGAGTAATAAGAAGGAAATGTTGCATAAACAATTTATATAGAGTGGAGTGGTTTATATCTATAGGAATATAGGAATTATTCATTTAAAAACTTTTATATATTCATAAGTTTACAAAATTTTATACTTTATTTAATAATGAAATTTTTCCATTTGCTGTTTTCATTGTTGCTGTTGCTTTGGAAGGTTCTTTCTTAATGCCTATGTTTATTACTTGTTTAAAAATATAAACATTACATAAACATCTTTTTGCCCTTAATCCTTACAAAAGTTCAAGTAATGATGCCTATATTTTTGATTTACGTATTTGGAGATATAATCTGGAGAAACAGATACCATTAAATAAAATATGAGTGTTTTCAATATAAAATTGGATTCTTTGATATTTATGTAGCAGGTAATATGTATTCCATATCTTTCCTTCTCACATGTCTGATGAAATGTTTTTTTCATGTGAGGATGCTCAGATTCTGATAAGGAAAAGGCTTAGCATTAAATTGCTAGCATACTAAATATATGTATATTCAATATGCTAAATTGGTATAATGTTATTTATGTAGGTTTTCAGGACAGAACGCTTCATATTACATAACTTATTCAGGGGTTACTCTCTTGGAATGAATAGTTTCATGCACTCTTAGTATTCTCTAGTTCCCTGTAGTTCTTTGTTTGGGGTTGGGCTATTTGAGAATTCCCTCTTCCAAGGTAGCTTATCAATTGGTATTTTCCAATTCAGGTTTTCTTAGGAAATCTATTGAGAATTCATGGGAGTAGTTTCCCTGACATTTCTAGGAGGTTCAGTTTCACAGTAGAATTCCTGTTTTTATTGTTCCTCTGCCCTCACAGACACATACACATACAACACACACAGACATATGCAAGACATACACACAGAGACACACTTATACACACACATCCACTCAGAAACATCCACACAGAAACATATATATATATATGTATATATATATTATATATTATATATATATATATATTGTTAAGCATAGTCATATATATATGTTTCTGTTTTGGTTATTTATATATATATGTATATATACATATATATGTAAAACTTAAATGATTGGAAAAAGTAACTATCATCTTATTTAATTGTGAAAGAAGTATATGTATTGCTTAAAAGCTTTTGTCTTACTGCCCTGAGTATTAGAAAATCTTGATTCTCTGAAGAAAGCTTGAAAGTGATGAAAGAATTGAGTTAGGGTATAAGCAGAAGCAAGAGGGTTGTAGGTTTGATTATTGCTGATTTAACAGCTTTAATTGCTAGCACCACTACTTCTGCAATAGCTTTGCCACAAAAAGTTGAGACAGCTACTTTTGTTACTCATCTAGCAAAAAAATGTTACTAGTGTGTTGAGTATACAAGAGGATTTATATAGTTGTTTGGATCAACGGAGTGATGCTCTATATCCTATTCAAATTATCAGAAGGAAGTTCAGGGTTTAAGAGTTAGGAGCCATCTTGAGTGCCATAACAAATATCATTATAGTTGTGTTACTTCTAAAATTTACAATGATAGTCATTATAATTAGAAAAAGTTTAAAGACAACTGTAGGGTATTTGGCATAATTCTAACAACTCTCTGGATATTTTAACTTTGCATAGTGAGATTATGAATATAAAGAAAGCTGCTCTGTTGAGCTTTGATGCTGCAGATAATGCTGGTAAAATTATCCATGGCTTGAAGTCAGTATTTCCATTTTTGTCAAAGATATAGCATGCAATATATATATATATATATATATATATATATGTGTGTGTGTGTGTGTGTGTGTGTGTGTGTGTGAATAACTCATATCTCATATCTAATCGAACCCTATTATTGTTTTTCAGAAACCAGATGAAATATGGACATGTATTTGGTGTAGTTACTGGTGTTTTTGTTGTTGTTGTTGGTCCTTGTGTGTGTGTTTGTGTTTACTGCTTGTAAATAATATAACTACAACCCAATCTATCTTCAGATAATTATACAGAAATATTTTTTTCTGGGAGATCCAAAGCAAACAAGAAATAAATAATAAGAAAGCAACCTACTAGTTCATTCTTAATTTTTCTTCATGAGCCACTGTATTTATTGAAATAAACTGTGGATTTTCAGGGACACTTATGGCATCTTCTGAAGACTGAGGCTCATCTGCCACCTTAGTCTTTCCCTGAATTCCCTACACAATGGGTTTTAAATTTTTACCAGTGTCATCTGTACTTGGTGAATTCGATTTACATAGAGACTAGACAAGACAAAGTCTTGCAAAACAGTAAAGAAAGCTTATCTTTATTTGCATGCTAGCAAATTAGAATTGAGCTTGAATTTGAAAATCACTAACTATAAATTAGGGACAATATGAAGGAAATTTTATATCCCTAGTTGATATTTCATTTGGTTAGTGATACAATTTGCGTTTATAATTTTTGTTAATGTCTCAAAGTGTTGTAAACAATTCTGACTTTGTCAGAAAAAAAAAACAATATCTATAATCTACTGGATAATGAAATTCACATTAATTAGGCTGGCTCCAATTGGTTTCTTCATATAATGGAAGACACAGGTGTTCATCTAGTCAAAATAGTCTATCCAGGTTGAGAAAATTGACAAGTAAAGATGATGTCTGTACTGCCTGTGATAGCAGCAGTCTCTATACATCTGCTTTGCTTCAAGTCTCAGCAAATTTTATCTTTTTAAGATATCCAAATTATCCAATATCACATATTTCTTCTGAACTAAAAAGACAAATAACATCCATTTGCTTCTGATGGAAATTCAGTGCTTTTGTTTATTAAAGTTGCCATGGTAACATTATTAGACAATTAAAGTTGCATGAACCAATTCAGGTAAGTAAATATGTAGGAAATATATCATGGAAGACCAAACTGAGGGACATTTTCAACTTGTCAGATGTGACTATTTCCTTATGAAACTCTTCATGTTCTTACCTCCCTGCTCCCTTTTCTTTGTTTACTGTCTATATGAGCAAACAGCCCAGGAAGTTGATCCTGCATGGCTCAGTGTCCCTGATGTCATCACCATGGTCCACAGGAAGGCTTTGAAATCCAAAACCTTTGCTCTCTGTGATCTACTTTGTGTTTCTTCATAGCAGATTGAAGCTCTGATGGAATGTCAAATTGTATAGACCACTTAGGTTTATAGGCTACTGGTACCATTTCATTTTCAAGCCATTCATTTGTCCTGATTTAGGAAAAGAGATGCTGCCATAGTCCTATTTCCTATTTCTTTGACAAATTCCTGGTAGAAAGGACCTAACTGCTTGTTCAGTAAGACAAAAAAAAAAAAAAAAAAGAAAAACAACAGCAACAAATCCCAAAAAACAAAAAACAAAAACAATCAAACAAAAACAAGACAAAAGAAAAAGAAAAATGGAAAAAAAAATAAAACAACAACAAAAAAAAAACCAAAAAACAAACCAAAACAAACAAAACAAAAAACAAACCAAAACAAGATCTCCCCAAGAGATTCACAGAGCTCATCTGGTATTTGCTAATTCATGGCCATGTTACCTGTTTGCAATGTGGTTGATATGACACTCAATTGAAGAAAACTTATCTTTTCTTTACTAATGGATATGAACTGCATACAGCTTCTTGTCTGGCATTGGTACTCCATGTATATATCCCTTTCTAAGTGTTGGGACCCCATATGGCTGGTAGTTGTGTATGGCCTCTGTGAGCTTGTATGTGTATCAATTCTGCTATACTTAAAATTCATTGTTTAATTGGCACACAAATAATGGCTTCATTAGGGCATTTTAACAAATATATATTATTGTGAATTAGTCTTCTTCATCCTGCTCTTTATACTTGTCCTTCCTCCCCTTGAAGCCCTTTTGCAAGACTCCATTCTCTCCTAAATTACTGTTCAGTTTTCACATCATATATCCAGTTACATTCTCTGATTTAACTCACATATAAACTTAAATGCAGACATATCTGTACTAGAGAGAAAATAGATGGTAAATGCTTTCCTGGATCTGGGTTATTTTGCTCAGCATAATCATCATTTGCACACACTTTCCTGAAAGTATGACAATTCTATTATTTTTTGACTGCTTAAAAGTGTGTATATTGTCACTTTTTTATTCATTCATACACATAGAGACTAGCTAGTATTTTGATAAATGTGAATAGGCAACAATATTCGCTGCTTGTTCATTTAGAGACCTTCAGTTTTATACTGAATGGTGGTTTGGCAAGATTGTATGTTTATAATGTTCTTAAGGAACATTCTCTCTGGGTTTCCCAGTTTACACCCCACTCACAGAAAGTAAAAATTCCTTCTGATCTTCAGTTTTCAACAGCATCTATTCTCATTTAATTTCATGAAGATAGAAATGCTAATGGATGAGATCGAATTACAAAGTAACTTTAATTTGCATTTCACTGATTCTGAGGATGCTGAGTATTTATTCAAATATTTATTGACCATCTGTATTTAGCCTATTTGTCTTTTCCATTGGATTATTTGATTGGCCCATTAATCCATTTTATATTTCTTAATATGTTTGGTTAATCTCCTATTTGATACATAGTTGGCAGCAATTTTCCCTCTTCTGAATAAGATTGTTTTCCTTGGCATGCAGAAACTACTTAATTTCATGTAAACTCATTTGATAAAATATTTCATGTTCTACTGGAGTCTTAAAGGAAGACTCTGTGCCATTCTCTAAATGATTTATCTATTTTTTCTCTAGATGTTTGAAGGTATTTATGATTTTTGACCTTTTAAGTTGTGGCTAACTAGTTTTGTTTATTTTATGTTTCATGCAAGACTTCACGCCTGCTAGTCCTATAGATTATGATTATAAATTTTGTTCTCTGAGCCCTGTTATCTGTGAAGATATCCTGTATCTTTATATACTTAATAAACCTATGAATTTTTGTGATGTAATCTTAATGTGTTTATCAGAAGAACCTTGTCATATAGGCAGCAAAGAATGAAACTTACCAGGTTTGTAGGACATTACCATCTCAAGTGCTTTAACGTTGATCACTAAGTGTCCTGAGCCAATTCTTCTTTTTTTTTTCTGTTCTCCCTAATCATAACAGAGCCTCCTAGGTTCTATTGATCAATATATTTTGAGTTCTGAAGACATAATTGATTAATGTGTTGTCATATATTTTCTTTACCTGGTACACAAAGCATTAAGGTAATTACCCTCACTTGTCTCTTTATGGTTCTGTGTATTTAGATATATGTATATTTATGAATTTATTTGCACTGTATTACATCCTATTTTTATCTTCAACACTGCAAATTAAAATTAAAAGCAGCACTACTAAAAATCCATACAAAAGAAAATATAATTTTTTCTTCCTCTTCAATCATATAGATATTTAGAACTCATTTAGAGGTTATATGTTACAATACATCAATAGAGAAGGATTATAATTTTAGAAACAAAGAACAAGGCATACAGGTATATAGAAAACTATGTATGATTCACCAAATTAATTATGTTTGCTACAGTGAGTATATAAAATTTTTCAAGAATGACACAACTAACTTGAAATCAATTGTTGAATTCAGCTTCTTAATAAAATGCTGGTTCTAAATAATGCCACTGCTCTCCTCAAATGCTGTCTTGCTTTTTTTACTTTTGTAAATAATGGAAATCATCCTTTGAGTCATTCTTTTTCTGTAGGAAAAAGACTGTCCTTACCCAGGAGTGGCATTTCAAGTGGACATCTAAGATGCTTTCATATAGAGTGAAACTGAATATGGTTGTAAGGCCTCACGATAAGTTCCTCAGGACAGAGTGTAGCAGGACTTTACATAGTTTAGCCCATTTTCTAAAAACTCAGGAAGTTCTGCTGTCATCTTCCACTCTACACAGTTGGCTCCTATGCTTACATTTTCATTATTCCTTTCAAAGCATATTTTTATTACTTGGAGGAGATAAAACAGAAGAACCATTAGATATTTATGTTCAATGCCAATGAAAGGCTATGAGTTATAGCCCATGTCCCTAATCTAATGTCTTATAGAAAGGTGTAGAACCTATAAGAAGTAGGAGGCGCTTAAGGGAAGGAAATTACATCATAAGAGGCATGCCCTGAAAGGGGATATTAGGTGCACAGGTGTTTCCTCTCACTCTACACTTGTTTACTTCATGGCAAAACAGTTTTGCTCCACTAGTGTTTTGCTATTCTGCCTTACCACAGACCACTAAACCATGGAGCCAAGAGATAAGAGCTGAAACTTCAGGAAGTCTGAACCAAAATTTTCTTTCTGATAGGTAAATTAATTCAGATGTTTTACTATACTGAAAAAAAAAAACCTAACAATGACATTGTATCTCTGTGTTGGTACTATGTTTGTTTCCAAGTTTATCTTTGACTTAAACTTTGTGTATTCTGGCCTGATTTCATTCTCAATATATCTATCTCCTGATTGTATTGTACTTGTCAATTTTAAATTATATAGTACTTACAGTTTTACATAGTATTTTTTTAGGGGCCTAAAAAGAATGCAAGGTCAGTCTTTCATAGTAAAATTCTCCAACCTTCCCTGACATATATGACAATTAAGATACTTCTTTTTCTGTTTTATGGTAGCATGTAATGTATTATCTTCATTAGTTTAATTGATCCTTAAATAGGATGGCTATACCCATGCATTTTACTGCCCATTTTGCCCACGCTGTGTATCATGCTTCATCTGTCTTGATGTCCATTGTGATGTTTACAGAGAAGATGTTAAGTAGACAGAAAGCCTCAGGTCTTTGGTGCTAATAAAGGCATCAGCCTGTGGACAGGAAGAGGAAAGACGGAGAAAGACTCTTCCTGTGCAGAGGAAATCATTTACCTTAAACACAGCTCCAGGAACCACGGAAAATACTTCATTCTTACACATGGAGCAATATTTTGATAGCTTGCTGAACATTTACACTTAATTACTGTCTGGTGCTAACATGTAATTCTGTTTAGAACATTGTCAAAAAAAAAAAAAAAAACTGAGGGAAGCTGTGCCTTGGGGAAACAGGTTTGTAATTCTACTTAACTATAAGGATAAGGTGGGAGACTCACCAATTCAAGGGTTGTCTGGAATACAGAGTCTTTAAGTCAACACTAAGCAATTCAGTGAGACTTTCTCACAAGATAAAGTAAAAAAGGTTGCTGGAGGTACAGCTTTTCATGTAGAACAATTACAAGACAGATCTAGGCAAACGATAAATTGAATCAGTGAGAATATTTATTGGAATGAAAATAGAAAAGGAACAATTTCCCATAAAAAAGATGTTTGTACATGGGTGTCTGTGCATATGTGAATGATTGCCCATATGCAGATTTATAAATTAAAATGACTAGTTTAATTTTTGTGACATGAACCTAGCAGCAGTGACTTTCAAAGAGATTTTTAGAAAATTTGGGTACTATGTAGGAAGACTTTTGACCAGTGTCTACAAGGATTGGAGTTGTGTGTGTGTGTGTGTGTGTGTGTGTGTGTGTATGTGTGTGTGTGTATAAAGTTTCAGTAATTTACTTAAGTAGAATATGTATAAATTATTACCCAAGGAAGTATCACATTCCTAATGTTTTAACATTGCTCAGACATCATGCTGTGTGACTAAAATGTGCAGATAGGAAAAAGTAAAAATAATGTGAAATCTATTTTTTTGTAGGTTTACACATGAGAACCCAGCATCTAATTCAACTTCAGACAACTGGATATAGGACACTGTGTCTGGATGAAGCAGAATTGATCTCTTTTAGGAAGAAAAAAGCCAAGATGTTCATAAAGAATTTATGAGACAATTCCTGGGAAATTTATCTGTTTCCTAGTCAGTAATGTTTAAATGTGTTTTTAAAGAATTATTATTTGCAATTTATAACAACCAATACGTGGAGCTTTTTAAATGCAGTGGAAACATAAATTGAAGCATGTTCTCACAGACAATAAAGGAGTATGATATTTTTACTTTCATAATCGTAACATCTGTGGAAGTAGTAATGGGAATCTTAGGAAATGGATTCATAGCACTAGTGAATATCATGGATTGGACCAAGAGAAGAAGAATTTCTTCAGTGGATCAGATTCTCACTGCCTTGGCCCTTATCAGATTCCTTTATGTGTGGTTTATTCTCATTTGGATATTGTTATTCATACTGAGTCCACCTTTGTGTATAAGGTCAGAAATACTTAAATTAATGGGTATTATCTGGGTAGTGAACAACCATTTCAGCATCTGGCTTGCTACATGCCTTGGTGTCTTTTATTTTCTCAAGGTAGCCAATTTTTCTAACTCTATTTTTCTTTACCTAAAGTGGAGAGTTAAAAAAGTGGTTTTAATGATACTACTGGTATCACTGATTTTCCTGACTCTAAACATTTTATCTTTAGGGATCTATGATCACTTATCAATTGAGGTTTATGAAGGAAATATGTCTTATAGTTTGTGGGATTCAACACAGTTTCCCAGAATTTTCTTATTCACCAACTCATCCAAAGTTTTATTAACATCAACTCATCCAATGCTCTGTTACCCATCAACTCCCTGTTCATGCTCATACCCTTCTCAGTGTCCCTGGTAGCTTTTCTTATGCTCATCTACTCACTGTGGAAGCATCACAAGAAGATGCAGGTCAATGCCAAACGATCTAGAGATGTCAGCACCATGGCCCACATGAAAGCCTTGCAAACTGGGTTCTCCTTCCTACTACTGTATGCAATATACTTACTTTTTATTGTCATAGGAATGTTGAGCCTTGGGGTGATGGGGATGAAATTAATACTTTTATTTGATCACATTTCTGGATTAGTTTTTCCTATAAGCCACTCATTTGTGCTGATTCTGGGAAACAGTAAGCTGAGACAAGCCACTCTTTCTGTGCTGCCTTGTCTGAGTTGCCTGTTCAAAGATGTGGACACCATGGGTCCCTCATAAATTTCAGAGTTCACTGGGCAAAATCTTGAGATCTTATATGAGATCAGGAAAAAGGGGATTCCAAGCTGGGAAGGGTAATACATAGGAGGGTAGGAGGAAGATAAAGAAACTAGCAGTATATAAGAGATCTCAGGGGAAATGGGAAAAGGAAAGTATTTTAGGAAATGAAAATGGATGTAAAGACAGGAGTAAGAGTGGTTAGATTGGTAAAATGACAAGAAGAATGGAGTCATTCTATTCTGACAAAACCTATAGTGTATCTAATTCAGGGCTCTTTAAGAGACTCCTGAAATATTCAGCCTATTGCTGTTGACACTGGTCAATTACTAGTGGTGAAATTAAATCCTCATTTCTAAGGATACCATGTAAAATAGGAATAGTAACTTCAGAGTTGGAACTGACCTGCCAGTTTCTTCCTGAGGACTAGTATTCATGGTATCAGAAGGCACTGTGCAAGGTCCAAAAGAAAGAGGCAACTAATATTCCTATCCCACTATGACACCAATGAACCTCATCAATGTCCAGAGATCATCATTGCATAATAGCCCTTTGTGTCTAGTAGTGACACACATATCTTGGTCGTAACCAATATTTCTGCAATTGGACTTAAGAGCCTTGCAACAGGAAGAATATGATGCCTAGTACCATAAACTTAGCTAACTATTCACCAGCTAACTGAGTGAAATCATGGTTATTGGAAGAGAATATTCAACTGATTTACTAATTAAGTGTAAGCCCTGATAAAAGTATATGCATATTTGTTAAATATACTCACAAATAAATGTAACCTTCATCTATCATCAAGAAAACAAATCTTCAAAACAGATAAGGATGACAACAGAAAACCACAACCAAACAAAATGCAATGTTTTGAAGTCTATTCCAAATGAGTACATCTATAAAGCAGTCCAACACCTAAGACTCAGAGAAGAAAATAGAAGCGGGACAGAAACATTGTAAGAGTCAAAATATCAAGGACTTTTATTTTAGGTTATATTTTTTAGTAACATCAGAAGCTATATACTTAAAGACTGAATAGCCTGATCATCCAAATGTCAGCTGAATAAGAGGCCACCAACAGGGGCATGTTTTCAAAAGCTGAAAGTTACAAGATCCATGATGTTCCCTTACCAATGTTATGTAAGCAGTTAATTACTACTGGGACACTGTAACCAGCTGAGTAATCAGGAGGAGACTCTGTTGAACTGATTTGCCTAAAAGATATTCTGACTTTCAAATTACTTTCAAATGGAACAGAGAGCACCAGAGTTGTATAATTTGGGATTTGTCATCTATGTCAGAGTAGGCTTTTCATAGTGTAGTTGTTTTTGAGTTCATCCCCATTCCTTTAAATTACCCCTCAGCCCATCTCATATACACAATTGAAAACATGACAAAGTAAAATAAAAAGGAATTAATTTGAAAAGTTGGACTTTAGTGTCTATTAGTTTCTTTTGGTTTGTCATGTATTTTTTACATGGGTAAAGTGTAAGTCTGTCTGTGTTGTTTCACCAGAAAATATCTCTCACAACATTGGTCCTTCCCTACAGATTCTTGGTAAATGGTACTTAGAGGTCTGTGAGTTATTCGAAGATGTAGTTTAAAGCCAAGTTTGTCATACTCTCCTAGTGTCATTAATTTGTTTATTCAATTAATAAATACAAGTGTATGTTGAACATATGTTATGTGTGCTTTTAGTGATATTTTCATAAAATTTGAAATCTATGAAAACTGAGAGTCTATAATATGTCAAAATGATAAGATATGTATGTAGCTATAATCTCTATTGTTAACAACTTTATACTGTTCATATATATATATATAATATATATATAGTAGGTTTTCTTTTTTCATGTAAAGAAACCTAAATATAATCTTCTGGAGTTATTTACCTAAAGTTGTCTTACAAATTACTAATTGTGAAGTCTTGTTGGTAGGAAATACATTATTAGTCTTACAGTGCTTTTGATGCAGGTAACTTTTCTGCCACACGTGTTATGATGATCACGGATGCTTAGGTATTTTTTCAGGGTTTTGAAAAGTGCTTTCAAAAAACGGTGCTATTCACTCTTTGGCGGTAGCCAGAAGTACTCAGATGACAAAAACAGGATCCCCATTCGAGGAGACCCACACGTCCTGATTGTTGGAGACCCAGGCTTAGGGAAGAGTCAGATGCTGCAGGCAGCATGCAACATGGCTTCACGTGGTGTGTATGTTTGTGGAAATACCACCACCAGCTCTTGTTTGACTGTAACTCTTTCAAAAGACAGTTCCTCTGGAGATTTTGCTTTGGAAGCTGGTGCCCTGGTACTTGGTGACCAAGGCATTTGTGGAATAGATGAATTTGATAAAATGGGGAAATCTCATGAGCTCATTATTTTTAATAGCTGAGTAGTACTCCATTGTGTAAATGTACCACATTTTCTGTATCCATTCTTCTGTTGAAGGACATCTGGGTTCTTTCCAGCTTCTGGCTATTATAAATAAGGCCGCTATAAACATAGTGGAGCATGTGGCTCTGTTGCATGTTGAAATATCTTCTGGGTATATACCCAGGAGGGGTATAGCTGGGTCAACACTATGTTCAATTTTCTGAGGTATCACCAGACTGCTTTCCATAGTGGTTGTACCAGCTTGCAATCCCACCAACAATGGAGAAGTGTTCCTCTTTCTCCACATCCTCGCCAACATCTGCTGTCACCTGTGTTTTGGATCTTAGCCAATCTGACTGGTGTGAGGTGGAGTCTCAGTGTTGTTTTCATTTGCATTTCCCTGATGACTAGGGATGCTGAACACTTCTTTAGATGTTTCTCAATCATTTGAGTTTCCTCAGTTGAGAGTTCTTTGTTCAACTCTCTACCCCATTTTTTAATAGGGTTATTTGATGGTCTGGAATCTAGTTTCTTCAGTTCTTTGTATACCTTGGATATTAGCCCTCTATCAGATGTAAGGTTGGTGAAGATCTTTTCCCAATCTGTTGGTTCCCGCTTTGTCCTGTTGACCATATCCTTTGCTTTACAGAAGCTTTGCAGTTTTATGAGATCCCATTTGTCAATTCTTGATTTTAGAGCATACGCCATTGGTGTTCTGTTCAGGAACTTTTCCCCTGTGCCCATGTGATCAAGGCTTTTCCCTATTTTCTCTTCTATTAGTTTCAGTGTAGCTGGTTTTATGTGGAGGTCCTTGATCCACTTGGAACTGAGCTTTGTACAAGGAGATAAGTATGGATCAATTTGCATTCTTCTACAAGTTGACCTCCAGTTGTACCAGCACCATTTGTTGAAAATGCTGTCTTTGGATGGAGCTAGAAAATATCATCCTGAGTGAGATGACCCAATCACAAAAGAACACACATGGTATGCACTCACTGATAAGCGGATATTAGCCCCAAAACACACAATACCTAAGATGCAACACATAAACCTCATGAAACTCAAGAAGAAGGAAGAAGACCAAAGTGAGGGTGCTTTTGTCCTTTTTAGAATGAGTATCAAAAGATTCAACCAGAGCTCCCAGGATCTAAACCTCCAGCCTGAGAACAGACAGGGGCAAGCTGTCCTCTGAGAGGCTCTAACCAGCAGCTGACTCAGACAGATACAGACATCCAGAGTCAAACAGTGGATGGAGCTTGAGGACTCTTATAGAAGAATAGGGGGAAGAATTGTGGGCCCTAAGGAGATAGGAACTGCACAGGAAGATCAACAGAGTAAACCAACCTGAACCCTTGGAGCTCTCAGAGACTGAATCACCAACTGTGGAGCATACCTAGTCTACACAGATCTACCTCCATGGGCTGGACCTAGGCCTCCCTGCACATATGTTGTAAATGTGCAGCTTGGTTTTCATGTAGGTCTCAAACATCTGGAGTGGGGGCTATCCCAAAACATGCAGCCTGTATATGGAGTATGGTCTTCTAGCTGGGTGCCTCATCTGGCCTCAATGGGAGAGGAAGCACCTAGCCTCTCAGAGACTTAAAGTGGCAGGGTGGGGGATACAGGAGGAGGGGGTACTCAGAAAAACAAGAGATGGGGATGGATTGTGGGAGGGTTGACGGGGACGGGTTATAAAGTGAATAAAGCAAAAAAATAAAATTAAAAAAGGAAAAAAAAATAACTAAAGTAAATCTTAATTAAATGGAATAATCACATCATAAAAAAAAAAAAAACAAAAAACGGGGAATCAACATTAAACCTTGTTAGAAGCCGTGGAACAGCAGAGTATTAGCCTTGCTAAGGCTGGGGTGGTTTGCAGTCTCCCTGCAAGAACCTCCATTATGGCTTCTCCAAATCCTGTCGGAGGACACTACAATAAAGCCAGAGCAGTTTCTGAGAACTTAAAGATGGGGGGTGCCCTACTGTCCAGATTCTATTTGGTCTTTATCTTGTTAGATACGCCAAATGAACAGCATGACCACTTACTTTCTGAACACGTGATCGCGATAAGAGCAGGGAAGCAGAGGGTGGTTAGCAGAGCCACAGTCGCTCGAGTACTCAGTCAAGACTCAAATACGTCTCTATTGAAGTGGTTTCTAAGAAACCGTTATCAGAAAGACTAAAGGTGGCTCCTGGGGAAAAGACAGATCCGATTCCACATCAGCTGCTGAGGAAGTACATTGGTTATTCACGGCAGTATGTCCACCCAAGGTTATCCACAGAAGCTGCTCAGGCTCTTCAGGATTTCTACTTGGAGTTCCGCAAGCAGAGCCAGCGTATGGGTGATGGGTGCATCACCACTCCGGAGCTAGAATCTTTGATCCGTCTGACAGAGGCACGAGCAAGGTTAGAATTGATAGAAGAAGCAACTAAAGAAGATGCTGAAGATATAATTGAAATTATGAAGTACAGCATGCTAGGAACTTACTCAGACGAATTTGGAAACCTGAACTTTGAGCGATCCCAGCATGGCTCTGGGATGAGTAACAGGTCAACAGCAAAAAGATTTATTTCTGCTCTCAACAGCATTGCTGAAAGAACTTATAACAACATATTTCAACTTCGTCAACTTCGTCAGATTGCTAAAGAACTAAACATTCAGGTTGCTGCGTTTGAAAACTTTATTGGATCACTGAATGGCCAGGGTTATCTCTTGAAAAAAGGCCCAAAGATTTACCAACTTCAAACTATGTGAAAGACTACCACGTCAGGCTTCCTGTGGTTTAAAATAGTTCAGAATCATCTTAATTACAAAACTGAAAATAAAGGTTCTGAAAAACGAAAAAAAAGGTGCTATTTAATGAAAATATTAGATCTTTATTGAGACTCATGTCATGAATTTTTAAGAATACCAAGGAAATAAAAAAGGTCAGACACAAGTACATAAAAGACTTTGTCATTCCAATGAGGTTCATTCTTTGTGGATTATCTTGCATAGCTTAGACGAAAATGGACTACCAGAAATTCTATATATATAATATATATATATATATATATATATATAATATTATATATATATAAATATATATATTACATTTACTCTTTTATATATTTTATTCCATGTTATATCTCACATTCAGCTATCACATGGAAAAAAATAAATGAAAAGTAGTTGAAAATGTGTGGAAAAAGACATAAGAGGATAAGCTGAAGTTGGTAGTTATAGAGCTATAATCCTATCTACTCTGTAGGCTGAGACAGGAAGATCAGGAGGTGATGTCAGTATTTTGTATAAAATTCCTGAAAACATTAATTTAAAGTTAATTAATTTAACTAATTTAAATGTAAACTACCATTTAACAATTAAGTATAGGTAGGAATGAGGCCATCCCACAGATTCAATCAGAAGTCGCTTCATAGAAAGTATCAGCAACATAACTCAGCAGTTATAGACATGTGACTCCTACCCAGAGGACCTGAGCTCTAACACTGGGTACCAAAGAATAGGAGAGAGGCAACTCCTATAAGTTGCCATCTGAACTTTAAAAGCCCATCACACAGACACACACACACACATACACACACACATACACAGTACACACAGACATGCAGAAACACACACATATAATACACATAGACACACAGACACACAATACAATAAACAAGACATAGAGATGTATACATATACACACATAAAACACACAGTCACATATACACAGAAGCATCCACATGTAAACACAAATATACACACATATCACACACATACACACATATAACTTAAATCATTAGTAAAATAACTGTCACCATATTTAATTGTGAAAGAAGGGTATGTAGAGTTAAAGTTTTTAAAATTTTAGTTACAGATAATAACTCATATTTTATAGAAGCCTAAAATTATTTGTCAGAAACCAGGTGAAATATGTATGTGCATTTAGTGCTGCTACTGGTGGTTTTGGTGTTGTTGTTGGTGGTTATGATGTGTGTTTCTGTTTACTGCTTGTAAATAATATAATTACAACACGTTCTATCTTCAGATAATTGTACAGAAAAAATTCTCTTGAGATATACCAAAGGAAACAAGAAATAATTTGTAAGAAAGCAACCTACACATCTACTCTTAATATTTCTTCATAGAGCCACTATATTTATTGAAGTTAACTGTCTGAGGGACACTTATGGCATCTTATGAAGACTGAGGCTCATACACCACTTTAGTCTTTCCTTGAATTCCCCACACAATGGATTTTAACATTTTACTAGTGTTAATTTTACTAGGTGTTTACTTGGTGAATTCAATTTACATAGAGACTAGACAAGACAAAAATCTTGCAAACATGTAAAAAGAGAGTATGTCTGTATTTACATGCTAGCAAATTAGTATTTGGCTTGAGTTTAACATTAATAATTATAAATTAGGGAAAGTATGAAGCAAATAGTATATCCCTAGTTGAGGCTTCACCTGGATAGTGATAGCATTTGCATATCTAATTTTTGTTAATGTCTCCATGACTTTGCAGACAGTACTGATGTTGTCAGAGGAAAAAGAAAGCAACAATACCAATATTCTACCAGATAATGAAATTCATACTAATCATGTTGACTCCTAACTGGTTTCTTCATGAAATGAAAGACATCGGTGTTCATCTAGTTCACATAGTCCATCTAGATTGATAACATAGACAAGTGAAGATGGGTATGTGCGCTTCCTGTAATGACAACAATCTCCATAAAGCATTACTTTAAGTCTCAGCAAGTTTTATCTTAAGGTAATCAATTTTTCCAATCTCAGATATTTCTCCTGAAATAAAAACACAAATGTCATTCCTTGGCTTCTGTATGGAATTCATTGTTTTTATTGCCTAAAGTTGCCATGGTTACATTATTAGACAATAAAACTTACATGAACCAATTCAGGTAAATAAATATACAGGAAATGCAACATGGAAGACCAAACTGAAATGCATTTTCAACTCATCAAATATGACTATTTATTTTAGGAAACTCTTTATGGTATTACAACCCTGCTTCATTTCCCATTATTTACTTTCAACGTGAGCAAACATTCCAGGAAGTTGAGGCTGCTTGGTCCCTAGCTGTCAATACCGTGGACCACAGGAAGGCTGTGCAAAGCATGGTCTTTTTTCTTTTCTCTCTGTGATCTACTTTGTGTTTCTTCATAGCAGATTGAAGCTCTGATGGGATGTCAAATTAAATAGATCACTTAGGTTGATAAGCTACTGTTACCATTTCATTTTCAAAGAATTCATTTGTCTTAATTAAGGAAAAGAGATGCTGCCATAGTCCTATTTCTTAGCTCTTTGACAGAAAAGGCCTTGATGGAAAGGACCTATCTCCTTGATCAGTATGACAAAAAGTGCCCCAAAACAAGCATTCCATAAGAGACTCTTGAAGCTCATTTGATGTTTGCCAACTTCTTCTGTCAACAGTGCCTATTTGTACTGTAGTTGATATACGCAGTGATACTCTATTGGGGAAAACTAATTTTCTCTTTACCAGTGGGTATCAATTACATATAGCTTCTTGACTGGCATTGATTCCCCATATCTATGTCACCCACTAAGTGCTGGGATCATATCTGGCTGGTAGTTGTTCGTGCCCTGTTTGTGCTGTCTCAGACTTTGTGAGTTTTTATGTGTATCCATTCTGCTGCAGGTGGAATACACTATTTCCTTTACTGTTATCCATCACCTCTGGCTCTTCCAATATTTCTATCTCCTCTTCTGCATAGCTGTCTGACCCTTTAGGGAGAGGTTTAAAGAAGGCATCCCATTTAGCACTGAGTGTTCCAAAGTCTTCTGTGAATGACATTTTCATGGTGGTACCTTCTAGATGACTATTTGTTAAACAAAGTGGTATTTCCATTTTTTTTTAATATTTTCTTTATTTACATTCCAAATGTTATCACCTTTCCTTGCCTGCCCCCACCAGAAACCTACCCCACTTTTAATAGTTGTTTAATTGGAACATAAATAATGGCTTCATCAGGGTGTTTGAACATACAGGTTATTGTGCACTGGTCTTGTTCATCCCTTTCCTGCACTATTTCCTTCATGCTCTGGAAGCCATTTTGTTTGTCTCCATCCCTACCTAAGTAGCTCTCCTGCTGATTTCATGCTAGGTGTCCAATTACCTTCTATTTCTTCTACATACAAGTCTCTAACTTTCATAAATATAAATTTAAATCTAAAATTTTCTGTATGATAGAAAGTACATGGTATTCGTTTTACTGCATGTGGTTTATTTTGCTTAACATAATCTACTGTTCTACCCATTTCCCTGAAAATATGATAAAATTATCACATCGTGTTCCTACTACCACAGTGCTATCATGAACTACATGTAAATAGACAAGAGACCTTCAACTTAATCTGCTCATTTTTAGTAGATATTAAAAAATCTCCTAAAGTAGTTATTCTATTCAAACTTTTTGCCTTGTATAATAGCCATTAAAATCACAATGAACTTAAGAAATAACTGTAAGACTCCTATGTATTTTCATTCAATAATCAACAGGACAATTTAAAAAACAAAAGCCAAGCAGAAAGTCTTTAAAAAAATTTAGCCATAAGACACATAATGAATGTAGGTGAATAATCTCGAATGTAAAAGAAGGCAAATAGGGGTTTCAAGTGGGGAGAGGGATGGGAAAGGGGACAACATTTGAAATGTAAATAAAGAAAATATATAATTAAAAAAAAAGAGACTCACAGTTTCCTGATATCAAAGAAATTGCTCCATGAAACAAAGTATTATATAATGACCAAAATTGTGGAAAATAAACAGTACATTTTATAAAGTTAAAACAAAAAAGAAAGAAGGCAAACTATTCTCAAGAAATGTTGACTCATTTTTCTGTTTAAGGATTACTAGATAATTTTATGTTATTCTCAAGTGTTTTTAGAAATCAAGTCAAATGTGTTTGTGACATGTTTGCATGAGTGAGTCTGTCTTTATGATTTATAAAACAGAAAACTGTAAAGCATACATACCATTTATCAACACTCAGTTTTGGAAGTAGTTAATTTTCCACATCGTTTCCAGAAAATTGACATATTTTGATGGGAAAAACATGAAAATACTTCTACTGATTTCTTTATATGTTGTTACATGTATAGTTAGTAGCTTTGTTAAAATAATCCATATACCACCAAACTGTGTGGGTCACATGCAATGCCATGTACCAACTGAGTAATTTCATATATGTCTTGTATAAACTTTGAAATTGTACTGGCTGTCCTCTAGATTTGAAGATGCAAAATTATGCACAGATCAGAAAAGCAAAGAATACTAAACAGTGAAAGAGGATATGTCTTCATTTGCACACTCACAAATTAGACTTCAGCTTTTACTCCAACATTTGCTTTGGAATATTTAAGCCTATAGTTGAGAACCAAATGCATTTCAACTGAGCTCATATTCCCCTGTTTGTGATATGGAAACATTTTTATAAAACCAGCATCCTTCAACACAGTATAATGCTGTTCTGATGGATGTTGTTCACAGGATGTCAAAGAGAGCAAACAGTTTACTGCATATCCAGAAAACAGTGGATGGTACCAATTCAGTTCAAAAGATCACAAAACTACAGATAACATTAATAGGTTTGCATTTCATTTTAAATGTTAGCTATGAAAGACTAATTACTGAAGCAGTTCCTGTCCTGTTGATGGCTACACTTGTATTTCTGAAAATTCTGCATGTTTGTTATGCTACTACTGAATTGCTCTAATGAACAAAAGGGCAAAGATCTCTGCTCTGTGAGTCTCAGGGTATATATTGCTATAGAAATAGAAAAAAATTTGATCCTTTTCTGTAGTTGTAGTAGCAAGTATTATTTTACAAATACAGTTTGGCCAATTTGTTGGTCTCACTGAATTTTATTACTGAGACTATAGATATGAATACCCACAGAGCTGAATAAGGCCTATTAATGAAACCAAACAAAACAACTACAAATGTATTTGTCTATGAGCCACATTCATCTACATATCATCTATCTCACACTATAACAATAAAGGTGATAAATATGAAAGATACAATAAGAAATAACACCAGCAAAAACTGAGAGAAACGTAAGCTGCTTCAGAATTTATTTTTACTTGTATGCTTTAATGTTCAATCTAATTGTTGGTGGCTGGGATTTCACTTAGTTTCATTTACTATAATAGTAAATGAATGGTGAAATTAATACTCAGGGGAATATAATTTCAATTGTAATAATATAAATATGGATAATTAGCATAATGTTTAGTCTATTTTATTAGTTGGCATTGGTATAGTCACTGTAGAAAATGTGTCAAAGATAGTAGCTACCAGCATACATAATACCTCTCCCTTAAACCACACTATTTAAAAGCAAAACATCACCAAATCTATATGGTGGTACCCCACTGCTAAAGGTATTACAAACTTGATCATTGGATAGAGATCCTGGAAGTGTCTTCCATATTGGAAACCCTTCATAGTACCCAAAAGGTATTTGTTAGGCTGCTGCATGATATTATTTCGATTTGCTAGGCAAGATATGCCTACTTGTACAACAGTTGCATGACAGTTAGGACACCAACTAACAGTTTTCTCATTGTATTTCAAGTCCATTTCATATGCCTATTTCAATAAAATTGATCAAAACCCTTGACTGCAGAAATCATAGTCCCTAGATGAAATAGTATTATTTTGTTAAATGAACATCTTATCCCACTGTATTCTAAATATAAGGGTTTACAATTATAGATTAGTGTTGTTCTCAGTCTTGGTTAGAGTAAATACTTTTTCATATAGGCAAAGTTTAATGCAGAGTTTCATACCTGGTCAAATTACTGAATATAACTGTCTCTTGAATAATCAGTCTTAAACAGGACATACATATAAATTCATCCAAAGCTCAGGAATCATTGAAACAAAGGAGGAGAAAAAGTGATTCAGGAGGATTTTGCTGAAATGTTTCCTTCTGAGTATGACATGGCCATTGCACTCATGAACTCACAGCAGCTGCAGTAGCCTGTATAAGTTAGCCTGCACAAAATTGTGACACTCAACATTACAGTCTCTGATAGAGAAGGTGACGTGAAAGTTGCTGGATATGTAATTCGATGCAGACTCATGTGGTGGTTTGCTTAGACAAACTCACATGAAGTTTTGAGGAGGCAAGAAACATGGGAAGACATGAGATGTTTGGAAATAGTATAAACAGGGCTCAACAGACAGTGAAGGCATGCTTGCAAAGTTAGCTTTGCAGTGCTTCATTGGTCTCATGTCGTTATCTTTCCTGATCTTTACTTCACTGAGAGAAACATGGCAGAGAATGTATCCTGGTGTCACAGCTGGTCCTTTCATTGTCACTGATTTGGTGGAGAACTGGTGATTTCTGTTAAATAGTGCCACCACTGCTGACTCATGTTTGGTATTCTATACTACTGAACTGGACTGGTGGTATCCTGACAAACAGAGATTGGAATCACTCCTAAAGTACCAAGGTACTTCTAAAGAGGTCCGCATCCCCTTGTCCCATTTACCATCTTTTCTCTCCTAGAAGAGGATGTTAAAGCATTTGAAAACTCTTATTTAAAGTAGGTATTAAAAATCTAAGACTTCAGATGATTCCCAATATAACAAAGGCATAATGGATACATCTGCTTCGAACATAGTAAAGGAAAAGTCAAGTTATGAGGGGTTAGCCATGTTCCTTAAAGAGGTTGGCAAAATAGCAACTATGGACTCTAGGTGGTTTCCTACCGTCTTCCTGTAGTGGAGTTTTTGGTTTTGTATTTTGTTTTTTATGTATATTTTTTGAAAAAATCGGGGTAGGGTAAGCTGACAGTTATTTAGAAAATTGCAGAGAGTTCGTTAAGCACACTGAGAGTTTGTAAATAGAGATAGAAGTGCTTGGGAAGCAAAATAAGTCAATAGGCAAACAATAAGATTCAAGTTAAATATCTGAGACCTGGAATGTACTGTGTGATGAAGAAAGGAAGTAAAAAGAGGTTGGAAGGTAAACTACAAGTCTCACCCTGGCTCACATACTTTCCTTTCCTGGAGCCTAGAGCACCTTCATGAAAAGAGAGGCTAAGGAAGAATAGGAAATGGTGCAGGTATTCCCAGATAGTGCTCAGATGAATTTATAACCAGAGGATATGTTTGCACCTATAGAGGCATCTTTAGCCTTCCCAGTCTTTGTACAACATATGCCTATAATCATAATTGACTTGAAAATTGCTTTTTCACAATACTTTAGCATGAGCCACATAGAGAATGCTTTGCTTTCTCAGTAGCTACTTTGAATAATAGTCAAACACTAAAAAGAAACCACTGGAAGGTATTTCCACAGGGAATGTTACATAGTCCAACTTTATTCAGTATTTTGTGGAACAACCATTAGAAATAGTTTGTAAGCAATTTCCATGATCTAACATTTATTATTATATGAAAGACATTACGTTGACTCATTCTCATGAAGATGTTTTAGAGCGTATGTTTAAGATAAGACAAAAAAAGTATACCATGCTGGGCATTACAGATTGTTCCAGAAAAAAAATACAAAGAGAAAATTCATTTAATTATTAGGGTTGAAAAACTAATCAACAAAAATTCTAACACAAAAGGTACACATTGACAGGGAGCAATTGCAAATGTGTAAAGATTTTAAAAATTAATAGGAGATATTAACTGGCTGCAGCCTACAATTGGATTAAGTATATACTAGTTAAGGAATTTGTTTCAATCATTGCAATGATATTCAAATTTAACCTGTCCAAGATGTCTAAAACCTGAAGCATTAAAAGGAGTTAATTCTTGTAGAACAAAGTCTGCAAGATGCCTATGCGGACTGAATTGATCCCAATCTTGCTTGCATTCTTGTCATTTTGCCTTCAATTCATTCTCCTACTGGAGTCATTAGGCAACCAGATCACCTTCACATGGAGAGGCAGAGCCAACTTTGTTGGGAGAGGTATTGGCTAGGAGAAACACACAGTCTAGGTTTCCGGCTATGTACAGAGCTGAGAACAGATAAAAACCACTAGATGCCTAGATGGCCATAGAGTGGATTTTTTTTTTTAATAACTGAGATTAGCCATACTCAAGCATCAAGTATATTAAATATTTAGTATTTTTACTTGGCAAGTGTGGGGCTATAGCTCGTGCATGGGCATGGGTTCTGTTGGACTGAGTTGTGGATCCCACATGTCTGTCACAGCTCAGACAGCTTGGGGATGGGGGGCGGGGAAGAAGCAAGGGAATTTGACTGAGTTCACTCCACACAAAGTTGCAGAACTCTGCTCTGGGTATGGGGAGATCTCAATCTGAGGTCCCATGGGGAGAGAGCTCTTGGATTGGGTGTCTCTGACTAGTTGGTCTCAGCCCTTGGGCTCCCAGGTGCAGCTGAGAGGCTGTAGAAGCACTGAGACAGGAGGCATACAGGCTAGACCAGCCAGCAGCCAAAAGGGGTGAGGGAGAGAGGCTCTGGCTGTGCCCCTACAGGATAGATAAGGCTCTTGGTCTTACTTGCCTGGGTCATGGGTGGCTAGGCTAGCTTGCTTGGGTGGTGAGCTCTGTGGCTGGAATACAGAGAGGTCCTCTGTGGAGATTAGGTGGCAGCTCATTGGTTGAAGGCCCCTCTACGGTTCTCCATGGTGGGCCCCAAAGACAAGAAAAGTCCATGGTTTTGAAAGGTTTATTGTCATGGTGGAAAGTGGATGTAGCTGTACCTTGTGTCCTCAGGGCACGCCTGAGGTTAAATATCTTTTATAAGTAGGAAGGTCTGGGAGGGAATATTTAATTGGCTATGCCAATTAAGGCCTCTGGCCTTTAGGTATCCCATTAATATGGAGATCTCTTGAGGTTCTGCAGCCTGTAGTAATGCCCTCTACCTGTGCTACATGACACACACTTCTCTTTGGGAGGGGCTGCAGAGGGATGTCTTGAGTGAAAGGAACCAGGGCCCAGGAGCAAGGCCAAACACATACCGTCCCATTACAAGTATGTTACTTGTATACCACACAATCCCTCAGGACAAGCAGTTATAGAAAGAGCCAATTGTACCTTAGAAGAGATGCTTATTTTTTTTTAAAAAAAAGGAGAGTAAAATCCCCAAGGGACAGATTAAATAATGCCTTATTAACTCTAAATTTTCTTAATGTTGGTGAAAAAGGAAAAACAGCAGCTGAAAGATACTGGTTATTGAAAAAAAAACCACTGAGGAACCAAACGAACCAACATACTATAAGGATGTGTTGAAATTAGAATGGAAACCTGTGATAGTTTTAAAATGGGGATGTGATTATCCTTATGATTCTACAGGAGAGAGGGAAACGAGGTTTCCAACAAAACTTACAAAGATCAGATATGACCAGAGAAAACCTCTTAGCAGCTGAGATAGGAATGTCTTCCCAAAGCAAATAAGCTCAGGTGTGTCACTCTCACAGAACGTCTCAGTTACTGATTTCTCCAAAATGTTGATGCACACCAACTTCAAAAGGGCTAGCCCAAACTTTCATTCACACAGAGACTGGATAACACATAAACGTGACAGAAAACAGACTGGATGGAGAATGCATAGACTGGATAAAATCAGAGACTGGGCAGCAAATACTGCAGTTAGTTTTGGGATGTTTTTTATTATGTTTTGTTTTGGTTTTGCTTTTGCTTTTTTTTTTTTATGGATTGATCATGTCTTTTTTCCCCTCTTAGATCCCAAACAGTTAATCTTCATCCCAGTTCAGCATGAAGTAATTATAAGACGACCATCATTCCGATCTCTAAAGTTGGGATGGATGATTTGATTGTTTGAGGTATTATAGTTGTTATCATCTATAGTGCTATATTTAAATTATTGTATATTAATAGAAATTTAAGGTTAATTTGTTTTTATTATACAATGATAAGAATTTAAGCTTGTTTTATTAAACTATTGTATAGTAGTAGAAATTTAAGGTTAAACTATTGCATACTGATAAAAATTTAAGTTTGCTGTGTTTGAATTATTGTATTCTGATAGGAATTTAAGAATTTGTTTGAATTATTGTATATTAATAGAACTTTATTGTTGTTTTGTTAGACTATATTGAACAAAATCAGTTTATTTGTATCTTATCAGTATGATGTAAAATTCTAGCTTCATGCTCCTTATTGATAACTTTTACTGCTTGGAGATTGTTAATATTGGGGAAAAATGTCAATCATTAAACAAAAAGGTGATTTAAAATGGAAATTTGTGGATATGTTAGGTGATGCAGACTCATGTAGTGTTTTACTGAGACAGACTCACATGGTGTTTTGTTGAGGCAAGACCCAGGGAAGGACAGGTGATCTTTGGAGAGAGTATAAATAGGACTAACTGCACAGTGAAGGCATACTTGCATAGGAAGTTTCGTAATGCTTTGCAGGTCGATCCTTGCTTTGTTGTAAGAGACATGGGAGAGAACTTCTCCTGGTGTCCCAGCTGATTTTGTCTGCTCCCTTGGCCTTGTGTTGATTTGGTAGATGCCTGGCTGTTTCTACTGGATAGTGCCACCACTGGTGATTCATGTTTAGTGTCCTGAAACTACTGAACTAGATTGCATGTATCCTGACAGAGATTAGAATCTCAAAGAACTAATTCAAAACAGGTCCACATCTTCTTGTCCTATTTACCTCCTTTTCTCCATATCTAAGAATGGTGTCAAAATATTTGAAAACCCTTATTAAAAGTAGGTTTTAAAATATATAAGCCTATAAGAATTACTGATGAACTTCCCTTATGAACATAAATTCAAATGTACTCAATAAAATACTTATGAACCAAATTCAGAAACACATTGAAAAGATCATCCACCATGATCAAGTAGGCTTAATTCCAGAGATGCAGGGATGTTTCACCATACATAAAATTGACAAAGACAATCCAAGATATAAGCAAATTGAAAAACAAAAACAATATGATAATCACATTAGATGCAGAAAAAGACTTTAACAAAATTTAATAATCCTTCATGATAAGCATTTTAGAGAGATTGGGGATAGAGGGAACATACCTCATCATAATAAAGGCAATTTGAAGCAAGCCCATAGCCAACATCAACTTAAATGGAGAGAAACCTAAAGAAATTCTACTAAAATTAAGTTTCAAGCTTTCTATTCTGGGATAGGCAACTAACAATTTTATTTGGATTAGCTTTTGCCATGACAATCTCTTCATTCCACTCATGGATCATCACTTTTTGAAACAGTAAGTTAGACAGGCCTTTCTTTAGTTGCTATCCTGGATGACGTACTGGTCTAGAGATGTGAAGACCTTAGTTCACTCACATTTTAATATTTTCTTCTGTTTTCTAGAATGATATTAGATCAGGAGAAATTTTTGTGTAGGAGGAGCTAAGGTGGGAGGAGTTAGGAGAGGAAGAGGAAAAAGGAAGAGGAGGAGTCAGGGATAGCAGAGATGTAGGAGGAAAGCCACACAGGTATGGAGAGCAGTATGGCTAACTACTTTTATTTAGGTTAGTTAATTGGGAAACAACTCTGTCTGTATGGGCATATTGTTATTGAGCATTACCAAACATATAAAACCTTTGATTAATCTTTAAACTTTAGAGTCTCATTTTTTCTACTGGGCCCACGTGGATGGTGAGATGGCTTGGGCAATGCCCAGCCTTGCAGAGACAGTGTGGAAGACTGGTAGAGCCATCTCCCTCACTGATGTCTTGTGGGTGGCAGGGCTGGTGTTTCTGGCGGGGCCATTTCTAGCTGCAGCATGCACGTGGCCTCCAGCCGAGAAACATGGCAGCTGGACTAGACAGAGCCACCACAGCTTAGATAGTCAGCATGACCAGTGGCCGTTTTTTTTTTTTTTTTTAAATAATTGCAACAACATTTTTGTATAGTACAAATTTGTATTTTTTCAATATTCTCTCAAAAATGTAAATTTCTGTCCTAGGTTTTTTTGTCAGTAGCTCAGTGATGATTCAGTAGTGTGTTGTATTCTTCAACCTTTCTGCATTTGTATAGCATTTGTAAGTTTCTCTTCCTATTTATTTCTATATTTATTTCATTTATTATGTTTTTAATTGATTAATTAATTTATTTAATTACATTGCAAGCACTGCACTGCTCCTGGCCCCATCCTCACTGAAATCCTTCCCTATACCCCCTCCCCTTCTCCTCTGAGAGGGTGGGCCCCTTCTGATATTCCCTCCACCTTGGAACATCAAATTTCTGCCAGATAAGGTACTTCTTCCACTGAGGCCAGACAAGGCAGTCTTATAGGGGAACAAATACCATAGTTGGGCTATCGCTTTAGGAAGATCCTCTATTCTAGTTGTGGGGCCTATAAGGAAGCTGAGCTGCCCATCTGCTACATACGTGCTGGGGGCCTCATTCCAGCCCATGTGATTTCTTTGGTTGATGGCTCAGTTTCTAAGAGCTCCCAGAGGTCCAGGTTCTTTGACTTTGTTGGTAGTCCTGTGGGTTTCCCATTCCTTTCCGGCTCTTCAATCCTTCCCCCAACTCTTTCATAAGAGTCCACAACCTCCATCCTCTGTCCAATGTTTGGCTGTGGATATGTACTTCTGTTTCAGTCAGTTATTGGATAGAGCCTCTCAGAGAATCATTATTTTGCAAGCACAATAACTATCGTTAATAACGTCAGGGATTGGTGCTTGCCCATTGTGGCGCCCTAAAGATGGCACCGGGATCCTTACCAGAGTTGAGAAAAACAACTCCTTATTTGGGCATGGGGCTGTGCTTGAGATGGTGTGATCTGCAGACCATGTGTCCCGACCTATGGAGATCAGCCGCGTGGTGGTCGGTCATTGGCCGGGTCCAGATATATCAGCCAGAGCCGCGGTGGGGACGGGCCTTGCTGCTTGAAGATTCCTGAATAAACCGCCTGGAGAAGAAACCTGGTTGTCCAGTGTCTTTTTCCTGCTGGTCAGGGAGAGTGCCAGACAGCCCATGGGATAGGTTTCAAGCTGGACTAGTTAATGGTTGGCTACTTCTTCAGTCTCTGATCCATCTTTATCCTTCACTTATTTTAGACAGGACAAATTTTAGGTTGAAAGTTTTGTGAGTGGGTTGGTGTCCTTATCCCTTCATTGGGGTTCTGGTCTGGGTACAGGAGGTGGCCTCTTCAAGTTCCATATCCCCACTGATAACCATCTTCACTAAGGCAACCCACATTGACCACTGGGAGGCTCTCCCATCTCAAGTCTCTGGGACTCCCAATAGCTTCTCCCACTCGGAAGCTGCCTGCCCTGGCAGCTAGAGATTTCCATTTATTCTCCTGGCCATCTGGGTCTTGCTCCTGCTGTTCTCCACATCTGTCCCCATCCCCCTTTCCTACCCACTTCACTCCCTAACTCTGCCTCCTATGACTATCTTGTTTCCCTTTCTAAGTGTGATTTAACATCCTCACTTGGGCCTTCCTTCTTAATTTTTTGGGTCTGTATTATCTGGTTTTATACATAAGATATTTAAAGTTTTGTATTTTTTAAGAAATGCCTTATTTCCTAAAGTGTGTTTTGTTTGTAAAAGCTCAAAGGGGTATCAAGAAGAAAATACTTTTTGTATCTGCTGAACTGAGTTTTCTACAGGTGTGTATTTGGCTATTTGACCCATGGTACAGTTTGATTCTATAATATCCTTATTATGTTTTCTTTTCTTTTCTTTCTTTTTATGTCTTGATGATCTCTCTATTGTTGAAATAGCATATTAATTACATGCCCAGTTGTTATTTCTGGACTGATATATTGTTTTATGTCCAGTAGTTTTCATTTACATATTGATGCCCCAATATTTAATGCATGCATATATATATATGCATATATTTCATAGGTTTTTCACGTTTAAACTAGTTTTACTTTTGTCTATTATGACTAAATTTGCCTTATATCTATCATCTATCAATAGATCAATCTATCATGTATTTATTTTTCTGTCATCCTTCTACTCTGATCAATCTGTCTACATATGATTGTTTTTCATTAATTTCCAATTTCTTGATACATAATCTTCTATCATTTTACTGTAGATCTTTATATTTGAGGTAAATTTATTATAGACAATAATCAGTAATAATAACAGCCAACGTATAGGTTGTTAATGTGCCTATCAATAGGGAATAGAAAATGTGTCATGTGTACATAATAATTTTATTCAGGCAGAAGAAAAAAATAAAATGATACCATTTGTAGGTAAATGGATGGATCTTGTGATCATCGTGTTAAGAGAAATAAACCAGACCCTAAAACAAACATATCATATGAATTCTTTCTCTTTTTCTTCAATTGTTTCTTTAGATTCAGGACAGCAAGAAGTACATTTCTGTGTGGCACTGCTCCTATTCTGAAAACTGTGTCTCTTATAGGCTTTATTTATACATAAAATCATTCCCTCAGAAATTTTATTCATTGATTACACAGTTTTTCAAATACATTGCTTCTAAAGTCTTCTTTGATTACACGAGAATATTGAAAAATGAACAAAGCAAGCAAATAGCAATTTTATGAAAACTAAAATTTAATTTATAATAAAATCAATTTTCTTTAAACTCAGTATCTTCTTTCTTAAGATATGTGTTATAAAGCCTTATGGTTACAGGAATGCTAGACAGGATGATTCTATTTGAATTTGATTCTGTTTCAGTTTGGCATAAGAGTAATAGATCAAAAGTTATTTCCTAATACCTATTATATCAAACTTGGCTTTCTACAAAATTTAATCTCTCTGGCCTTTAATTCTTTGTTCCTTCCTCTTTATTTCTTTTATATTTGATTCAAAATATAGGACATAAAAGTAGAAGGGAGATATGTGGGTGATAAGAGCATACCAGTTGCAGGAAAGAGAGTTTCAAGAAAGGTGATGAAGGATAAATATAGGCAAGGAGAGTGCTATTCATCTAGTAAACTGACATAGTGACATGTAGTATTGAGTATGATATCATAATAAAAAATCAATTCACATTGGTAGCAATTTTATATAGAAACAAACTTAAATGATTTAAACATTCAGAATGTATTTGTTATGTTTTGTTCTAAAATTATACTAGCATATACCTACCATAGATTAGTTAAAATTATGCAAAGGATTTACAAAGCTGAGTCACAAAGCAGTGAAAGAAAATATGACTTCATTTACATGGTTTCAATTTCATGATATCAAGTATGTACATGTGTTCCAAATGGAAAGGTCCATGCACAAAACTTGAATTGTTTTGAAAGTTTGTGATACATGATATTTTTCCAGGGAGGATATAGTCCAACATCTTTACAGATATCTATAACATATCAAAGCAAAAATTCAAGAGAGATCATCTTGTTGAACCAATAACTTCATATATATATATATATATATATATATATATATATATATATATATATATATATATATATATGGGAGCACAGGCAACTTGCCAAATAAGAGATTCTCTCTACTGCAATGCTAAACTACACATATACCATGTATAGAGAGGGAAATCTTATATGCTACCTCATGATCTCCATATACACCACCTCATAAGTTGTCTCAATACCACTTCATGACCCTTGATGGCCTTCCACCTTTTTTAATGGCTTCAGACTCCTCCAGGTTGTGTGTGCATGATCACAGATGGTCATAGCTATTTCATGCAGGTAATACACAATTACACTGTAGTCTACCCCTTGGTCTCTCCTAACCCTTTCATCCAAAATGTTCCCTGAGCTTTGGGAAGGTGACGAGTGTCAGATTATTTTTTCCTATGTAGTGCTCAACATTTAGCACTCTCCTACAGAGAAGTAAATTTGGTCATTTTAACAGGTTATGTGTATTCATGAGGTTGACAATAATGTTTTAAAAGACATAAATTTCTGGAAAGATATTTATGGGTTACAACGAAGTGACTACCCGTAGGATGTATGGTATCTCCATGAACAAGTTTTCTTTTTTTGTCCTGGTGTACTAAACTTTCTGTTGCTTTCACAAAAGCAACATAAAAAAGAAAAGCTTTATTCTTACTCTCAGACCATCATGATGCAGAAGTTCAGGTGAAAGGCATAGGAGGTAGTTGGTCACATTGCATTCAGCATAAAGAAGTAAAAATGATGAATATTTTTGCTCAGTTCAGTTTCTCTTGTATAAATACAATCAGGAATCTCATTCCATGAAACAGTGTCACTCAGTATAGGCAAGTCTTCCTAACTCTATGAACTGATCAAGAGGATCTTCCACTGGCATGTCCAGAAATCCTTTTTGAGTGTGATTCTAGATCTTATCAAGTTGATATTGAGATTAAATATAATAGTACATATGTATTCATATATCCATTTTCTTGCTCTCCATGATATAAAAAACTCACATTTTAATCTATTTACCTTTTTCCAGAAACACATGCTAATTATATGGCCTAATTATTGTAAAAGGTACTGAAATAATCACACACACACGTAGATAATATATGCAGAATGAATACACTGATACATGATAAATTGTATGACAACACAAGACTTTATTTATTTATAGGAAACTTTACATTGATGTACATAGCATCTTTATCAATTTTCATTGACACCAACAGCATATAAAATTGATTATCTTCATTAGCCTTGCCATCATGGTTTTCTTGTTTGTTTGTATGCTTTTGTTTGTTTGTTTTTGAGACATAGTCTGAATTTCAAGCACTCAGATTGCAGGGTATGCCACCAAGACTTTGTTGATTCTTCTTTTGCTTTACATTAGTTTTTTAAGTATAAGTAATATTTTTGGATAGATGTTTGTGAGCATTGTTAATAGTCTACTCAAGTTCACCTAAATTAAATGTATCAGTTATTTAATTAAAATAATCACAAAATATAGTCTTTACTGCCTTCAGAAAAATGATCTTGGTGAGAAAAGAAAATTTGGTTCAGCCCAATTTAGATAACCAGTGTTGGACTAAGACTTGATATCAGCTAAGAAAAGCTAATGTAAGAAAAATATTTTTAAAATATAGATGATATCCATGAAACATACTTTTATTTCTGGAGATCATGGAGAAATAAATTCTTAATATATTGGGTACAATTGTGTGTGTATGTGCATGTGAACACGCACATATACACATATACACATAGATAGGCACACATTTATTATCTTATGAAAAAGTTACACATAAGTAACTTAGTTTTTACAATCATTTTTTTAAGTAATATTTATTTCCCTGTTCTTTCCTAGAGATTCATTTAATGAGTGTTTTAGTTTCACTCTATATAAGTTCTTATGTGGGATTCAATGAGTGTTCAGTGATGGTGATTATGGATATAATCAAGGTTCATTAATCTTTTTATACAGTCTTTGTATGATTTATGTATTGAGGTCTAAAATTTTACTAACAAAATAAAAATTCTCAAAAGATTAAATATGAAAGAAAGTTGCAAACATTAAAATAGAATATTTCTTTATTTGCATGCTAGCAAACAAGAATGTAATTTCAATCCAGCAACAGTTCTGAACAGTTTACTAGGCTAGGAAAGACATAAGATATATCAGACATTTGAAATGTTGTAGTTTTTATAAACACAAGATTGAATTAATACATTATCACACTGCAACACCATCAGTGTTGGTATGCGATTGGAAGGAAAGAAGAATCCACTACAGATCCTTAAGTCAAGGATACACAGACTCTTCAATTTAATAACAGGTGACTTTACGGCCTGTCTTCATTTTTCTTTCTTTTCTAATATTTATTTCCAGACAAAACGAATAGACTAGAAAGGACTGTCTTCATTATCATAATGAGAGAACGTCTCACAGGAAACTCTCTCAGTGTCTTCATAACAGTGGTGAACTTCATCACTTGCATCAAGAGTAGAAAGTTCTCCCTAGGCAATCAAATTCTACTTGCCTTTGCAATTTCTAGAATTTGTTTGCTCTGGATCATATTAATGTACTGGTATGCAAAGGTATTCAGTATAGATATATAATGGGGAAGTAAGGTTCATTGCTCATGTTAAATGGGAGTGTAAACAACCACATAAGCACCTGGCTTGCAACCATACTTAATGTTTCTTTTTGCTTAAGATTGATAGTTTTTCTAACCTTCTATTTTTCACTTCAAAATGAATGTTGAGAATCTTCTTTTTATGGTACTCTTGGGGTCTTTGCTATTTTGGGTTCCTAGTTTTGTGATGGTCAATACAAATGTCACTGTGTAAGGAAGTGAAGATAAAGGAAACTTGACTTGGAACACCAAATGGAAGCAAACTGCAAGCTTTTCCAATGTAACTGTATTCATGCTGGTAAACGTCGTGCCTTTTATTGTATCACTGACATGTGTTCTGCGGTTGATGTACTCCCGGATACAAGCATCTCAGAAATATGGAATTCCACAGTAAAGATCCTAGTACCGTGGTTCACATTAAGGCTTTGCAATGGTGGTCTCGTTCTCCTGTTATTGACTACAGACTCCCTGTGATCATATCTGGCTGGAATTCTCATATATCATCTAATTCTGTGTTCTCTTGTTGCCAGAATACATGCGTGGTTTACCATTCAAGCCATTTCTGTATTCTGATCTGGGGTAACAATAAAATGAAGCATACATTTTCTTTTTATTTTGTGGCAGGTGTCACAGTGATTGTAATAGAAGAAAGAAACTCTCCAAGTTCTTCAAGCAACAAGAACATAATATGTCTTCTAGCAATATCAAAATCCATAGCATCTATAAATTCAGTGAATAGAGCAACAGAATTCACTTTTAATATTTCCAGAATACATATATTTAAATAACTTACAAATCTAACTCTAAGATTTTTTTCCATAGCTTACTAAATAAAAAGATATGTGGCTATATGGATATTATAAGAATGGTTGGAAACAGTATGCCCCTAGTCACTTTTCTGTTTTCAAATAACCAAATTATACAGTTGAATGTAGGCAAAAAACAGAAGTGACAAGGCAGTTTATTCATGTATGTGTGATGCTAACGCCTAACTGAATTGTATGTTATCTGTCCCGCCCAGCTCCGCCGAATAAGCAGACGCGGCAACACAGGATTCTTCCGACAGCACTCTTTATTGTTCAGCTCTGTTCCAAGATGGAGAAGGACCCAGGGTGCAGGAAACGCACTGCTTATATAGGACTTGGTGAGGCGTGTGCGTCCCTCATTGGAGCGTAGAGATGGGCCAATCAGAGAGAAACAGCTTGCGTAATTTGATGGATAACCGCGCATGTGTCGACATCCGAGAAGAACCAGGAAACAGGGAACCGGCGCCATCTTCTAATGGCGGAGCGGCTCCCGACAGTTATCTACTTTTATGTAAATATAAAACTGTACTTGAAAAACCTATGGGTATGTTCAAGTACTTTTTATAGTACATATATGTGCAAATGTCTATATTTCAGTGTATCAATCATTATTAGATGATAGGAATATTTAAAATTGAAATTATATGTTAAATATATATGATTGAAGTAGATTTAATTTATTCAAAACTTGTATTTTATTTATAATAGAGATTAAAGAAAAATCTTATGAATATTCAAGACTGAAAAAAAAAGAGTAAATTTTATAGTTATGTACCTTAAGTAGTAGGGATACATATCAGATATAATATAATTGAGCAAACATGTTTGAAAAGGTACTTATTTCTTATGTTCCTTGAAACAAGAATGTTAGAATTTTAAGTTTGATTTTATTTATTTTAGGTTAGATTTGTTTAAATGATGTCAAGATATTTTACTTATCGATCATACTCTTCTTTTTGCATACTTAAAAATGTTTAAATCTGTCTGTCTCCATAACAATACTATGCAGTATTTATAGTTATTGCTCTGAAGTATAGCTTGAGGTCAAGGACTGTCATTCCACCAGAAATTCTTTTATTGTTTAGAATTGTTTTGTCTATCCTAGTTTTGTTGTTGTTGTTGGTTTTCTGTATGAAGTTAAGAATTACTTTTTATATTTCTGTGAAGAATTGAGTTGGAATTTTGTGGGAATTGTGTTGACTCTGTCGATTGCTTTTGGTAAGATGGCCACTTTCACTATGTTAATCCTACCTATCCATGTGCATGGAAGATCTTTCCATCTTCTGAAGTCTTTGATTTCTTTCTTCCAGAACTTGAAGTTCTCCTCAAACCGATTTTTTACTTGCTTGGTTAGAGTCACACCAAGATACTTTATATTATTTATGGCTATGGTGAGAAATGTGGTTTTATTAATATTTTTTCTTAGTCCATTTATCATGTGTATGAAGTAGGGCCACTAACTTTAATGGAATAGAATTGAAGACCCAGAAATAAACCTACAGACCTATGGACACTTGATTTTTGACAAAGAAGCCAAAAATATACAATACATAAAAGAAAGCACCTTCAATAAATGATGCTGGTCTGTTTGTCTGCATGTAGAAGGATGCAAATTGATACATATTTGTCACTACCACAAAACTCAAGTCCAAGAGTATCAAGGACCTCAAAATATAATCAGATACTCTAAATCTAAAAGAAGTGAAAGTTGGAAATTGCCTTGAATTCATGAACAAAGGTGAAAATTTCCTGAACAGAACACTAGTGGCTCAGGCTCTGAGATCAACAATTTGAAAATATGAACTCTTGAAACTGTAAAGATTCTGTAAGACAAAGGAAAAGGACAATATGACAGTGTACAGATTAGGAAAAAAAAATCTTCACTAACCATGCAATCAATAGAGGGCTAATATCCAAAATATATAAAGAACACAAGAAATTAGACTACTCCATAAAATCAAATAATCAAATTAAAAATTAAGGTAGAGAGCTAAACAGAGAATTCCCTGTAGAGGAATCTCAAATTGCCGAGAGCACTTAAAGTATTGTTCAACATCCTTAGTCATCAGGGAAATGCAAATTAAAACAACCCTGAGATTCTACCTCACACAAATTAGAATGGTTAAGATAAAAACTCAAGCAATGGCTCATAGTAATGAGGATGTGGAGAAAGAGGAATACTCCTCCATTGCTGGTGGGTTGTAAACTTGTACAAGCACTCCGGAAATCAATCTGGTGGTCTCTTAGAAGATTGGAAATAATTCTACCTGAAGACCCAGCTATATCACTCCAAGGCATATACTTAAAAGATGCCTCACCATATCACAAGGACACGTGCTCCACTATATTTATAGAAGCCTTATTTGTAACAGCCAGAAGTTGTACATAACCCAGATGTCCCATAACTGAAGAATGGACACAGAAAGTGTGGTTCACTTACACAGTAGACTAGTATTCAGCTACTATAAACAAGAACATAATGAATTTTTCAGTCAAATGGATAGAACTAGAAAATATCATTTTGAGTTTGATAATGCAGACCCATAAAGATATGCATAGTATTTGCTCACTGATAAGTGGATATTAGCCAAAAATACAGAATACCCATGATATAACCCTCAGACTCTAAGATATTGAACAAGAAAGAAGGCCCAAGTGAGGATGTTTAAATCCCACTCAGAAGGGGAACAAAATAATTATGGGAGGCAGAGGGAGGGAGGGATTTGGGGTGAGAGAGGAGGGGGAGGGAAAGATGGGCAGGATCAGGTACAGGAAACCCAGGTGAGAGTCCCAGAGGGCCAGAAGAATAAATGGAAATATGCTTATGCTGGTAGTAGGGGTGAGAGAAATCTCTAGAAAATCCCAGACAACTGGAATGGAGGAGGCTTCCAGACTCAACGGGGGCAACTTTAGCAGAAATTCCCAATAGTTGGGGATATGACACCTGAAGAGACCACTGCCAGTAGCCAAACAGGACTTCCAGTGGAGGTATGAGGATACAAACCTACCTACAAAATTTTCTACTGAAAATTTATCCTGTCTAAAAGGAATGCAGGGACAAAAAAAGAGCAAAGACTGAAGGAATGACTGACCAGTGACCAGTCCAACTTGGGTTCCATTCCATGAGCGGGCACCAATCCCTAACACTATCACTGATGTTTTTCTTGTAGACAGGAGCCTAGCATTACTGTCCCCTGAGAGGCTCTACCAACAGTTGACTGAGACAGATGCAGATACTCAATTGGATGGAGGTTGGGGACCCCTATTGAAGACTTAGGGGAAGGACTGAAAGAACCAAAGAGGATTGCCACCCAGTAGGAAGACTGACAGTATGAACTAACTGGCACCCCTGGGAGACTAAGCCATCAACCAGAGCATACAAGGACTGGTTTGAGTCCCCTGGCACATATATAACAGAGGGCTGCCTTGTCTGGTCTCAGTGGAGGAGGATGGGCCTCATCTTATAGAGTATTAATGCCCCAGGGTAATGGAATATATTGAGACACCCTTTCAGGGGAGAAGGGGAGGGGGAATGGGAAGTGGGCAACCTATGGGGTGATCACAAATAAATGAATAGATAAAATAATTAATTAATAAAAATATTCCAAACTCAATACCTCAGAAAAAAATATTTCAAATTTAAAACCATGATGCAAAAAAGTACAGAAATCTCTTTTTTATTTCTGAGCCTTTTGTACTCCTTGAAAAACAATCAATGAAATCCATATGATAGCTACTGGAATTTTTTCTTGTTTTATTGGTTATTTTATTCATTTACATTTTAAACATTGTCCCCTTTCCCTGTGTCCCCTCTGCAAACCCCACATCTCATCTGATTCCTTTTGCCTCTATGAGGATGCTCTACCCATGCACCCCCAAGATCTGCTTTCTTAAAATCTTATATAAGATGTGGAAATGAGTGGAATGTTATAATATAATCAAGAGCAACTCATAATCTATGAAGCAAACTAGACACAGACCAATTTCCCTCAAGATCATAAATGAAAACTTTAAAAAGAACTTGCAAACTGAATCTAAGAATAGAACAAAACGATCATACACTATTATTAGGTAGGCTTCAGATCTGATAGTTATACAGAGATGGTTCTACATATGCAAATTCATTTATATAATCTACTTTATAGATAGTTCGAAAACCAAACACCACATGATCTTCACATTTGAGAGCAAAAACAACAACAAAAAGTACAACAAAAAAGCCTTTGACAAAATATAACCTCTCTTCATAATAGAAGTTCAAGAAGGATTAGGAATACAAGGGACACACAAGAACATGATAAGGGTGATTTATAGCAAGTCTATAGGTAACATCAATCAAAATTTGAGAAACTACAAGCTTTTCCATGAAAATCAGGAACAAGACAAGGATAGGTTGTTCACTCTTTCCATTCTTTTTTTTTTTTTTAACAGTTATTGAGATTTATTGTGTATTTTACAGTTATCCCATTCCTACGTTTAGATAAGCATTTCTTTTTTTTTTTTTTTAAGTGAAAGTAATTTATTTATTTATTTTTTTGGCTTTTTTTTTTTTTTTAAATTGGAAATTTTATTTACATTTCAGATGTTTTCCCTTACCCCCTTTTCCCCCCTCCCTCCCAGGAACTCCCTATCCCTTCCCCTTCCTCTTGCCTCTATGATGGTGTACCCCCAACCACCCTCCCCCGTACCTCACCTCCCCACCCTCGAATACCACCCCCCACGATGTCCAGCCTTCATGGGACCAAGGATCTCTTCTCCCCTTATAAATAGCTCCCTTGTATATATAGATGGAGCCATGGGTCCCTCCCTAAGCGCTCCCAGGCTGGTGGTTTAGACCCTGGGGGCTCTGATTGGTTGATATTGTTGCTTTCCTCATTCAGCCTTCTTAGAAGAAGTAACAAAATACTCAAGGGAGCAAATATGGAGACAAAGTACAGGACAGAAACTGAAGGAGAGGCCGTTTGCAGACCATTCCACCGGTATCCATCCCATGTGCAGTCACCAAAAGTAGACGTTGATGTGCATGTCAGGAGGTACATGCTGACAGGAGCCTGATATAGCTGTCTCCTTAGAGGTCTGCAAGAGTCTGACATAGTCAGAGGCAGATGCTCACAGCTAACCATTAAACTGATCATGGGGTCCCCAACAGAGAAGATAGAGTGAAGACTGAAGGAGTTGAGAGGATTCGTGACACCCTGAGGAAAGTAACAATATCATTCTTTCCATTCTTATTTCAATATATTACTTGAAGTCTTTGCTAGAGCCAAAAGACAACTGAAAGAGATCAATGGGATACAAACAGGAGAGGAAATAATCAGTAATCTCCTTTAGTTTTTACACAGTTTCCAAAAAGTAGCCTAGTATAATATTTACACAGGACAACCACCAGTCTTCTTAGTCTTTCTTAGTAGATGACAAACAGGCTGAGAAAAAAATCAGAGAAACAACACCCTTTAAATCTGCCTTAAAAATATCCTAGGGTATCTCTAACCAAACTTTAGATACTGAAGAATATACCAGAAGATAGAAGTTCATTGATTGGTAGGATTAATATAGTGAATGGCAAATCTACCAAATGAAATCTATAGATTCAACACAATCATTAAAATTTCAATCCAATAATTCACAGAAATTCAAAGTAAAAATTTCAGTTTTATATTGAAAACTTGCACTCGTGCATGCACATGAGCACACACACACACAAAATCAGGATAGTTTTCAAAACTTCCCAGATGATCAAAGAATGTGTGGAGGCACCACTATCTGATATTGTAAATTGTACTACAGAGTTATAGCAATAAAAGTATTATGGTATTGACATGAAAACAGACATGCTGATGAATGACATAGAATTGAAGACCCAAACTTAAGCCCATACACCTATGATCATCTGAAATTTGATAAAGAAACCAGAGACATATGCCAGAAGAAGGATTATTTTTAACCAACCATGCTGGCAAAGTTGATGGCAGCATGATAAAGAATCCAAACAGATCCATAACTAGCACTGTGCACAAAACTCAACTCTCATTGGAAGAAAAGCCAAAAAAAAAAAAAAAAGACAAGATGTACCAAACCCAATGGAAAACAAAGTCTTGATCTCATTGGCACAGGGAAAGACTTTTTGAACAGAACCTAATATCAACAACTAATAAATGGGTCCTCATTAAAATGAAAAGCTTCTGTGTGGTAAAGAACGCCATCATTTGCAGAAAGAAACAGGCTACAGAATGGGGCATGTTATGTATGAGGGAACATTTAACAGTTAAAGAAATCGTCAACCTACTTCGTCTTAAGGAATGCAAATCAAAACCATATTGACACTTCATCTTATTTTCCACAGTAAGAATGGCTAAGATCAATAAAATGACAGCTCATTCTGGCATGAATGTCATGTAAGGTGGGAAAACATACTTACACAGCCACTATGGAATGCACTGTGATGGCTCCTTAGAAATCTGCAAATAGATCAGCTTCCAGGTCCATCCACATCATTCTTAGGTAAATACTGAGAAGATTCTAGGCTGGAACTCAAAGACATTGTTCATTCATGTTCATTCATAATAGACAGAAATGGGAAACCACTTAGAAGTCTCTCAACAGATGAATAGATAATGTAAATGTGTCACACAATGCAATGTTACTCAATTATTAAGAAAAAATGAAATCATGAAATTTACATGTGAGTGGAATAAGTTAGAAAAAATCATTACAAATGAGGTAAACAAAAATTCAAAGGAAAAATATGACGAGTATTCTCTTATATGTGGCTAATATTGTAGAGAGACCTAGCATTGAGGGGTTTCGAATAGGAAAATAAATGTGGTATTATATATATATATATATATATATATATATATATATATATATATATATATGTGTGTGTGTGTGTGTGTGTGTGTGTGTGTGTGTGTGTGTGTGTGTGTGTGTGCATGTATATTTATATATACACATATGTATATATGTATATGTGTGTGTGTATGTACGTGTATGAAAGATATATGAAAGAAATGCAAGTGAAGTCGCCAAATAACAGGGAGACAAAGCCCTACCTAGAGATCTCTTATCACTTAATGAAACCTCCAGTAATAGGAATGACTTAAATGTAATTGAGTTTTTGGTTAAGGGGGTTCCATAGAAACTCCAAAACAACTCAGTTGTCACTGATTCCAAGTTCAATGCAATGTATTTGCCTCCTAAATCAGGATTTGTCTTGTTATTTTCTTTTCTAGATACACATTTTGGTAGTTACTCCATTACTATTCTCAGCTTATATAGGAGCTTCTTTGCCTAGAAGCTTCCGTTAAAATATAGCCTGAAGTATTTAGAAAACAGAATGAAAGGAGCAGTGTGGGGATAGGTTACTCCTAATGAGTCCTAAGAGTGTCTCATCTCCTGGGTCTCTGGTACTTTACAGGGTTCCCCCAGCTCCACTACCCGAGGCTGCTTATTTCTATTCATTCTCTTAGCCCTTGGGTTTCTCTTCAGTCCCCACACCCCATACCTCATCCTGTTTCTCTTTTCTCTTCCCCCTCTCTCTCCCATCTCCCACCTAGGTCACTCCTTCTCTCTGTGTCCTGTGATTATTTCCTTCCCCCTTCTAAGTGGGGTTAAAGCCTCCTTACTTGGGCATTTCTGCTTGCTATACTTCTTATGGACTGTAGGTATCCTAGGTATTCTGTACTTTTTGGCTAATAATCACTATCATTGAGTACATACCATGCATGTCCTTTTGAATCTGAGTTACTTCACTCAAGATGATATTTTCTAGTTTGATCCATTTGCCTCAAAATTCATGATGTACTTGTTTTGAATAGCTGAATATTGTTCCATTGTGTAAATGAACCACATGTTCTGTATCCATTCTTTGGTTGAGGGATATCTGGGTTGTTTCCAGCTTCTGGCTATTACAAATAAGGCTGCTATGAACATGGTAGAACATGTTCTTGTGGTATGGTGGGAAATCTATTGAAGAGGACACAAGTACTGACTCTTCCCAAGAATCTATGAAGCTACCTATACCTGATCTTTCCACACAACCTCACCCCAGTTAAGTTTGCATATCTCTGCATTTTCTGAGCTCATACTTGTTAGCTGACAGTAGCTACATCATACAGAACTGACTTCCTCTTGGTAAGTTTACATTTTTGTTTTGTTTTCTAGTTTTCTATGTTCTTCTAGAACCTAGGAAGATTTCTTATGTTCTTCTCTTAAACCTAAGCATATTTGTGGGAATTTAAAAAATTATATTGGATTCATTCATTTTGCTCAGTACTGTTGAAGAAAACTAGTGATAGTCAGCCCCCGAATTCATACCACTAGGTGTACTCTATGTCTTTTCAGCTACCTTTAATATTTACATTGTTTTCTTGCAGCATCAAGTGTTATTTCTTTTCTATTTGTTCACTTTTCCCCTATTGAAAAGGAAAAAATCCTGTGACTTTGCTCATTGCCCATGTTGCCTGGTTAGCAATCTATATTGCCTAACTTGGCTCTTATAATGATAACCATAAAATAGACATTGGGGGTAAAAGGTGATAGATAAAATCTGCAGGTTCTTCTTGCTAATAACAGAATTTGTCTTACTGGGAAAGAGAAAAGTATAAGCTGAAACAGATTCTTTCTAGATTTACTGATTTGCCTCATTGGCTACTTTAAGAGAGGACAAAGAAACTTCTACTCAGTTTTATATGGATAGAGCATACAGCTCAATTTCACTCGACATATTTACATTTAATGATTTTATGTGTACCTGAACATATTAAACAAAATTTAAAATCAAAACAGTAAATGTGAGTGAGATGTATAGTGCTGAGTAAAATAGCAAGCTGAATTTTTTAACTAGAGAAAGGAAAATTTAGCACCAATTAATGTACATTTATGTGTTTGAATGGGTATACATGCCTTTATATAAAGTAAAGTGATCAATAAGTATTATTGTCAGTATTAACCTCTTATGAATTCTTGATTTCAGCCAGCATATTGTTATTTATACACTATTCATAGCAGTTTATATATTAATATTTGAATAATATATACATATGTCTTTTTGCAGCACCATTTAGAAGAGTCTTAGGAACACTTGTATCTAAGAATTTCTGTACATTGATGCAACTTTTTATTGCTTTTTATATGTTTATTAGAATATTACTTTGTTCAATACTCACTTACCCAGATATTTAGAAAATGTAGCAAATAAAAAAAGCAAATAAATATTTATTTTTTGTATGTTGGTATTCAAAAACACAAGTATTTCCTTCAGCATAACCTAGAGAACATTCTATAATAATTCACATTAGTTAGCGTTTGGATGAAGTTCATTTGCAATCTAACAGTTTAAGATTTTCATATATATCATTAAGAAATTTTGATGCTTTTTGTGAGATATCATTTCTGGAAAGTTTTCATAAAAGTACATTACATATTTTGAAGAATTGTCACATTTAAAGGGCTATATTAACAAACCTTCAACAGTTACCTCAGAAATTTGGTAATTGTTTTACAGACAATGGTGGCTGTTATACAGAGGACATTTTCAATAATTTTCAGTATGGAATTCATAATGGGAACCTTAGGAAATGGGTTCATTGTTCTGATGACCTGCATTGACTGGTTCCAAAGAAGAAAAATCTTTTTAGTGGATCAAATTCTCACTGCTCTGGCAATTACAAGAATCACTCTAATTTGGTTGGTATTCGTTGATTGGTGGGTATCTGTTCTTTACCCAGCATCATATGAAACTGGTAAGATGTTAAAAATGTATTTTATCTCCTGGACTGTGATCAATCATTGTAACCTTTGGCTTACTGCAAGCCTGAGCATCCTTTATTTTCTCAAGATATCCAACTTTTCTAACATTATTTTTCTTTATCTAAAGTTTAGAGTTAAAAATGTGGTCTTGATGACCTTGTTAGTATCTCTATTTTTTTTGGTCTTGAATACTGTAATTATAGAAATATACTCTAATATGTGTTTTGATGATGTTCAAAGAAATATTTCTCAAATTCCCAGACTTTATAACCATGAACAAATTTGTAAATTTCTTTCTTTTACTAACCCTATGTTCACATTCATACCCTTTGCTTTGTCCCTGGCAACGTTTTTTCTGCTCATCTTCTCCCTGTGGAAACATCTGAAGAACATGCAGCACAATGCCAAAGGATGCAGAGACATCAGCACCACAGCACACATCAGAGCCTTACAAACCATCATTGCGTCTGTAGTGTTATACACTATTTTTTTCCTATCATTTTTTGTGAAAGTTTGGAGTTCCATGTCACCAGAGAGATACCTGATCTTTATGTTTGTCTGGGCTTTGGGAAATGCTGTTTTTTCTGTTCACCCATTTGTCCTGATTTTGGGTAACAGTAGATTGAAATGGGCTTGTCTCTCCCTGATGCTGTGCCTCAGGTACAGGTTCAAAAATATACAAGTATAGGGGCCACAGACCTTCCAAGGAATAGTTTTGCTTATCCTAAAGGAAAATCAGGAGACAAGAAATTCTAATATATAAAAAGTTATATATTATATATTTTACCCTAAGTACTTAGGAATTAAATAGTCTGTAACAGTCTGGAAAGTGCACTGTGTAACTTTTGTTACAATCTTAGATAAAGAATGTTATCAATACACACCCTGTAAATGCAGATTTCTATAGTTAGGTTATACGTTCTAAAGATTCAGAACTAAGATTTACAAATAAAAGAAAAAAGAAAATATGACACATTTGTATTTCTGGATCTATGTTACCATATTCAGTATATTTCAATTTCATCCATTTACTTGCAAGTTTCATGATATAATTTGAAGTAATCACAGAATCTAGGAAAATAGAAAGGGTACATGGGATAGGAGCAGAGAAAGAGTTCTAGAGTGGTGATAGGACTTAAGTGTTGTGGAATGATAAACAGAAAGGAAAAGAAAAGAAGAGATGAGAAAAGAAAAGAAGAGAAAAGAAAAACAGAGAGAGTTGTTTTATTGCGGAGGAAGGAAAGCAGAATGAAAGATAAAAAACTACGAAAGTGTAGGACCGTGAAAGGATGATTTGGTCCCCGGTAGAGCACTGGCTTTGAGATAGCCGGAGACCCAACAGGTGTCCATTGCTTGTGTAGGGACGGCACATATCTCACCATGCTCTTGAATTCCAGACTCCTGACACTTGGTCTAAGATCTCCATTTAACCTGCACAGTCACATAGGACAAAGCAGCCCCTCCAGAGAGGTTTGTGGTAGAGGGCATGAGGACAGGTCTCAGCCCTAGAAAGATTTCCATACTAATGAGTTACCTAAAGGCCAGAGGACATAGCTAATTAAGTGACCCTCCCCCTTTCCCTCCATATTTAAGCCAGCTCCCCCTGGCTTAAGTGGGGGTTTCGTCCAGACCATCTATATTCGCCATGAACAATAAAGCTTTGGAACCCCCGACTTTCTCCAGTTATTGGGGCCTGTCATAGTCTTGTCGTGGAGGGCCTCTCCGTGTTCCAGCCATGGGATTGCCTCTTCAACAAGCAGCTTTTCCAAGCCAAGCAAGCACTTCCCGCAGGGCTGGGTGCCAGAGCTCTCTCTGTCTCCCAGCCTCTCTCAGTGCACACCGCACGCTCCCTACCTCCATTCTACAGTGGTCCCAGCAGAGTCTGAGATCCCCAGGAATGGGGCCAATTGATCCCTGGCTGCCTCCAGGCTCAGGGATCCCCCATGAGAACTCTGACCCACCCCACATAAAACAGGCTAAGTTTGCTCCCTGCCTGGGTGCAAGCCCTGCTGCATCCGCTTGGCGTGGGCGTGAGATGATAGCAGCCAAGCTTCCCAAGCTCCCTTCTGCTTCTTTGCTTCTCTGTGGTAGACCACCACCTCCCTGAGGCACCCGCCCTGGGCAGAAGACTCATGGACCAACAATGCAACTAGATTCATGTCCAGGTGACCGCATGCAAGCCCATCAGCTTCCCCCCTTCCCACACCCCTACACCCTCCCGCACTAAAGATTTTTGAAAAAAATAAAGGGTATCTCATTGCCTTTGCTTGTCCTCACAGAACTTAAGTGAGATTCTATTGTTGAAGACACTATACACTTTAGATACAGGACTTGTAGGAATCAAGTTGGAATTGTCTTGAAAGACACCTTTCTTAGGATTAGTTCTCATAGTAACACAAGGTGCTATGCAAGCTACCAAGGGAGAAAAGTATTTAATAGTCCTACCCATATTTAAAGCCTTTGAATCACAACAATGATTGGCTCAGAAAGATATCCTTAGGGGTATAATATCAACATTTAAATCGTAAGGGTAACATTCAATTGCTGTTTAATGGGACTTAAAGCCCATTCAAGAGAATGCCTAGGTCTGTGGCTGGAGAGGTCAATGTACTACTACTACTCTTTTAAACCTACTCTAGTTTCTACCTGTATTCTAAATACTTAGACCCGTAGATACGTGTAGTTTTCACCCCTCATCAAAGGAACTTGCTTTTGCAGTAGTTAGAGATTAATTGTGAGATCCACAACTGACCAAAATAAAAAATAAGTGACCTTGATTAATCCATCTCCAGTTGCAGCCACAATGCAACTGCTATACCTAAGGCTCAGGGCACATCACAGAAGTATTGAGAAGCTTATAAGAGCCAGATGGCCAAGATACTACTTGCTACATAGCATCTTCTGGGTGTGACAGGAAAGCTGCAAGCATGAAATCTCAACAATATGAATAGATAAACAAGACTTGAATAATGACATCAGTTGATATCAATGTCAAAAAAGAAAATTTCATGTAGACCCACTTCTAGATGAAGAGCTACAGGCAGTTAATGGTGCTGAGAAGGGGGAATCAATTTTTCCAAGGATGAATCCCTTAATTGGCTATCCAATCTCAAGTGTTCTGTCTCTGTGTGTAAGTGTGTTTGTGTCTATGTGTATTTGTGTGTATATGTGTGTGTGCATGTGCCTGTATGCATGTATGTGTGTATATGGAAGTCATACATTTGCGAGTGGTAGGGGATACTGGAAGAGTTTCACTGGGAATAGGAAGGGATGGAAATAATATGAAGTATTCTTGTATAAAATTATCCAAAAATGTTTTTAAAAATCAGAAAAAAGAAATGTCTATAGTCATATTATGAATTTACTCATGTATTACACTTTCAGGATTACTAAATTATAAAACTTTCAATATGTAAGCTATTTATGAATCAATGTGACTCATAATTATTAAAAATAAAACTTAGACTAGTTACCTGAATAAAATCTAAGCACAATTGAGGAAGGGGTCTATAAAATTCTCTCTCTGATTTGAGGAGCTATTAGAAATTATTGGCTGTTGGAAAAGGGTGAATCAATGTACTTAAGAGATATAATTCCTGAGAGACTGCCCTGCTCAAGTATATGCCCATAAGAAGCAACAGCCATAGTAAATGGATTCAGTGTGTTTGCTAAAAAGTATCTGAGAATTTCGGAGAGAAAAGTGATGGAGGTGTAGGAACAATTGGAGGGGAGAGATGGCAAGATGGAAGAAATTAATACTAAGATTTGGAACAAACTGGAACATATTAGCATTGATGACAGTAGAGAAAATTGAAAAATCCTATGAGAAGTTTTTGTAAATTTGTGTATATTATGATATATAAATATGACATTTTCCAGCTGTTTATTTATATACAAAATATTAATTTGTCTTAAAATATTTAAATCAGTTCATGATTTTGGTTCTTTATTTATTCACCTTTCTTTTGTTCTTTCTTTCTTTGTTTCTTTTCTTTCTTTCTTTTGTTTCTTTCTTTCTTTCTTTGCTTCTTTCTTTCTTTGATTCTTTCTTTCTTTCTTTGTTTCTTTCTTTCTTTGTTTCTTTTACTCTTTTTTTCTTTTGTTTCATTCATGATGTTGGGCTTTGAACCCATAAATGTGAGGCAAGTGGCATTGGCCATAACAATTTCCATTCCACAGTGCTATTTCCATATGTGTGTGTGTTTCAGCAACCTACATAAAATTATGATTGTTTTAAATTTTATGTCAATATGTAGCCATAGTTTAAAAGGCTAGAAAGTAACCAGGTTTGTGACAGGTTCTGGATGTATTTGAGGATGTCAATCAGAGGGGATAGAAGACATGTTACTCCTGGAAGATGGGAATGCATGTTATAAACCATTGTCTTCTGGGTGTTGATATGGCATTACTGTTGCAACCACAAACTTACAGTCACAGTGGTTACCTATATGATTCCTGTAAGACTAAGCCCATGAAAAGTCCATAAGGAGCCTTGTAAAAATTGGTCTGATCCCCAAGGAGCTAGATAGAACAAGTTAATGGTTGCTGCAGGGAGAGTGAGATTTACTCCTCATTGGCATAACTGCTGAAATATATCTGTGGCTGAACTAAATAATATCCTAACTACAGTTCTACAGACAACTCCAATTAAAGACAAAAACAAGTGACATGCAGAAGGAGGGGATTTCAGAAGAAAGGATTAAGCAGGAGATGGAAGAAGATAAGAGAATAATAGGAAAGAAAGAATATTACACACATTATGTAAACTTCTGCTTATATGTGGGCTTGTTAGCATTGATCTTATAGCAGTAATAAAAAAAATAAGAAAATTATATGTTTCATTAAGAGCTGATAAACTTTAAGCAGGTTAAGCCCAAGAGGTTAACTACATAACAGAGGAAAACATGACCATGTACACTGTATTCAGTCTTGTTAAACTATGAGAAACTTAAGAGTCCTGTGAAGTTTTAGAGCTGAGGAATATTTATTTATGGTTTGTTTGTTTTAACCCACAAATCTCCAGAGATTTCTGTTTTTTCATTCATCATAGATTTTCTTCTTTGGGATATTTATTGATTCATTGAAAATATAAAGATACTTCCTGATTAGCATCAGCTCTCACCTTGACATAATCCAGAATTATTCAACAGAGCCCTGGTTGGGAATTTGACTTGATCAGATTGACATGTAGACATGTCTGTGGGACATTTTCTTAGTGGATAGTTTATACAGGCATGCCCAGACTAATGTGAACAATGGGATCACTGCATGTGAAACCTGGGCTTTATGAAAATGATAGTTAAATATGAACCAGAGAACAAGCTAGTGAACAACATTCCTTCATGAAGTCGGCCTCAGTTTGTTCTTCAGTTTCTACCTTGACTTCCCTCAGTGATGGACTGTGACCTAGTAGTGGAAGCCAAATAAACCTTTTCCTCCGCAACTTGCTTCTGTCTATGTGCGTCTCCCAGCAAAAGGAAACACAAGCTAGAACATGGTTTAATATATTTCTGGTTATTTTCCATAGAGGTACTTTAATAAAAATACATATTCTAAATTAGGAAGTGGGAAAATGTCATCTGAAACCACTCAAGGAATAAATTTTAATATTTATACGGAAAGAGATGTGTACATGTTATAGCCCTTAGTAGTAGTCACATATATCTCAGGTAAAAACATTAAGGTCTTCAGATGATAAATATCAATCTATTGTTAGGTAATAATGGCAAAAAATACCTAGAGCACCCCAATAGAGGACTTCTCTAAAAATTCAGATGAAATAACCAAAGATAAGTGGTAGTTCAAGACACACATATCTAATGATTAAAAAGATCTACAGAATATGAAATTTGAGGCTCTGTGTGACATAAAGAGGTTCAAGCAAATTTTTCATTGTTTGCAGACTAGGAAACTCGATGACATATTAAACAAAGTTAAATCTTGTTAAATGTTATTTACAAAATTAATATTAAATAAAATTTGCTGGTACAATACTAATACTAAAATTATTATTCAGTAAACTTATTAATATTTTGAAATACATGTTTAAAGTTAAATAGTAAATAAAAATAATAAATTGATTCAGTAATTATTGCAAAGACTGGAGCATAGTAGTGACTCAATCATGACTCTCAGAACAAACTTAGAAATGTAGATTGTCAACTTTGACCACCACCCTTAGAAAACATTTGGAAAAATAAAAGTGTTAGTGAAACTGGGTTCAGATGTTTCTGCAACTGCCTCTGATATTGAAAATATTAGAAAACAATTGAAGTTCAGAAATGCTCACTCTTAATAGTTAAGGTAGGAATCTTTAAAAGTCAGAGAACAAGAAAAAAGGCAGCACTGACTGATGTGATTTTTCACTGAGGCTGGACTAATGATGATTGATAATTTTATACCCGTTGTTGTCCTCAGCTTCCCAGTATGATTTAATAAGAATTGATGATGAATGGACAAGCATTCTGACAATTTAAAGAAGACATGACTGATTTTTATATAAAAGTTTAGATTTGTGATTCTTTTAAGATTCTTATGAATTTTATTTTAAAGATAAAAAATAAAATTATTAATCCATTGTTTGCAACCACAAGTTGCTGCCTGCCAGTAAGAGAAACTGGCTGGGGAAAGTACCTTGCTTGTTGACATTTTGTTAATCTATCATGTTTTGTATGCATGAGAGTTTCTCTTTCATCTCTTGAATTCTGCTCATGTTGCTTGTGCATGTCATTCCTGTTTACCTACCTAGATTTTCTCTCTCCAAGATTTCCTCAGTTTGTGTTTTTCTTTTGCTTCTATTGCCATTTCCAGGTATTGAACAGTTTTATTCATTTCCTTCACTTTTTTGTTTGTATTTTCCTATATTTCTTTAAGAGATTTATTCTTTCCCTCTTTAAAGACCTCTATGACTTTCATAGGAGTAGATTTAAACTCATTTTCTTATACTTCAGTTTTATTAGAATATGAACCCTAAGATTATGAACATACAATTTTGTTTTATAGAACAGAATAATAATTGCATAAACTCTTTTATCTCAAAAGGACATCTAGTACAAACTACAGTGTGAGTGCTTTGCCGACACTGATGACACTCTATCTTAGAAAATGAGAGAAAGTGTTCAGTTGAGCTGTGTTTTTCCAGCTATTTTTAATCTTTTCTTTGCTTGTGAACACATATGCAGTATCTGTACCTATGGAAGGCTATAATAGTGAAAGAATAAAGGAATGATGCAAAACAAAGAAAATATAGGTGTAGTAATAACCAAAAATCCTCTCTAAAATACAAAATATTACTATAGATAATTTTAGAAATACAAAGTCATTCCACAGATTAAGGAAAATTCCACTCTACAAACATACATAATCAGCACACATGCAATCCAGATGAAATGTTATTTTGACACTGTTAAAGTTAGTGGAATGGGAAGCTTCCCCATGCCAGACACTGTCTGGTAATCAGAAACTTTTCCCAGCCTCCTCTCAAAGTATTTTGCTCAGATAATTTTGGACAGGACACCTGCCATTGAACATCTATCTTAAGTATGAGGAGAGTCTTGGAAGTACATAAAACCAATTTCCCAAGGTAACTATTCTGAAACAATCTTTGTATATAATGTAGCTCTAAAAACATTCACCTTAAATTTAGAAATGTCTAGATAATAACCAAATACTTTAAGTAAACAGTGAATATTTAGGTATTAAACATAATAAAGGAAAATGTCTCTGTGAGAGCCCTAATTATGAGCAACACCTTTGATAAATACGACCGCCTCGGGAATCTGTGTACGACCACCTCGGGAACCTGTGTACGACCGCCTCGGGAATCTGTGGGAACTGAGACTTAAATCGCAGTTCTCTAGATCTATTTCGTCTTGAAATAATACAAAAATAATTTGTTACTCATTGTTAGATTGTTTTCAGGAAATAAATGAAATTTGGGAGGGTAGAACAGGTGATGGGATGATCTGTACATGGCTTACAGACAATAAAACTAGGTATCCACTGGAAAAAAATATTAGCATTCCTGTTGGTATCTCAAAGAAGTAGAATGGTATGTAATAAAAAATAAGACAAACTTTTAAAGAATTTTTTACACAAATATAGTAATTCACTGAAATTGTTATACCTAGTAACAAGAACCACAAGGTCACCTGAAACAAACTTAATTTCATCAACTTGAAGCATATCTGACACACTCTCTAATTAGCGTTCTATACTCTGCTACTCAACCTCCAAGCTTGCAGAATCCAAAATATGCAAAAGTTAGGAAAAAACAAAACGTCAAAACTATGAAAAGAAATATGTCTTCATTTGCATGGAACAAATGAGAATTTGGCTTTTATTGCAATATCAGCTATAAAAGACTCTATATCCTATTATGTTGATGTATGTTATACAAATTATCTAGTAAATAATAATGCTTTTCCATCAAAGCAACATTTACTTGTCCTTCCAGCAGTTTGTCACAGTTTCTCTGATGAACACTAGTCATACAGTGTAAAAAAATAATCAAAAAGTTTACTATACATTCCAGAGTGTAAAGAAATCAGAGTTTATTCCACCTCCAGAAATCATGTACTAGAAGAAATTTAGACCCATAAGGAAGAGTGGGCTTGTCCGTACCTACCCATGAACATGTAGTAAGTTTTGTAACTCATCTTTTCTGAAGCACAATTTTCACTCAAGTAATTACAGAATTTTCTTTTAGAAATGTTGTATGTACACCAATTGCATAGGTAAACTTCAGTGACTGAATCATTATATATCTTCTCAGAAGAAATTATCTCAGCTCTTGCCATCTTCAGAATTGGTTAGATTTATGAACTTTATGCTCTTATGCTGAATTGTGTGTCAATGTATGTGTTTTTGTGTGGGTGTGTGCATATGTATTCAGGTTTCCATGATGACCCAAGGCAGCATATCTACCTGGAGCTGTAATAATAGGGTATTGAGAGCCACAAGACTTGGGTCCTGAGACGTACACTTGGATCACTTGCAAGAGCAGTAAGTATGTTTAATTGCTGAGACATCTTATCAGTCTTGCTTTGTGACTACAAATCCAAATATCCCTTTTATAGTTGAAAAATAACAAGTAATGTTTCAACAAGCCTATGATGAACGTAAGACTACACACTAGCATGCTTTTTATATTTTTCAAATAATACGGTTATTTTCTTATTTCTATCTTACTCCATGTTGTTCATGTTACTTTATATTAATGAAATACTAATTTTATTTATATGTAGTCATCATTTATAAATTTATTTTGATAACTTCCTTTTTTTCCACTGTAATTTATACCTAAGTATAGTCGGACTTCATTATTTAAATTTTTAGCTCTTAAATGTTAAGGAAATTCTATTCTAAATCATATATGGAGTCATGTATCTGAGGAAGATTTAGTCCATATTTAGCTCTTATTTTTGGGAGTCATTGTTATTAACAAACATAATTTTTTTAAGAAAAGATTCTCTTCCCTAGGGAATAGAATTCAAACCTAACGTGTTCCCTACCTAGAGTGAAAGGTACTGGAGCAGAGCAAAGGACATATCCTCAGGGTGAGAGCAGCCCACTCTAGAGAGCCATGACTGGCTCTTTTCTGAACTACTTGAAGTTTAGTACTCCCACATGCCCCCTCACCTCACTTGAACCCCCCATGTAACCATTTGGCTCTAATTTGTCTTCTTTTCAGTATTCAAATTTGCTACCTAAGCTGAGCTGAGCCAGAGTAAGGGGTCTTCCTGTGTAGACTCTATTGTTACACTCTTCCTCAGTTTTTGGAAGTTTTATGTAAATGTTGCACACATTTCCCCATTTAGGATATTATGTGCATTTTTATATATTGGATGCTGTATCTTTATTCAGGATTGCTTTGGTTAGTTCAATTGGTATGGAGGACACTCACAGTAAAACGGTCCATGTCATTCTCTGCCATCTGTTAACATGATTAAGTAAATGGTTTTCCTATCTTTGATAGCATTTACAGCATTAGATATTATGTATCAGGACCTTGACTATTAAGAATAATGATTGTGTTGTACTTAATTTTCATGGAAACAGAGAAACATATCATCTTTGATCTAGCTCTTTGAGGTTAACTGTGTTTCTAGCCATAGGGCAGATATTGGTGAGAGATGAAGGGGTGGATACAATTTGAACACTTTGGTACTTGTGGAACTATCACCCCTATGGGACAAAGGAGAGTCAGGTATTGAGGGTGAGTCTTATTTAATGTTACCATAAATAGATTTGCACTATTTTTCATGTACAAAAGAAATATTTCATTGTTTATTTAATATTTACATTTCATAATATAATATGAATAGAAGGATTTTTTTATTACTTTTATTTTTTTATATTCCATTTATTGCACTCCTCCTGGTCTTCCCTCTCACAGGTTCTTCCAACTCCTCCTCCTTGCTGTGTCTGAGAGAGTGTCCCCACATATGCCTACCCCACCCTGCCTCCCTACTCAAGTATCTCAAGGGTTAGACATGTCTTCTCTCACTGAGGCCAGACCAGGCAGTCCTCTGCTGTATGTGTGTCAGGGACCTCATATCAGCTGGTATATGCTGCCTGGTTTGTGGCTCAGTTGTCCAGATTATTTGAGACTGCTGGTCTTCTTATGGGGTCGTCCTCCTCCTCAGCTTCTTCAACTTTTCTCTAAATCAATCACAGTAGTCAACAGCCTCTGTCTATTGCTTGAGTGTAAGTATCTGCAACTGACTCTTTCAGCTGTTTGTTTGGTCTCTCAGAAGACAGCAATGCTAGGACCCTGTCTGTAAGTAATAATCAGTAATAGTGCTAGGCTCTGGAGTCTCCCCTTGTGCTGGATCCCAATTTGGGCTTGTCATTGGACCTCTTTTCCCTCAGTCTGTTCTTTGTTTTTGTCCCTGCAGTTTATTTTAGACAAGAACAATTCTGGGTCAGAATTTTTGACTGTGGGATGGCAACCCCATTTTTCCACTTGATGTCCTGTCTTTCTATTGGAGATGGACTCTACAAATTCCCTTTCCCCACTTCTGGGCATTTCATCTAAGGTCCCTCACTTTGTGTTCTGAGAGTCTCTCAGCTATCAGATCTATGGTATATTTAAGAGGGTCCCTCCACTTCCTACCTCCCACCTCTAGAGGTTGCATATTTTCATTTATTCTGCTGGCCTTCAGGGCTTCTCTCCTGTCCCCCCACTCCCCAAATACCTGACCATGTTCCGCTTTTTCCCTTCCCTCCGCTCTCTCACCCAGATTCCTCCCTCCCTCTGCCTCCCATGATTGCTTTCTTTTCCTTTCCAAGTTAGATTAAAGCATCCTTACTTGGACCAAATGGAAGGATTTTTAAAACACTGAAAACACTGTGTTATCTGTCATGGTCCTGAGTATAAGGTAGATTAATTATTAAATCCTGAACTACTAGAAAAATTTAAATTATTGGAGAAAAAAAAACAAAGGTAGATGGACCTCAATCCAACTGTGTATACGTTTGTGTGTTTGCATGCATGCATTTATTAACAGCAAAGTATTTTATTAATAGTATTCTCAGAATAATTTCCCCAGGAGACTACTACACAATGATAGTTCTTATTATGAGATTTGTGTAATATTTCTGAATAGATCATTGTATCATAAAATTTAAATGTTTAGGAAGCTCCATGTACAAAAATTATTTCTTTTTATAAGAAAAGTTTTCAATCTGCAGACCTGCCTATAGACCTACATAGACCAGGCTGGCCTCAAATTCATTGAAATTTAGCTGCCACTGTCTCTTAAAAGCAGAAATTAATTTGTGTATCAACATACCCAATCCCATCTAATAATATTTTTCTTGTTAGAATTGTTTAAATTTTGTAATATTAGTAGTCCTTCAAAGTTGATCATAAAAATATGTATAGTGGTATAAAAGGCAAAAGAATATAAATAATATGTTTTGTTTGCATAGTTACGCATATAAAGCCAGCATTTCCTTTATAACCAGCTGCCAAAGACTCAAGTCTATTATGTATGAGGTATTTATTATCTAGACAAAGCTTAGCTAGAATGTGTGAAAAAATGCAAGATATTCAAGAGGAAAACTATGAAGTCAGTGACTAGGATAGCTTGAAGTTTTCCTCATTTGCATTCGTTGTGTGAGATTTCAAAGAGAAACTCTTTCTGATTTTTCATTTATCAAATAGACATAGCATCTTAGATGAATATAGTGATAAGTAACAGACTGTGGAATTCTCTTGCAGGCTATGGCTGCTATCATACAGATCATACTTACAACCATTTTCATTTTGGAATTTATCATTGGGAACCTGTTAAATGGATTTATAGCACTGGTGAATTGGATCAGCTGGGTTCAGAGAAGAACAATTTCTCCAGTGGATCAAATCATCATTGCACTTACAATTTCCCGAGTTACTCAGCTCTGGTTTGTACAAATAAATATAATGATTTTTCTTATTCACCGAGTAAAAATGACAGAAATAATTGTAAGAGTGACCACTATTGCCTGGGCTGTGACCAATCACTTTAATCTTTGGCTTTCTACTAAACTCAGCATTTTTTACCTTCTGAAGATAGTCAATTTTTCGAATTCAATTTTTCTTTACTTAAAATGGAGAGTTAGGCATGTGGTTTTCATAACCCTGATGCTGTCTCTGCCCCTCTTGGTTTTGAACATCATACTCATCAATGGCCATATTGATGTTTGGGTTGAACTGAATACAAGAATCACGCCTTATAATTTTAGTTCGAGGAACTCAACTTTATTTCTCAAACATCTTTTATTCACCAACTCTATATTTTCTAGCATCCCTTTGCTGTGTCACTGGTGGCTTTTTTCCTGTTAATTTTCTCTTTGTGGAAACATGAGAAGAAGATGCATCACAATACCAGGGGTTCCAGAGATTCCAAAACCAAGGCCCACATTAAAGCCTTAAAAATTGGCCTTGCTTTCCTCTCTCTTTATGCCATTTTTTTAATTTCTGTTGTTATACATGTCTGGAGCATTGAATTACAAGAGAATTATATAATCTTTTTATTTAACATATTTACTGGAATAGCTTTTTCTTCAGGCCACTCCTATATCCTGATTGTGGGAAATAATAAGCTGAGACAGGCTTCTCTTTCTGTGCTGTGGTGGCTGAGGTACAGGCCCAAAGATGTAAGATCCTCTGGTTCTAAATAAGGTTTGGATCATCATACATGTTCTAAAGCCAAGTCAATTTCTAAGAAATTCTTTCATGTTTATCTTTGTTTTTATTTATAATCTTTTCTTGTTTACAATATTATTGCACTGCATTTATAAAAGTACATTTGGAATTAGCATTACCCAAAATGCTACAATCAAAATGTGATCTTTATAAAATATAATGATTTTATCACCATTATAATAGTGTAAATTAAGGCTCACAGAAAAAAATCCATTTATGTCCAAGATTATAGTAAAAAAAAACCTATTTATATACTACAATTTCTTTGATTGTGATCAGTTGGAGTCTTACAGAATCAGAGTTGTGTTGTCAGGATTTACCTTCCTTATAGTTAGTAGCTATTCTTTTGTGTCTGACCTTACTTCATTTAGACTAACAGGTAAAGTCTTTGTAACATATTCTTAGAAAAATAGAGATTTTTTTCAAACCAAAAGCTAAAAAACTATCATCAGGTAGCATCCAAAACCACTGTAAACAGTTTTATTGTTTAGTCTAGCTTGTCTAAATGTAGTCTCTAGCAGTGTATTTGACAAATAACATGATATATGATTTTTTTGTTTGTTTGTTTTTGTTTTGTGATTATTAACACATTCTGTGCTATCTCAGTGTTGGAATACATATTTAGACATACTGAATCCATATTCCTTGTGTAGTTATCGTATTGGTCTTAATAAACTACCATTCATTCCATCTGATGGTATAGATTCACTTTCATCAATAATAGTTTTTTCCAAGATTTAAAATTCAGAATTTTAAGAAAGACATATTGTTTATGTGTGTGAGATATAGCTCTTAATATATAAATTTATAATTTTAGATAAATTTAAAATAATTTTAATGAAGGTGTGCTTAAAGTTGTGTATTAAAAATGAAGATGCAAACCTGATTTAGAAATCAGAGCTCCCAACTCCTTACTCCAAATATGAGATTCAATTAATAAATCCTTCAGATCTCTGGGGGCTGGTTTATTGCTATTTTACATCTTTATCATTACGTTTAAGATAATGCATCTTAAATATGTCTATAATTGTGAATATGTATTTTACATTCAGAAATGAACTGTCTTCCCATTGTAATCTTCAAATATGCAGAACATTTAGTTGAATTTAATCTATAAGACAACAAACTTTGGCTGATATAGTCTTCTAATTGAGATCAACGAATGTATTATAATTTATATCATTATGCACCCATAATAGGTTTGGCAGAAACATAGTGTGATTATAAAAAGAAATTTACATAATTTGAGTGATCAGTATATACCATTAGTTTGCTTGTATGGTTATATTATTGGTATGGCTTGTGTGGAAAAATTGAGAGGATTCGTGACACCATGAGGAAAGCAACAATACCAACCAACCAGAGCTCCCAGGGTCTAAACCACCAGCCTGGGAGCGCTTAGGGAGGGACCCATGGCTCCAGCTATGTATGCAAGGGAGCTATATATAAGTGGGAGAAGAGATCCTTGGTCCCATGAAGGCTGGACTTCGTGGGGGGCGGATATTCGAGGGGGGTAGAGTGGGTGGGGGTACACCAATGTGGAGGCAGGAGGAGGGGGGAAGGGATAGTGAGTTCCTGGGAGGGAGGGGGGGAAATGGGGTAAGGAGAGAACATCTGAAATGTAAATAAAATAAATGTAAATAAAATTTCCAATAAAAAAAACTGTAAAAAAGCTTATAAATATATAAAATTTATGGGGATGAGAAAAGGCATTCCTTTTCCTTTGTCTTATTTTCTGTCTTCTAAGTTGCTAACAGTTCAGCAAGACTTTGACTTTTTCTGTGTTTTGGAAATGAAGATTTATTTATTTAAACTCATTTTTTCAAAAGAAATCAGTCATAGTGTGTTTTTGCTTAATGAAGTTCTTCTTGTGCATGTAGGCCCTCACTCTTATTAATTCTTTGATGACATATTAGTGTTTTTAATCACTTCCTTGCCCCATACCTCAAGTGCCATTTTCTTTCCAATACATCTAATTCTGTCCCCTTCTTTTATTCAACTTGTTGATAAGAATTATGTCCAGTTAATTACAAAATGCTTTATTGCTCCCAGGATATTTGTACCACTGTTGTAACTGTGGGTCTATTTTATTAAGGTAGTCATGGTTATCTCTAAGGTTCACGGCTGGACAAGAGATAAGATTGATCATTTCCTTTTCTCCTCCAGCATGCATAGCACCTGTCAGCACTATGAAAGCTAGCCAGTAGAATGAATTTTATAGCTGAATATCAGGTTAATATCTTCATGATCTACAAATTAAGTGTGTGGTGCCTTTAAAAATAGGGGCTGAGCTTACACCAAGTTCTAGAGGATAGGCTTTTTCTTTTTATCACATTTCATTCTTGTATATAGAAACCTATTAACAAAAATGTAACACAATCAACATAATCTATGATGGTTAGTATAATTGGTAACTTTTTAATTTAATATTTTATTTATGTATTTTTCTCTAGATTTTATTCCTCTCCCTGTCCACACTCTGACTGTTCCGCATCCCGTGCCTACTCCACTCCCCTTGTCTCCACGAGGATGTTCCCTCTCCCACCCCCATCCCACCAGACCTCTAAACTCCCTGGGGCCTCCAGTCTCTTGAGGGTTAGGTGCATCTTCTCTGACTGAACCAAGATCAGACAGTCCTCTGCTTTATATGTGCTGGGGGCCTCATAACAACTGGTATATGCTGCTGGTTGGTGGTCCAGAGTCTGAGAGGTCTCGGGCGCGAGTGAGGGTACGGGGGTGTTCCTATAAGGTCGCACTCCTTCTCAGCTTCTTCCAGCTTTTCCCTAATTCAACTACAAGGGTCACATCTTCTGTCCATTTGTTTGGGTACAAGCTGCTTGTTAGGTCTTTTGGAGGGCAGTCATGATAGTTTCCCTTTTGTGAGCACTCCATAGCCTCAGTAACAGTGTCGGACATTAGGGCCTCCCCCTTGAGCAGGATCCCAGTTTGGGCCTGGTGCTGGACCTTCTTTTCCTCAGGGTTCTCTCCATTCCCATCCTTGCAATACTTAAGGGAATGCAGAATAATCAAAAGACAAGCCTCCACGTGGGCCTACTTGAAACAGGTCTTCTATTTGTCTATAGGGAATCATCTTGAATATGTTAACTGAAGCGAGAAGACTGATTCCTTCGGTGCTACAGAGAGAGAGAGGAGAGAGAGAGAGAGAGAGGAGAGACAGAGAGAGAGAGAGAGAGAGACAGAGAGAGAGAGAGAGAGAGAAAGAGAGAGACAGAGAGACAGAGAGACAGAGACAGACAAGAGAGACAGAGACAGAGACAGACAGAGAGAGAGAGAGAGAGAGAGAGAGAAGCAGAGAGACAGAGAAAGAGATAAAGACATAGAGAAAGCAGTGAGCATTCTGTTTCCTGTTTCCAGACTGAAAATTTGATGTGATTGCTTCAAGCTTCTGTTACCCTGGTTTCTCTGTCACTGAACTGTAAGCCAAAATAAACCTTTGTTATTGTTGCTGTACCTTGCTTTTATCATGTATTTTATTATAGAAATGTAAAGAAAAACTAAGATACAAGATAAAAAATAATTGCAAAAACCCTCTATCATGGTTTCTACCCTCTATACTCAGTTAAACTGAAACTTTATAACACATTTTCATTTGCATTATACTGAACTGAAACTGCAGCCTGTACAGGCAAACTGAAACTTAAGAAATAGAAATTATTGAAGGGTATTTGTTTTAATGTCAGGACTCAACTATTTAAAGCATTGAATAAATATTCTCTAATTATGGTCTATAAGGGAGTAGAATCATGCTTCTCGGGGTATAATTATAATTCTGAATTCTTGCCAAAACATATACCAAATATACCAAAAATTGTATTCATTAATATAAATCTCAAAAAATGCTGTTGCTACATTCTACTCTAACGAATTCATTGTAAAGCTATAATGGAATTGTTTGAATCCCATAACAAACAAAGCAAAACAAAACTCACCCCCCAAAAAAAAACATGCCATTAATTCTCTCTCTCATTCTGCCTGCATTAGACAGAGTTACACATAGTTAAAATTATCAGGAGGATTAGGCCCCTAGTCCAAACAAGTCTTCAAAGAAATAGGAACTAAATCAGAACGACATGTGTTTTGCAATGACTGCACGAGCTCAGAGAAACTATCATCTGATAAGGTGACATACCAGCATGCCAATGAGAGAACTGTCTCTAGAAAACTGTTCTGTGGGACCCTGACATTGTATTTCTAACCTTCAGAACTATGAGAAAAAATGTTTAATTGTTTTAGCCACTTGGTCTTTTGTTATAGTTTCCCAACACAGAGAAAGAGTTGTAAAAGGAAAGGGTAAGTTCAAATATAAAAGGACAGTGTTATTAATAAAACTAAAATATTTAGACAGCACCTATGGGTTTGAATGTTTCATAAGGAATATAAAATATGGTAAAACCTGTGTCGTGGTTGAGAGAAGATAGGGAGGCAATTCAGGTGTAATTAGTAAAATGATTCTTAGATACATTATCAAGTACGTGCAACTTTCAGAATGAATAAGAATACTAACTTCCATAAGAAAGAGCCAGGATACAAGTCTGCCATCTGCTCCATCTATCTAAGAGGAATCATACCAGGAGAGTTGCTGACAACAGAAGAAATCATAAACAGATTGGATAAATCTAATTTCTTTGACTTTTCCCTTTAGGGTTAACATCAGATACTAGCTATACCATACTACATACCTTTCCAATTGTTTCATTTGCAGAATACAAAAACATCACTGAATACTTTTTTATGAACATAATCCATAAAACTGATGTTTCTTTACTCCAATGAATCTACCTTCTTTGAGAACATCAGTGAGTCTCTTTTCATAGTCATATGTCATACGACACTTCAGTATCCTAGATTAAGTTTTTGTGTGTAGTAGAAAATTCACTTTGTCTTTTATATCCTTGTCCATTTAGCCTTCTTCTCAATCTATACTTAACTTTCACTCTTCTCTAAAGAGAAAATATTAAGCAGACCAAATTTCCACTTTATAAGCTAATCAGTCATGGTAATCTTTCATACCTTGCCTCTGTGGTAAACACAGCTAAGTAGATACTGTGAAGCTAAGTACATTAAACGGAATGAAAACTTTGTGGATATTTATCTGATAAATGTCTTTTTAGGTCATGTTGGTTCTACAGAAAAATTGAAGCAGTTTAATGTTGGATTACAAAAATAACAACAGTCAAACTAATTCAGTGCAAGGCTATATTGTCTTTTATTCTCCCATGGTCATGTTTTTATTCTAGAGGAGGAGCTAGCAGTTGAGAAGTGACCCCTCATACAGTATGTCAAAATGAAATGGTTGATTCTCTAATCTTGGATGTTCCTGTGCCTCAATCTTAGCATCTCATCTTTTTATATGACCTTCAAGTATGAGTTTCATCACCTCAGTGACTATTTTAAGGAACACAATATATTTCTACTAGTTTCCTTGTACAAATAACCTATTACCCAATGTTAAACAGTTCAATGTGCACTTTGAAACAATTTCTGATCACTTAAAAATAAAGCCCAAGCTCAATGCATGAAAATTGTTAAGTAAAAAGAAGAAAATCTTTATCAGTGAAATGAAAAAAATGAGGATTTAGATCTCAAATAAGTATGGTTATATAGTAGTATGTATAGACATTTTATGTCATAAATGATAAAGAAGTAATATTCTTAATATTATGTATTTAAGGAATAATCTTCTATAAGTAAGTATTAGATAAGTGATAATCTGTAAAAGAGTTTTGGTGACAGGCCCTTACAGTCTTAATCTAAAGTGTTTAAATTGTCTTCAATATTCAAGAACTCTCATATTCTGAAAATTTTGTTGCTTTCCAAAGGTCATAGAATATTTTGAATATTTCTGGCCCAGAACTCAAACTTTCAATTAAAATATGTAAAGAAAGAAAAACTAGGAAACCAATGCAAATCAACATGCCTTTATTTACATTTCAGCATTGAGGTTCCAGCCTTTCCTTCATCATCACTGGCAGTAGATACCAGGCTACTATAAGACACACAGAATCTGGATGTAACTCAGTGAGATCATGTCAAAAAAGCAATACTTGCATAAATACAGCTATATTCACCTACATTGATAGATCTTGATGTTTTCTTCTTTGTCATTATATTGGGAGTTTTAGAAGAATGTTATGAATTTCCAGAAAAAGTATTAAAATTGAACACAGTAACAAATTCTTCAGTGATTACAGACATCAAGACATCCTCTTATGGATGATGGGTATTGCCATAGAGATCATATGTGCAGTTACTATCATTATGCAATTCATAATTGGGAATGTTGCAAATGGATTCATAGCACTGGTGAACATCATAGACTGGGTGAAGAGAAGAAAAATCTCTTTAGTGGATCAGATCATTACTGCTTTGGCAATCTCCAGGATAAATATGTTATGTTCTACATTTTTAATTTCACTAATATCTTCACTGCATCCAGATTTAAAATCGGCTGTGAAAATGGTAAGAATAAGCAATAACACCTGGATTGTTGCAAATCATTTCAGCCTTTGGCTTGCTACATGTCTCAGCATCTTTTATTTTCTCAAGATAGCCAATTTTTCAAACTATATTTTTCTCTACTTAAGGTGGAGATTTAAAAAAGTGGTTTCAGTGACATTGCTGCTCTCTCTGGTCTTCCTGCTTTTGAATATTTTAGCGATGAACATACATATTGATATCTGGAATGATGAATCCAAAAGAAACCTCTCTTTTGGTTTCAGATCAAAGAATTACACTCGATTTTTCAGACATTCTCTTTTAATCAACACAATGTTCACACTCATTCCCTTCACTGTGTCCCTGCTGGCTTTTCTGCTTCTTATCTTCTCCCTGTGGAGACACCTGAAGAACATGCAGTACCATGGTAAAGACTTCAAAGACCTCAGCACCGCAGCACATATAAAGGCCTTGTGCATGGTGGTGGCCTTTCTTCTGTTCTACACAGTTTTCTTTTTGTCTCTTGCCATACAACTTTGGACCTCTACGCCTCAAGAGAAAAGCAATCTGTTTTATGCCTGTATTATAATTACTTTCCCTTCAGTCCATTCATGTATCCTGATTCTGAGAAACCGTAAGCTGAGTCAGGCCTCTCTTTTGGTGCTTTGGTGGTTTCTGTGCAGGTCTAAAGATGTACAGACATTGGTTCCCTGATATACTTTGTCAATATTCTTTAGTAGTGAAGAAGAAAATAACTTAGATAAAAAAGTTCTTGTTTATTACCAAAGTATAATTTCAAGTTTATCTATCCTATGTTGCTTTGTTTGTTAGTTGTGTTTAGCATCAATGTTACCTAAACATCTTAGAAATCTATCTGGATATTCACAAATATATATTAGTATCATTTTACAAAGGAACATATGATTTTGGCCTACCTAAAAACTACCATAAGTTAGCTGACATAATTTAGTAGCATTAAGACTCTTAATTGAGATTTTTGAAGTGGTTATTCTATAAAATATAGATCATAGGTCAATATGTATGCAAGCAAGATATAGTAAAAATAATACTTTGCATTTTATACTCATAAAAATAAATCCAAATGTAGAAAATAAACATTATTTGAATTAGAAATTAAGAATTACATAGAGACATTTGATTAAAATGTTAATAAAATTGTCTCAGAACCTTGATTATGTGATTATGTTTTAATTCAATTATGCTGTGCTGTGAGTATTATTAGTTTATAATGTAGAACACTTGGACCATAGAGAATGCTATTCAGAATATGTAATTCATATTTGGAAGTATAGTAAACATTTCTTGATAGTTGTCTTTCACAAATCACATTCCAGTTTAATTTTACTGCTAGAAAAAATATTCATGAAAATGAGTTTGCTTATTGAACACCACAATAAGATATTATTGTTTTGCTTTTCTTTATCCCATCAGGTACCACCAGTATTTTACTACAGTCAGCATCCTGATTGTCATATGAAGAAAATTCAATCACATAAAGTTAATAAAATCATTGCACAAACTGTTGTAGTATACAACCACTTACTGATTGATTTTACAACCTGACTCAGGTGATGGAACTCAAGGCAGTTAATGTTAAATGAATTAAATACAAACTTTTATAAAAAATTATTGCTATAAAACTTGACTATTAATCAGATTATATTTTATAACAAGATTGACATGCCTTAATTCACTATAAAACATAATTTTTAATAAGATTCATAATTAAACTGAAACTTATTTAAATGATAGGCAAAATTGAAATAAAATATGTGTATCAAATTAAATGAATAAAAATAAACTAATGACAGAACTACTTGCATGAGAAATTTTGATGCAAAAACTGTTGGATGGTGAGTTTTCCTGAGAGAAGGCTGTCATCTATAACCTTATGCAGGAACTGATTTCTAAGTGACTGGTTGATCTTGGCATGATGAAAAATAATTTTTTACACTAACATTTGAAATCTTCATATCTGATTTTTGTATAGTTATTATGTATTTCCTTCAGCAATGCTGTCTAAGATGCTGTCGTCATACTTCTGTGTACTGTTGACTGCTAGTTCTTTGAGTCAGACACTCAGGATGTGAAATATTTTCATAAAGGAATGAGTGAACAGATGGGTAGATCAACTACATTAATCCTGGAAATGGGCTTCAGTCCTGCATTGAGGGGGGAACAGGATGATTGCAGGAGGTGGAAGATGGGATGTGAGAGGAAGAGAGGAGCAGGAGGAAATAAGGAGAGCAGTATCAAGTACCGGATGGGACAAAAGAGAGGTACAGAAGGTCAGGAAATCAAATAAAAATATGTAGTGGGGGGATGAGGAACTGAGGATGCCCACTGGAGGGTCCCAGATGCCATGAAATCAAGAGACTCCCAGGACCCAACGGGGATGATTTTAGCAGAAAAGGAGAGATAGAACCTGGACAGATCACCTCCAGTAAATAGGCATGGACCTCCATGGTGGGATGGGGCCGCACACCCATCTCAAAGTTTTGAACCCAGAAATGTTCCTGTCTAAAGGAAGAAAAGGGACAAAAAAATGGAGTAGAGACTGAAGTATGGGCCATCCGGAACTGCCTCACCTGGGGCTCCATCCTGTCTGTAGACACCATACCCAACAAACACTGTTGACCTTGTCAAGAGGTACTTGCTGACAGGATAACTGCTTCTTGGGAGGTTCAGCCAGCAATTGACCAATACAGATGTGGATGATTGGAGCCATCCATCAGACTGAACTAAGGGACCCTGGTGGGGGAGCTGGTGGAAGTACTGGACGAGCTGAGGGAAACTGCAACTCCATAGGAAGAACAACATTAGCTGGTCAGTCCCCCTAGTGCTCCCAGGGAGTAGACCGCCAACCAAGGAGTATACAGGGCGGGATCCATGACTCCAGAGACATAGGTAGCTAAGGACAGACTTTTCTGACATCAATGGGAGGGGAGACCCTTAGTCCGGTAGAATTTTGATGCTCCAGCAGGGGGATGCTGGAGAGTGGGGCGGGAGATGGTGGGTGGGTAGGTGAGCACTCTCATAGACTTAAACAGGAGAGAGGGAGGAAGGGTGTGGATGGGGGGTGGCTTGTGGATGGGTAACCGGGAAGTGGGATATCATTTGAGATGTAAACGAATAGAATGATCAATAAAAAAAAAAAAACTTAAAAAAAAACTTGAAATGATGAAATAAATCTATAGGCAGCATAAGTATACTGATCTGGTTTTGTATTGAGGTCATAAGGTTTTCCTAATAAAAGCATGTTTGAGAGCAAAACATATGACCATTTCACAGTTTAACTATTTACCAAGCTATAACCTTGTTACAGTCATATAAGGAACAAAAAAAAAAAGGAAAGAAAAGATGAAAATATTGAAAGTTGTTATGTTGTGCCGAAATGTTCATGAACTCCAAAAGACCACTAAGGAGCTGAATGCAGTGTAATCACACCAAGGTCTTTGTTTACAAGCTGGAGCTCAGCTCATCTCACCTCCAACCCACAGGATGGTTCCAGTGGAGACAAGCACCAAGCATTCACCCTGGAAAAGGTTTTATAGAAAGTGGCAGGCAAGGGGTGAATGTTTCTAGCCTGGCAATCATCTCATTGGAGTGATACTGTGATCTTTAGCAAAATTGGCTAGTGGTGGGAACCAAACCATAAACTTAACTTCTGCTTTCCTCCTGATTAGTGGTTGTTAGGCAGGGATGGGCTTGTAACCTAGGGGTGCAGGTTTGTTGGGGGAATAGCCTAGAAACTGGTGCTAGACACTCGATTTATTGGGGAGTATAACCTGGAGATGCAGGTCTTATTGGGGGGTAGCCTGGAAATAGGAGTTAGGCTCAGGTTTTGTTGGGGGTGGGTAACTTGGAAACTGAAGCTGGGGACCGGCCTGTTAGTTTAAACTTAGGTCAGGTTTTCTAAATGGAATTTGAACCTAAAAATTTGGACTTTCATTATACTTCATTATAACCCCATTATTTAGGAGAGAGGCTCAATAAATTCTAATATGTGTGAATTCATTTTTCTATTGTGATGACAGATTCTCATTTTCTAATCATGTATTTCCTACACAAAAATGGGAACTGACTTTATGTAATGCAGTGACACATTTCTTTTCTAAAGTGATATTTGAGGTCATATTTTCCCACTACATTTTCTGTGTAAATTTAATATGTTACATTATCATGTGATTAAATAAAAATTTTGAAGTCCATGAATGTCTTATCTTGGGGTAAGATTTCTAGTCTGAGGTCTGTGCCATGGATTTAAGGGATGCATTTGTTTGAGAAAGTAAGGGAGGGCATATACAAATATCTTCTTAGTACTGCCTACACCCATGCCAGTATATTGGCTAGTTTTATGAGAGAGTCTTGTGCTTTTTCATTGGGTTCAGTACTTAGAAGGCTCCTGTTAATAGCTTTTTCTCTGCTGTTAGTTAACATTGTTTTCTGGCATCCAATGTTCACCCGTTGTGAGGAAAGGTTTGTCTGGCAATAATTCCATAGTAGTTTGGCCTCTACTTCTCTTATGGCTAAAGTAAGAGATACAGAATGTTAACATTACCAAAACATTTATCTAATTTATCTTCTGTGACATAGGCATTGAAACTATAAAGTTTACTAAAAATAATTTATCCACATGGCAGCTTAGAAAGTAGAGATGGAATCTTCCTCACCAGGAGCAGTGTTTAGATGAGGTTATAAATTGAAGAAGCATGTTGATCTGAAATGTGGGGAAAAAGTAAAACAAAACAGTAAGGATGAATAGTTTATTCTATATGACACCAAGCTTCTGATCTGTTCCTGGGATGTAAATTCAGAAAAACATTGATATTTGCAAAATTTATCAGTGGAATTTGAGGTCTGTGAGTTAAAAAAAATCACTCATTACTGAGATGCAGGTAATTCCAAGACCCTCAGTCACTCCTGCTTGATCTTGTTTGACTCTCAAATAATAGTGTCAGTTCAAAATCTACACTTATGTATGGCATGCCCCTCACCTTGGCACTCTTACCTAGAGAACAGTAAACACATGAATACGTATTGACTATTCTTATGACATATTTGTTGGTCCTTTGTCAGGAGGACTGATTTAGTCTCAAATATTCTGTTTCTCTGCATTGTCTTAGTGTAAATACATTTTAGGATTTTGAATGTCCATGTCAGAAGTCAACTTCAGCACTAATTCACAGTAAATTATATTTTTTATCCTTTTCTATTTCACCCTTTCCAGTCACTTTTGTTACTCAAAAGTAGCTCAGACAGAGAATGCTTATCTGGAATGATACCACAGATTTCTTTGTTTCTGTTTCAAAAAATTCTCTCTAAGATATATTTCAAAAAGGTTAACAAGCCAAAGGACACAAGTGAGGATGCTTCAATTCAACTTGGGAGGAAGAAGAAAGCAGAGGGTAGAGAGAGGGAGGAGTATAGATGGGAGGGGCAGTCCAGGGAAAAGGGGAGCATGATCAGGTATTGGGGTGGATGGAACAGGAGTGAAGCACTGAGGAATAGCAAAGTGAATGGAAATATGCCACCTCAGGAGGTAGGAGGTAGGGGGACCCTCTAGAATGTACCAGAGACCTGGGAAGTGAGAAAATCTCAGTACTCAAAGGGGGGAATCTTATATGAAGTGCCCAACAGTGTGGAGAGAAAACTTGTAGAATCCATCTCCAGTAGAAGACAGGTCATCAAGCAGAGCGATGGAGTTGCCATCCCACAGTCAAAAACTCTGACCCAGAATTGTTCCTATCTTAAAACAAGCAAACAAACAAACAAACAAACAAGCAAACAAACATAAAACCCTGCAGAAACAAACTGGAGAAGGAACTGAGAGAAAGGAGGATCAATGACAGGCCCAAATTGTGACCCATCTCAAGGGGAGTCCCCAAGGTCTGACACTTTTACTGATGCCATGATGTGCTTACAGACAGAAGGCTAGCATAGTTGTCCTCATTGACTCCCAACAAGCAACTGACTGAGACAGAAGCAGATAATTACACCCAACCAATGGTCTGAAGTCAGGAAGCCTGTAGTTGAATTAGGGAAAGGCAGGAAGAAGTTGAGGAGGAGAGAGACCCTATAGGAAGATGAGCAGTCTCAACAAACCTAGATCCTCAAGATCTGTCAAGTACTGAGCCACCAACTAGGCAGCATACACTAGCTGGTCCAACAACCTCGCCCCCCCCCACATATATATAGCAGAGAATTGACTGGTCTGGTCTCAGTGGGAGAAGATGCACCTAACCCTTGAGAGACTTGAAACCCCAGGGAATGGGGACTCCTGTGGGGAGCGTGGGGATATCCTCTTGGAAACAGGGGAGAAGGAATGGGATGAAGAACAGAGAGCAGAATGATGGGGATAATGACTGGACTGTAAAATGAAAGATTAAAGGTAATTTAAAAGAAGAAGATAATTCACTGGGAGCTCCCCATCATGTAATATGTATACATATACACATACACACACAAACACACACACACACATAAACACACACACACACACACACACACACACACACACACACACACACACACATTTCTCAAACTACCTTATTTTGCCTTCCAAGAATTTCAAGAAACTTGGATTTACATCTTTTCCTTGCTCTTGCTCTTACGGTCTGAGATATGTCAATACTACATACCATGTCTTTTTCTATGTATCAGTGAGAATTAAGGTACATGCAGCCTTCTTGTGTGGGTAGTTGACCTTGAGTTACATCATGTTTGCTCACTTAGTTTTCAGATATGGAAAATTATGAGATGAGTCCTCTATCTTGAGAAGAGAGCGCATTATCTTTTATTGAGCTTGATATATGCCTTGTTGGTTACAGAGCAGATTGTAATGGGAGATAAGGAGAAAGTGAATAAAATGTGAATATCTTATATCAGTAGCACTGTATTGTTAATATGGAAGTTCTCTCTTCCATTTGTTCCTATTTATTTTATATTTGATTTTATTTGATTTTTTTCAGATATGATCTCATATAATCCATGATGATTTCTACCTAAATAGTCAAGGATGACCTTGAATTTTTCATTCTCCCACCTCTACCTCTGAGGTATTGGGATTATAATCATGTACTATCATACTTAGCTTTGGAAGAATTTGAAAAATAATATCATAAATATCACGATACTAATACTGTGCTATATGTATGATTAATGATGAATTAATGGAAATTGCTTTTATTATATTTAGATATGGGCCTTCAATTCCTGATCTCTCCAATGCTTTTAACATGAAGAGGTGTTGTATTTTGTCAAATGCTTTTTCTGCATCTAAGCAGATGAGCCTGAGATTTTTTTCTTTGCATTTGTTTATATATATAATTGATTTTTATATATTGAACCAACCTTGCATCCCTGGGATGAAGCCAACTTGATCAGGGTGAATGATGGTTTTGATGTGTGTTTGGGTTTGGTTTGCCAGAATAATATATTTCTCTCTGTTCTTCTGGCATTAATTAGGCTTTGCCTTCTTTTTGTTGAAAATAAATTCTTCTTTGATACAATACACCCCAACCACAGAGTCTACTCCCTCCACTCTTGCTAGCTCTCCTATCCAATTTTTCCTTTACCGTAGATCTACTCTTCCTATTTCCTCTTCTGAAAAGAGCAGGCCTCCAAGAGACAATAGCTAAACAGAACAAAACAATATACAATAAGGCACTAGAAAGTCCCTCAACACTCACTTCAGACAGCTCACACTTGCCAAGAACTCCAGCTACATGGGATCTGATGTCTCATAATTTCTTTGCATATCTGCATGTATGTGTACATATTGACATTACTTCAGTGAAAGATTGGCTCTTCCAATTCTAAGGAAAGTATTATTATAAGTAACCTCTACAACAACTACTTGAAAATTATTAAGAGAATGTAAATATCAAAGGAAAGTATTACTATTAATATACTATTTAGCAACATACAAAAAGAATGTAGGTATGCTTTTTGGATGATATATTGTCATTTATTTTTAGCTTTTATCTTTTTATTAATTTTTGAGTGTTTTGGGTCTCCTTTAACCTGTTCTAATCATATTCACACCCCATAGTTCAGTTCTTCCCAGATTTAATGCCCTTTCCTTCCCAAACATCTTGTGTCCTTTGTATCCCCTTCATAAACCTATAAAAACCCATTTGTGGATGTGTGGTCTTCCACTGAATTGTGGTCAAACTATCAGGGGTTATACTCTTAGAGAAAACTCTTTATCTCTTCCTAAGAAGTCAGAAATTCCAATTACTCCAAGGCTTTAAGTAGGACTATGTGCCCATCTGACCTCTCAGTGCTGGAATTTGGTCTGGCTTGAACTTTCACAGCTTTTAATATGCAGTGGGTTCCATGTATAGCTGCCTTGCAGGGTATAGATGGTTATTTGTCGTTGTCCACTATCTCTCACAATTATGTTCTTCTATTCCCTATTCAACAATGATGGCAACTAAGACATAGACAACTTGAAGATTTCTTTTAGCTCAGGGATTCTGAGGCTTCAATCTATGGTTGTCTGGCTTCATTACTATGGTCCCAAGATGAGGCAGAATGTCAAGGTGGCAGAAGGTGTCCTTTCTTCTTAGCAATCAGAAACTAGACAAATAGGGATTGGGGACAAGTCATATGCATACATGATCCTATCTACTCATTTAAATCAATCAATCAATCAATCAACCAATCAATCAATCAATCAACCAACCAACCAACCAACCAACCAACCAACCAATCAATCAATCAGGACCCACCTTCACTGGTTTCTCCCACTCTCTTTTTCTACTCAATTATGAATCTATCAAAGGACTGGTCCATTAATTAGACCAGAGCCCTTATACCAAATCATTATCTATAATCCTATAAACTCAAAGCCAAGCCTTTAATACACGAGGGCTTGGACTATCATTAGAAAGGAAACTCTGGTGCTTATAAAACACTACTAATCTATTTTAAATGGAGGGAGACTCTAGATTGCACAAGGCATTGACTCAGGAAACAGAAGATATCCATGGGAAAAGAGTAAACTGTTTGGTATCGGTACAAGACTACAAGATGAAGTTTTCAGCACAAGCCAGAATTATCTGCACCAAAGAGACAAAGGGCAGGGAAGAAGAGATGATATGAGTTAGAAGACAAGGAGGAAGAATAAAAGAAATGAGCATGATGAGGAAGGGGTATTTAGCTCAGAGGGACAAAATGCTGCCTCTAGGTAGAGGAGATAAACATAGCCCACAGGAAAATAGTGGTTTATATAGGTAGAAGGGGGAAATGCATATGAAGATGACACATTTAATTTTAGTTGAGCATGTTAATTTCTGGACTTACATACTTTGATACCTGGACCTTGGTAGTTTAATCTCAGGAGGAGGAAGTAGCCAAATAAGAAAGTAGACCTTGGTGGCTAGTTTTAGAAACATAATCTTACATCTAAGAGTTTGTCAGTGTAGAGGGAATAGGAGAGATGGGTAAGACAAACACTGTTGGTGCCAGGGTTGCCATGCTTGAGTCTGCTACAACCCCATCAAGGAGGACTTGCATAGACTAATGTCAACACTGTCCACTTCCTGTGTGATTCAAGTGTGCCCACGATCTGTAATAGTACCCGGGTTTATGACCATAAAACTGTCATAGGTCCTCTAGGTCTTACAATTAGAAGGAGGCTTTATCTATTCCTCACATATACAATATGTTTCTTTGGAAGAGGAAGTGTCCTACTCTAACTCTGAAGGTGTGTTGTCTCCTTTTCTTTAATGTGCCATGTTACATGTTCCTATTTGTGAATTCAGTTCATTATTGTAATCCATTTCTCTTTTTTTGTATTGCCTGGTGCTATGAAAACAACCGAGAGTTTTGATTTTCCTTTTCTTTTATTTAATTTGTGGAAGTTACATCAGTCCTTAATATGGTATGTTTAATAATCTCACAGGCCCATATCCTGTGATATAATATTGATATATCCATTCGTCCACATGTTTCTGCTTCCATTTGCTAAATTCAAAGTGGTAATGTTATATTAATGTATTTATTCTTCATCTTATGATATATGCTCTAAAGAGAAGTGGTTGTTTGCTTACACAAAAGGTTCCAGTCCTTCTTCTGCAGCATTTGCCCCAGAAGTAGAGTACAATACTGAATTGTACAATTAAGTTACTTAGAGTAAAGTACACCCAAAACTTATACCAAGAATAATGCAGGACAGGAAACAATCAATTCTCATCAACTATGACCATCACAAAAATGTTCAAGAACTGAAAAAATTTGAGGGCATGTTTTCCTTTATATACTCTCATTAAGTTAGGCCTTATGAATTCACATTGAATAAATGATGGTAACCATGTATTATACTGCCCCATGTAGACACTAAAATGTGTGAGTTTTGGGTTGTTATTACAAAAGTAATGATTGAAGTAGAGAGATGTCGAAAATATTTTAATTATTTCAGTTCAGTATTATCAGAATGAAAAACTTGAATGACAAAATTAAAATAAACTCAGTATTTTTTCTTTCCTCATATAATTTTATTATCTGTTCATTTATTGTGTCTTAATGGTAGCAAATTTAACAAAATCCAGCTTCAAGTTTGAATTATTAGATGATATTAGATGTATATGAAAAAATAATAATGGCATTAAATTCTTATAGTTTTTTTTCTTTCATTATCCTTCCTTTTAAAATTGAAAATAAAGTTTTCCCTTATATAATATCCTGACCACAGTTTCCCCACCTTTTTTTCGCTCTCAGAAATAAATATGTGTTTATTAAAATTTACACAGAAGTTAATAAAGACCCAACTATCTCTGAAGAATTGACTTGCCACCTTGCTTTGCAATGAAGTACTGATTCCATTCTCGTGTTTCCCAAGGAGCTGTTATTCAGATGAAATGTAAAGTGTCTTCAGTCCAGTGTAAGTTACAGGAATGGGTACAGAAATAGTCCTCAGAGCTCTCTGGAGTCACAAGTTTGTCTCTTTGTTATTTCAGTACCAGTACATATCCATAGTTACTTATATTTTTCTTTGTCACTTTTTTATTCCCTTTTTCTTACAAGATAAAAGAAAAGCCAAAGACTTTCCAGTCTCTGAGATGATACTATAATTATGCATCTGAAATTTCCAAGATATATATCATGTTGGCCTTCCTTACTTTCCAGATCACTGTTCCTTCCAGGATCACAATGTGTTAATTCTACACATGATAATACCTAGATCTTTTTCTAATCCTACTTGTAGTTGATCATGCCCTTTTCTGTTTCAATTGGGAGTTGTTTCTGCATTGTTTCATTATTTCCTTGTTTTTGCTTCTGCTGTTACAGAACAGTGGCATCTTGCTGGTTATTTTCTGTCTCAAGCAGAGATTGTGGCACTAGCTGTTAGTTGACTATAGAGCCAGTGTTGGTAAGAGATAAAGGCATGTTGACAAAATCTCAGTCCTTGATGTTCATGAGAAATTTACCATGTTGGGTGAAGAGGAAACAGAAAAGGAATATCAGAGAAATTTTTATTATTTTCATGTGCAAAAGAAAATTCTACTCAGGATTTTTGAATCATTATATTTAGTGCTACTTTGTTCACTTGGAATAAGTTTTATACATCATGTCTGTCTTAATACTGAGTTACATGATAATAAATGTTGAGTAAATGTTAAAACCTGTGATATTTAAATGGAAAAATGAATTAAATATAAATAAATGTGAGATGTGTGTGCCATTATAATTGATGAAGTCATTCCCATTAATAAATATTCAAGAACTAATGATATACATCAAGTTCTTACGTAGACCATCATTAGGACTTGAGCATGTCTCCCTAGAGTTCTAATTTGAACTGCTGAAGTATCATTACTTAAGAAGAATCTCATGCTGCTTTAAAGTGTGGTTTAGCTCTGCATGGCTTTGCTTATAGTTCTTTGAAAATTGCTTTCCCAGAACTCAAGGTATCAGATTAAAATATGAAAATAAGGCAAATCCATGTAGATAATGCAAACAAATGCAAATGAATTTGCATGATAGCATAGGAAACTTCAGCCTTTCAGTTATCATATAGTTTAAAAAGACTCTTTGCTGCTATAGACAAACAAAGACTCTGGATGGAGTCCAAGCAGACTTACAAAGTGCAGTGTTGAAGACAACTAAGTCAACTTGTTTATTACTGGAGATGAAAGCTATAACAAGAGAGTATGTTATTTGTTTTTTAGCACATCTCATAGAGCTAACATTTAAAAGGATTGCATTAACATCTTTTCATCAGTAACTTTTTCAGTCAAAACATCTTCTTACAGACAATGGGTGCTGCTATACTAGTGATGACTGAAACAATAGTTAATGTGGAGTTCATAATTGGAAATGTTGGGAATGGATTCATCACTGTGGCAAACATAATGGACTGGGTCAAGAAAAGAAAGCTTTCTTCAGTGGATAGGCTCCTCACTGTGCTGGCCATCTCTAGAATCACTTCACTGTGGTCATTGTACCTAATGAAATCAACGTTTTCAATGGAGCCAAACTTTGATGGAGTCATGCAACTAATAAGACTGACTAATGTTATATGGATAATTTCTAACCATTTTAATATATGGCTGGCCACCATCCTCAGCATCTTTTATTTTCTCAAGATAGCAAATTTTTCTAACTCTATTTTCTATTACCTAAGGTGGAGATTTAAAAAGGTAGTTTTGGTGACAATGCTGGTGTCTCTGGTCCTCTTGTTTATAGATATTTTAGTGACAAACATACACATCAGTATCTGGACTGATGAATTCAAAGCAAATGTATCTTACAGTTACAAATTAAAGATTTTTTTACAGGTTTCCAGGTTTCTCATGTTAACAAATACTATGTTCACATTTGTACCCTTCACTGTGTCCATGATAATGTTTTTGCTGCTCATCTTCTCTCTGTGGAAACATTTGAAGATGATGAAGTACATTAAGTACATTGCCCAAAACTCTCAAAATGCCAGCACCACAGCCCACATCTATGCCTTGAAAACTGTAGTTGCCTTCCTTCTGTTGTATGTCATTTTTATCTTATCCCTCTTTGCATATGTTTGGAGCTTTGAGTTTCAAGAAAAGACATATTTTCTTTTCTTTTGCCTTGTCGGTATGTTTGCGTTACCATCACTCCATCCATGCATTTTGATTCTGGGAAACAGTAAATTGAGGCAGATTTCTCTTTTGGCACTATCAGCGTTAAAGTGCAAGATCCAAGGATGTGAGTCCCAGGGTCCATGGTACACTAGCAGGGATACTTTTGCATAATTTCAATGAAAATCGCATCATAAAAATTGTTCTTCATATCCATTGCATATACTGCAAATATATTTGTATTTTGTGCAGCAGCTGTATGAAATAAGTGCTGTTAAAACAAAAAACAGCATTGAGAAAAATGGGAATATGAAACACCAACATGTAAGAACATTTTAGGTAATATAATTTCAGTGGCATTATTTGAGATTCTGAATATATATATTATATATATATATATTATATATATATTTTTATTTATTTTATACTTTATAAATACAAATTAAATAAAAAATTTAATTTATATTTATAAAGTATATTTATAATACTTTATAAATATAAATAAAAAAATTTTATTTATTTTATACTTTAATCCTTTTAACAGTCTGGACTTTATCCCTCTCTTGGTCTGTCCCCCACCGTTCTCCATCCCAAACCTATCCCCCATCTCCAAGAGGATGTCCCCACCTCCACCACCCTACCAGGCCTCCCCACTCCCTGGGAACTCAAGTCTCTCAAGTGTTAGGTGCAGCTTCTCTCATTGTGGCCAGAACAGGTATTTCTCTTCTATACATGTGTTAGGGGCCTTATATAAGCTGGTGCACGCTGCCTGCATTTATAAAAATATAATTTATATTATATCCTAGGGGAATATGGCTCAGTATGTAATATTTTGTGGGTTTTGTTTGTCTGTTTCTTTGTTTGTTTACTGTGAAAGCATAAAGTCCAGAGATCAGTGCCCCACCAATCAATTAAAAGCTAGACAGTATGAGGATCCAGCACAAGCATATCATTGCTGACCAGTCTAGCTGAAATATCAAACTCCAGTTTTAAGTGAGAGACTCTAAATCAAGAACATATGGTTTCTTTCGTAGATATAAACATTTAGTGTATACCTCTAAACAAACAGACATATACAGAGAAGCACACCTAAATACATATGTATGACACACTTATAAATGTTAATAAATAATAATAAAAAGTAAAAGTAAATGTGTATATCAATGGGACAGTAAAAATAAAATTGATAACTTTTATACACATTAAACAATTTCAAATCTAAATAAATTGCTTAATTCCTCATAAAATATTACTTATAGATTTACAAATCAAATGATTTTTGGATTTTTCTTAGAATCATGGTGACACTTTACACAATTACATTATGGTTGTTAGTTTCACAATGAACAATAATAAGTCATATATAACATTATTGGGAATGTATAGTTTATATTTGTAAATAAATCACCATTTAAACAGAAAATAGTCATTATAAAAGAAAAATTGTTTAATAGGGACTCAATAGACATATGATGTTATTTGTGTTTTAGGAACTCATGTATTTCTACATCTTACAGTGAACAGAAGTGCAATATCAATTTCATATGAAGAAACTGAGGTTCTTCTGATAGAGCAAAACTTTAGAACCTATATGGAAATGTAGGGATTGCATTTCTTTTCTGAACTAGCAAAAATAAACTTGAATTTTCTATGTCAAGGTTACTCTTTCTGGCTCATAAAAATCTGAATTAATTATTTAAAATTATTAATTTCTTTAACTTTTAACCATTACAAGTTTATCTCCTGGTATTACTCTCAAAATGGAATGCCTTTATAGAGTGAAAATCCATGTACTTGTTCTAATCACTGGTATCCTAGAAGAATACATAATTTTAGAGTCCAGAGTGCTAAATATGAATCCAAATGGAATGTTCCTTTGTCCATCACTAGTGGGTAAAATACAAACTTAACCTATGACATAAGTACTTTAAAATTATCTCATAGTGAATCAACTGCCTCCAGTTTTTCTCACAGAATCTGTTACAGTTATCAACTATGTATTGCTATATTTATAAGACAATCTCAGATCTCAAGTCTATTGAATAAAAGTATTAACACATATTCATAGTGGCACATAAAAATGCGTTTTATATATATATAGTATTAAATAAAGTATCTTGTTGGGTCTTTGTATAAATGTGTCTTGAACCTATCACATGCAAAACAAAGTTCTTAAAATGTGATAATAAGTTATCGCTAAAAGGATAACTGTCAACTTAATTGAAATGAAAAATTTTAAAACTGTTTAAAAGGTTTAGCTCTGGTCTATATCTATAAATTATATACGTTATATGTATACATACATTTTTACAAAGTATTTTGATCATATTTCTTCCCTTCTCCAAATAACCCGCAGATATTCTCTCACCACTATCCACCTCATCTAATATTCTATCTTTATACAACTAAACAAAACAAAATGAAAACAAAATCAATACAAAATAAAACCAAAATGTACAAAAAAACCTCCACAAACAAAACCAACCAACAAATCAACCAACCAAACAAACAAATATGAAATCTATATGTATTGAACCTATTCCTGAGCTTATGGCTTTACCTAGGGTATGGTTGATATGTACAATATCAGTCTTTTGATGAAAAATGATTATTCTTTTCTAAAAGTTATCAATTGCAGATAGCCTCTTGCTTAGTGGAGGGGCTTTCAGTCAATTTTACTTTCTCCAAACTGAGAGATTTCATCTTGTTTGAACTTCTACTGGTCTTGTGCTTACTGTTGCAATCTCTGTGAATTTATAAGTGCATAAGCCCTGTTATGTCTGGAAAATGTTTCCTTGGAGTTGTTCAACACCTCCAGCTCTTAAGATCTGTCCATCTCCTCTTCTACATAGACACTTCCATTTTGAAGAGAAGGGCATGGCACTGGGATCCCATTAGGACTACAGAATCAAATGTCATTCACTCTTTCCTCACTGTTTAGTTATAGGTCTCTATGTAAATTGCCATCTACTGCAAGAACCTTCTCTGATGAAGGCAATACACTTATATATAAATAAAGTTGCATGTTAATAGTAGTTATTTTATTGCCAAATTCATTTATCAGCATTATATGTTTTTTCCTGTGCTTATGACTTATCTAGCTGTAGGTTCTTAGTCTCATTTACAATACCAGGTATGGGTTCCATTTCATGTAGTGGCCATTAAATTAAATAAAACAGTATTTGGTTATTCTGCAATTAATTCACATGACGGTTGAACTGGTAGGCATATCCTGTAGACATGTTATTATTATATCTCACAGAGTTCAGTACTGGTTAAAGCTGATGGTAATTTAACTTCTAGAAGAAGTTTTCAACTTGTGGGTTGTGTCCCCTTTGGGGATTGCATTATTAGATGTTTACATTATGATTCATAACAGTAGCACAATTACAGTTATAAAGTAGCAATGAAATAGTCTTATGGTTGGAGGTCACCATGAAGAATTGTATTAAAAGGTTGAGCCAGCGGGAAGGTTGACAATCACTGTTCTAGCACTGTGAGCAATTTCCTGTGGGTCTGAAGCTTCCAGTGGAGTACCAACTAGATCTTTCCATCTTCAATGCCATTAGCACTGGTGGCTTTTGCAATACAGCCTTACTGACAAATTTTACAGGGTAACCTGGAACACTGACAATAGTTTGCAGTGATTGGGAGATATATGATCAACTACTTGGCCAACAACTCAGAACTATTAATAACTCATTCCCTGCACCACAGTTTTAATTTTATATGATGCATATGATGTCTAGTTGGGTCATTATATGGTAACTCAACTTAAATTTCATTTATGTATGTATATATTATAGGAGTTTCTGCAGTAGTAGGTTTTGATATGGCTTTTTAAAATGGCTTTAAGTTAGTTATTGAGCTCATTATACCTATTTTACCCTGTCTTCCCATGTCTATCTCTAGTAGTAAATTTTCATTTAACTTTTCAAAAGACTTTAAGTTAGCTATTCAATTCATTGTTACTATTTTTTTCCTGTCTTCCCATTCTTGTCCCTGTTTAATACATCTATTTTAATTCTCCCTTTTATCACTTTATAAATCAGAAGTCAGCCACTTACATCCTTACATTCTGGTCCCTTACTGGCTACTTTGTGTGTGTGAAAAATACATATATGTAACAAGAACAATAAAATGGGGTCATGAATTTGTGATGAAGGAGAACCTTGGGAAGAGCTGCAGGGAGAGAAGTAAAACAAAAAGTTGTAAATACAATAGTCAAATATGATAAGTCCTAAAACTCTTTAAAGAGTAAATAATGAACCTGCACATTAAACATTCAAGCATACTCACAAATACATGTATACACACACACACACAAACACACACACACACATACAAATACATGGATGCATGCATGCATGTACTGTATGTTCACTTCTAAAGATATATATTGTGTCAGAATCCTAATTCCCAAAACATTCCAATGGAAATCAGAGTGGATTTCAGGATATCTTTAAAATTCCTAGATATTTTTGCTTAATGCTGAGTAATTAAACGTACAGATTCAGGTCAGGAGATAAATTTTGATCAATAGGGCTAAAAGACTGCAGTGGTAAAGAATTTATATTTTAGTAAGTCCCCAGTACCTGTTGAAAAAGTTTAATAGAATTAATTCATGTTTCATAACTGCTTAGAGTGTTAACAAAAGGGGAAATATGAAGATGGTTTGGATGGTATCTGGAGTATGCATCTGTATCATGGCTTTTGAATAAAAACTGTGTGCAAGGCTCGTTTTCAGCAGTGAATTATATGAATGATTTATTAGCTTACTTGGGGCTTAAAAAAAGCAACTAGAACATTTTAGGAGGAAAGCTTTTCAGAGAAGTTCTTCCAAACTTTTCTATTTGTAGCCAACATTTTTTTTCTTTTTTATTGATTATTTTATTCATTTACATTTCTTTGTTCATATTTATTGGTTATTTTATTTATTTACATTTCATATATTATCCCCCTTCCTAGTTTCCCCTCCACAAACCCCCTATTCCCTTCCCCTTGCCGCTGCCTCTATGGGGGTACTCTCCTACCTACGCACCTACTCCTCCTCAGCATCCTAGCATTGCCTGACTAGTCATTTAGCCTCCACAGGACAAAGGGCCTCCCCTTCTATTGCCAGATAAGGCTATCCTATGCTACATACCCAGATGGAGCTAAAGGCTCCCTCATATGTACTCTTTAGTTGGTGGTTTGGTCAATGGGAACTTTTATTTCTAATAAAAGAAAAATTTTATTACATTGAGACATTCACTTCATTTCCGGTGATCTCAAGTTCATCTATTGCTATGGACATTTTAACATGCTAAATGAATTAAGTTTTTTTTTTCCTTTTTTTTTTTTTTATTGGAAATTTTTTATTGGAAAATTTTTTTTACATTTCAGATGTTCTCTCCTTACCCCATTTCCCCCCCTCCCTCCCAGGAACTCACTATCCCTTCCCCCCTCCTCCTGCCTCCACTATGGTGTACCCCCTTCCACCCTCCCTGTACCTCACCTCCCCACCCTCGAGTATCCCCCCCCCACGACGTCCAGCCTTCATGGGACCAAGGATCTCTTCTCCCACTTATATATAGCTCCCTTGCATATATAGCTGGAGCCATGGGTCCCTTCCTAAGCGCTCCCAGGCTGGTGGTTTAGACCCTGGGGGCTCTGGTTGGTTGGGATTGTTGCTTTCCTCATGGTGTCTCGAATCCTCTCAACTCCTTCAGCCTTCACTCTATCTTCTCCATTGGGAACCCCATGATCAGTTTAATGGTTAGCTGTGAGCATCTGCCTCTGAGTATGTCAGACTCTTGCAGACCTCTAAGGAGACAGCTATATCAGGCTCCTGTCAGCATGTACATCCTGACATCCACATCAATCTCTACCTTTGGTGACTGCACATAGGATGGATATCCAGGTGGAATAGTCTGTAGACGGTCCCTCCTTCAGTTTCTGTCCTGCACTGTGTCTCCATATTTGCACCCTTGATTATTTTGTTACTCCTTCTAAGAAGGACTGAAGGCTCCCCTATTTGGTCATCATTCTTCATGAGCTTTATGTGGTCTGTGAGTTGAATCTTGGGTATTTCAGGCTTCTGGGCTAAAATCCAATAATCAGTGAGTGAATACTATGTATGTTCTTTTGTGATTGGGTTACTTCACTCAGGATGATATTTTCTAGTTCCATCCATTTATATAAGAATTTATCAAATGCATTGTTTTTAATAGCTGAGTAATATTCCATTGTATAAATATACCACATTTTTTGTATCCATTCCTCTGTTGAAGGGCATCTGGGTTCTTTCCAGTTTCTGGCTATTATAAATAAAGCTGCTATGAACATAGTGGAGCATATGTCCTTGTTATGTGTTAGAGCATCTTCTGGATATATACCCAGGAGTGGTATAGCTGAGTCCTCAGGTAGTGATATGTCCAATTTTCTGAGGAACCGCCAGACTGATTTCCATAGTGGTTGCACCATCTTGCAATCCCACCAACAATGGAGGAGTGTTCCTCTTTCTTCACATTCTCGCCAGCATCTGCTATCACCTGAGTTTTTTTATTTTAGCCATTCTGACTGGTGTGAAGTGGAATCTCAGGGTTGTTTTGATTTGCATTTCCCTGATGACCAAGGATGCTGAACATTTCTTTAGGTGCTTCTCGGCCATTCGCATTTCCTCAGTTGAGAATTCTTTGTTTAGCTCTTTACTCCATTTTTTAATAGGGTTATTTGATTGCCTAGAGTCTAATTTCTTGAGTTCTTTGTATATATTGGATATTAGTCCTCTATCGGATGTGGGATTGGTAAAGATCTTTTCCCAATCTGTTGGTTGCGTTTTGTCCTATTGACAGTGTCCTTTGCCTTACAGAAACTTTGCAATTTTATGAGGTCCCATTTGTCAATTCTTGATCTTAGAGCATAGGCCATTGGTGTTCTGTTCAGGAACTTTCCCCCTGTGCCTAGGTATTCGAGGTTCTTCCCCACTTTCTCTTCTATTAATTTCAGTGTGTCTGGTTTTATGTGAAGGTCAATAAAATTCTAGCAAACCGAATCCAAGAACACATCAAAACAATCATTCATCATGATCAAGTGGGCTTTATCCCAGGAATGCAGGGATGGTTCAATATTCGGAAATCCATCATTGTAATCCACTATATAAACAAACTCAAAGGAAAAAAACCACATGATCATCTCATTAGATGCTGAGAAAGCATTTGACAAAATTCAACATCCCTTCATGGTAAAAGTCTTGGAAAGAACAGGAATTCAAGGACCATCCCTAAACATAGTAAAAGCAATATACAGCAAACCAGTAGCTAACATCAAATTAAATGGAGAGAAACTTGAAGCATTCCCACTAAAATCAGGCACTAGGCAAGGCTGCCCACTCTCTCCCTACCTATTCAATATAGTACTGGAAGTCCTACCCAGAGCAATTAGACAACAAAAAGAAATCAAAGGAATACAAATAGGAAAGGAAGAAGTCAAAATATCACTATTTGCAGATGATATGATAGTATACTTAAGTGACCCCAAAAACTTCACCAGAGAACTCCTAAACCTGATAAACAACTTCAGCAAGGTGGCAGGTTATAAAATCAACTCGAACAAATCAGTAGCCTTCCTCTACATGAAAGATAAACAGGCTGAAAAAGAAATTAGGGAAATGACACCCTTTACAATAGTCACACATAATATAAAATACCTCGGGGTGAATCTAACCAAGCAAGTGAAAGATCTGTATGACAAGAACTTCAAGTCTCTGAAGAAAGAAATTGAAGAAGATCTCAGGAAATGGAAAGATCTCCCATGCTCATGGATTGGTAGGATTAATATAGTAAAAATGGCCATCTTGCCAAAAGCAATCTACAGATTCAATGCAATCCCCATTAAAATACCAACTCAATTCTTTACAGAACTAGAAAGAGAAATTCTGAAATTTATTTGGAACAACAAAAAACCCAGGATAGCAAAAACCATTCTCAACAATAAAAGAACTTCTGGAGGAATCGCCATCCCTGACCTCAAGCTTTACTACAGAACAGTAGTGATAAAAACGGCCTGGTATTGGTACAGAGACAGGCAGGAAGATCAGTGGAATAGAGTTGAAGACCCAGAAATGAACCCACACAACTATGGTCATTTAATCTTTGACAAAGGAGCTAAAACCATCCAGTGGAACAAGGACAGCATTTTCAACAAATGGTGCTGGTTCAACTGGAGGACAGCATGCAGAAAAATGCAAATCGATCCATACCTATCTCCTTGTACAAAGCTCAAGTCCAGGTGGATGAATTAAGTTTTAGATTTACTGGCTAACATGTAGAAACATGGAAAATCTGAGTTATGCAAGTACTAAGTGAAGCAAAAACTCAACAGTGAAAAGAATGTATCTTCATTTGAATACTGCCAAATGGATTCCACTTACCTTCTAATAGCTGCAAGAAAAGACCTATTTAGTCAAAAAATGAGATAGATTCACGAATTTATTTTCTGTTACTTTGAGAATAATGATGTTTTATATAAAATTTCCCAGTGATCATAATCTTTACTACTCTGATACTTCCCCCCACCTCCATGACATTGCTCATACAAAGATAAGGTCTTTGTTTCTGAACCCATGTGCAGGTAGATACTGAGGAAAGGACATTAACATCATGGCTTTGGTGAATATGCTTTCGAGTTTAATTTTCCTTATCTTAGTTTTGTTACTGAGTAACATGAAGGAGTGTTAGAGTTTGTCTTTAAAAATCTTTTTTTGAGACCTTTATAGACCATAGTGATTGGATTTAAGTCTAAATGGTGGGACAACAAAATCACTTGTATGGCTTTGCTCATTGCAGTGGTGGATATAGCAGTCAAGTTTTGGAATAAGTTTACATGTCTGTCAACAGATGTAAGGATAATAAAATCTGTATTTATGTGTGTGTATTAAAATTTTAATCAAAAAAGAGAAAGATACAAAGGTATGTTACTTTTAGGAAAGGGAATATCCTTAGAAGTGGATGTCATGTGTTAAGTGAAATGAGTTAGATTCACATATAGCTATTTTATTGTTAATTTCATGTAGGTCCTAGAATTTATAGATACAATCATGTACAAGTTTGTTTTATTCATGTAATTTTATAGTCAGACTCTTTAGCAGAACGTTTATAATATTGAATGTGTGTATCTGTGCGCACACACACACACAAACATACAGAAGTGAGACTCCCTAGAAAATAACAAAATCACTAAGGGGAGGATTGAGAACTAAAATGTTAAACTACATGAAATTCTTGTGTAAATTGCCTTTATAAAACCAATCACTATATATATATATATATATATATATATATATATATATATATGGTTCTTTGAGACAGGGTTTCTCTGTGTAGCCCGGGCTGTCTTGGAAGTCACTCTGTAGACCAGGCTGGCCTTGAACTCAGAAATCCACCTGCCTCTGCCTCCCAAGTGCCACCACTGCCCAGTGAAAATTATTTTTTAAAGTATAAAGACTTGGGAAAATAAACTATGAATTTTGTAATATTTCTATTACTACTTAATTCACTTTAGGAAATTTCATAGTCTTCTACTTTATACTTGCTTAATGTCTGATATCAATATCCTCCATATATAAACCTTACAGGTTTACTCCTGTAGTAAGTCATCCCAAGATCCAGCACAAAGGTACACATGAAGAACTTCTTTCATTTTATTTACTAGGTAAGACCTTTCTGTAACATATCAACAGGGAAGACATATCTTTTATTTGTTAAATAACTCATTCTCACAGTCATCATTAAATCTGGATATAATAGATCAGTAAACCTGTGAAAAATAACAGAGTAGACAATTTCTGGAGGTTGCCAAGAACGTGAGGATTTGATTAACTAATGAAATCTTTTGTTATCTTGACCTACTTCATGTAGTTCATTAGTGCCAAGAATTCATTTTCAAAACTTCCAATTATTAATTCCATAGATAAAATGATCATAAGTGTGTTTTGGAAGGTACTACATATTGCTTGCAGAAAATATTCCATTTTTTTTTATCAGTTTAGATTTGTTAGCACATTCCTTCAATGTATTTTGGAAAAGTTTTTTCATTTCAGACTTGATTTTCAGACATACTTACTTTAAATTGTCCCACACACAATAAACAAAGGAGCAAACATGGAGGTTTATCAATTAAGTCTGAAGCTCTTTTCATGAAAATGTGTCTCCTTACATAGCTCAGGGTAGTCAGAGCAGAACTATGTTGCTCACACAGAGATCCTGTAGTATTTTCTAGTCAATGATTAAGGAAAGATTGAAATCTCAGAGAATAGTGTAGAAATAAAAACAATTTAAAACATTAGTTTCATTATTTTTCTTCTACATTTATTGTAGGCTACATGTTTGTTTCTGAGTTATGATCAAGAAGTCTTAAGAAATTCCTTAGTATATGAAGGTTAAAGTATAAACATGGCTAAAGAACTCCACAGTGTTTGTGCATACTTACATATATATGCACATACGTACACATGCATGTATAGAGAAACAGATATATATATATATATATATATATATATATATATATATATATATATATATATATTACATTGGCTGGATGGGAAAAAGCCCACCAAGCCACACACATACATTTGATGGGCAGATGGGGCAGAGCCCCAGATGCCACACTATTTCTTCTTTCTGGCATTCTTATACCTTCTTAGACAAAAGTTCTTTAGAAAATTACCTCATATATAAAATGTTACACAAAAGGGAAGTTACAGAAGAATGTTGATATTAAGTTCAAAGCAGTGTTTCATTCTATAAACTCGTTATGAGTTCAAAACAACAGTTTCCTGTGACCTCACTTTTTATAGTGCACACCTGTGGCATTTTCCTCAGATATGACCAAGAACGAATGCTTTTCCTTCATCATAAATTTGTTCCAAGCCTAATTTTCTTTGTGGTGTAATTGTGAAAGCACATTTTATTCTGTATTAGGCAGCCTATACTTACTATACTATGAGGAGTGGGAGCATTCTCTTCTTGATTCTAACTCTATAATATCTTTCTGGCAAAACAACTCAAATCATCTCTTAAAACCTTCTTCCTAAAATTATTTGTATCAAATCAGGAATTATATAAAATCATTATCAGGAATTATGAAATCACCAATTGGTCTACACAGCATTACTTTATGGCAATTCATCTTTTTTGATCTGCACAAAGTCTGCTCAATAGTGTGTGCTAATGCTCAGGATTCATTAGACTATGTAATAATGGCAGGAAAAACATAATAACAAGAAACAATCCTGAGATGAAATCTCTTGGATCCTTGCCTCAGTGCTCATTCACTGTAAATGTGAAGTGGTGGACCATCTCCAGAAAACTGACTTACATGCCATTAGCCTTTCCTAAATGGCTCATGACAAAGAAGTGTTGTCAAAGAGTATATTTGAGACACACTCTGACACATCTATAGCTTCAATATTGGGATCTTCTTTGTGTGTGTTGGGAGGTTTTAAGGGCAGCAAGTGGATAGAGTGATGAGGAGATAAGTGGGACTGGGATATGTCATGTGAAATTCACAAGGAATCAAGAAAAAAAAATATTATGAAAAACATACCCTTTGATGCAGCAGCTAGATCAAAATAAAAATAAGTAGGATATCTATTTATTGGCTGTGTCCACCTTGTTCACTAGTGAAAATAATGTCAGGTAAATGGATTGTGATAGAAAAAAAGTCATTCTGACTGAAGTAGCCCAGACTCCAAAAGACAAATATGATGTTCTCTACTGTACATAGATATTATCTTAGCTTTTAAGCCTTGAAATACATGCTTTTTTCTATATAATCACAGATACTAGGATTTAGGTCAAAGACTAGTTGGGAGGGGAGAATTTCCCAAGGAAGGGAAGGTGGAATACATAGATACAAAGAAACAGGGGTGGACTAGAGATAGGGGAACTAAATAGGAAGAAAGATGGACAAGAGAGGTAAAGGAGGAAATATGTTGAGGGACAACTAACACTAAAAGTCATTTGAAGGGCTATATGGAAACACACTATTAGAGAACCTTCCTAAAGCATATATGCATATGAAAGTTCTAAATGGAATTGTCAAATCTTCAGCTAGATTTTCTTTTCTTTTCTTTTTTTTTTTTTTTTTTTTGCAACCAAGTAAATCTTCCAATGCCAGAATGGACTATATCTAGTTGAATCACTGGCTAAAAGGGCCCCCTGGAAATTCCCAAAAACCATAGGCTATTGAGAATTATAATGGTTGTTCTCAAGTTTTTGAAGACAACATATATCATTTGCATGGATAAGTCAAACTTAGCCTGCTTATCATTATTGTGCTCAGAATCAACACTTGGATAAGATTGTTAGTATCTTTTGTTCTCCAACAGCCTCAATTGCATCTATTGACAATATGGCCACTACCCCACAGTGTGGATATGTCATGATTATTTTCAGCTTGATGTATGGGCTGCATCTTAAGAGTGCCGTGTCTTCAAGAGGATTTTACCTTCTGAAGCTTCCACTGTTTTGAGGGCCTCTCTGGGCTCCCTGGTCAGCAATTAATAAGGGAAAGATCTTATACTTGGCAGTAGAATTTTTTTTTTTTTTTAGAACCAGCTATGGCTTTTAGGAAGACTACCTTCTGCTTATCCAACAGAAAAACAGACAGTAAGATCCTCTTGATGAAGACAAAACACCGTTGAGATACAGTAGATTCATCAAGCTTAAAATAAACAGTACATCTCCGCTCTATAGGCTGGTGTCCATAGTGTCAAGTAGAAACTCAATCAAGACCAGGATGAGAACCTGGAGACAGGAGCAAAGGATGGCAGGGAGGGGGTGTTGTTTACTTGCTCAATTGACTTGCTCAGCCTGTTTTCTTTATAGAACCCAGAACTACCAGCAGAAGGATTGCATCACCTGCCATGAGCGGGGCCATAAGTAATTTTTACTTATTCACACAGGGGTTATAAACACAAAAAGGCAGGACGTGGGGAAGGGGATGACACCAGAGCATAGATGTTCAGGGGGTGTACAGATATCTTTCAGAACAGGGTATTAGCTGGGTGAAGGTTCAGGGAACAGGTCACTATGATTCTGCCTATGATTCACTTGTCCTTATCTAAGTTGGTACTATCCACAAAGGTTACCTACCCACAAGGTCTTTGACTATCCAAGCTGGTAAATTTCCACCAAGGCTACTTGTTTACAAGATCTTATAGCCCATCTGTTCAGTGTTTTTCCACAGAGACCAAGATTTTGTGTTAGCAGGCTGACTTAGGCCTATTGCTGATTTTAGGCCTACGGCTGATTGAAGGCCTCCAGTGTATAAGCAGGGCCTCCCCTGACATCTCTTCCCTTCTCTAAGTATAGAAGGGCCATGGAGATTCTAATCTTGGGAAGGCAGGAATAGAGGCTTGACCTCCAATAATTATAGGGGCCTTTGTAATGTCTCTGGTCCTCCTGTTGTTGTCCAGTGAGGCATGAGGGCCATACTCATACAGATGTCTTTTTCCTTGAGAGGGAATATTTTTGACATCAACTCCTATGCAGTCAGGTTTGTCCCTCAGGGAACCCAGAGATAGTTTTAACTTTTATTTATATTCCCTTGCAGTGCTTAGCCTCACAGTCTAAGCAAGAATTCAGATTGCCAGTCAAGGAGGGTTCTGGGTTGCCCCTCTATTCTTGGTATAGGGGTGGAGTCCCCTCTTTTAGGTTGGGTGGAGATGGGTTTTGGGAACACACTGGATAGAGTAACAACCTCATCTTGAGTTTCGTGGTTCTCCATAACTAACTTATGATAATGTATCTGAATAGGTTTTGCTGCCAAATTATCTATCTGTTGTTTCACAAAGTTAGTCAGCCTATTTAAGGCCCAGGGACCAAAAGAAATAAGCAAAAATAAAGAATTGGTTTTCAACCTCTCCATGGTTGTCAACCCTACTTCCTCCCATCTTGGGACCAGTAATTGGGTTATTTTTGCATATTTTAGATTTCAAATGTTAACTGACATTTATACCTGATGAGCCCAAATGAAGTAGATGTTAGACAAGGTTAAAGTCTGTATAACCATGAAAGAGACTATGTCTTCATTTGCATTCTAGCAAATGAGGAATCAACTTTTCTCCCAGAACCTGCTGCAGAAAATTCCAGCAATTGATGTAATCTGTAGATAGAACTTATGAGCTTTGTGAAGACAATTTTTTCTCTGCAAACTGTTGTGCTTTTTTTCTCTGCGGCTAAGTGTGTCTTGATCACAGCCAGTAAAAGGTTGCAGAAATCTCACTGTACATCTAGAGACCCAATGTTAATTAAATGAACTTAGATTAAGAAATCACATATATCTATATACTTCTGCCTCTTTACTTATACTTTCTGCTAGCCACCATTTCCATCTAAGTAATGGGTGTATTTGCTTCTGTCATTTTTGATTGTCTTCAGTGTACTGGTGTCCCTGTAGTGAATGGGTCAAGAGAAAAAAATGTTTGGGATTCTTTGCTTCTGGAGAGAAAGCTGTTGCTTTTGTTCACAAAGAATGCCAGAACTTTTTTCCCTAAGTATTCTCCTGTGCCCTGATTCTTGAAAATGCTAAGCTAGAAAGGCTTAGCACATCTCTGTGCTGATGTGTCTAATGTTCAAAACCAAAGATGTGTTTTGAACCAAAAGGGCTTCTACCTGAAGAATTTGGTTCTTGTCACCATGTAGATTCTAAAGATCAAGTAAGTGTCATAAGACTTGACAACAAGAAATGTTACCCACTGAGACAACTCATCATCCCCAACTCATCCAATTTTACATGTTGTTATAATTTTGTAAATAGCAGAAATTAAATAAATGTGTAAAATATATTTTTAAATGTTCAAATGTTCTAAGATATAAAACAGAGAAGGAAAAACAATTTGTGCCTTATTCAGGGTGTTCAGTACGATATAATTGTACTTATTTTAGAATGAGAGAACTTTTTCACCCCCTCAGAGAAAAAGGGGAAGCAGGTTTGGAGGAAGGACTGTGGAAGAGGGTGATCTGGAATGGTGGAGTGAGCTTGACTTAAAATGAACAAGTGAAAAATAAAATTTAATTAAAATTAAAAATTAAAAAAAAAGAAGAAATGGGGTACAGATCAAAACTATAAATTCACAACAGGGAAAACTAAAATGGCCAAGAAGTACTTAAAGAAATGTTGAAAGTCCTTGGTATTCAAGGAAATTAAAATCAAAATGACAATGAGATTTCTCTTTACTCTAATCAAAAATCAAAAGATTAAAAACTCAAGTAACTGCACACACTGGTGAGGGAGAAAAGGAAAATCTCCTCTTTTGGTGACAGTGCAAACTTGTAATACCACTCTGGAAATCAATCTGTCAGTTTCTCAGAAAATTAGGAATAGTGCTACCTCAATACCACTCCTGGATATACCCAAAAAATGATTCATGATCTCACAAAGTCACTTGCTGAACTGTATTTATACCAGCTTGATTCTTGATATATAGAAACTGAAAGCAACCCAGATCCCCTCACTGAAGAATGAACACAGAAATTGTGGTTTATTTGCACAATGAAAGAGGATTCCACTTAGCTATTAAAAACAAAGACATCATAAATTTTGCAAATTCATGGATGGAACTAAAAAATATCCTGAGTGAGGTAACCCAGAACCAAAAGTACATGCATTACAAAAGTTTAGCATGACTGTTCTCTAAGAGGTTGCAGCCAGCACTTGACTGAAACAGAAGCAGAGACCCACAGCCAAACATCAGGGCAGCAGCACAGGAAGTGTTGGGGAAAGGATTGAGAGGACTGAAGAGGATAGGAACTCCACAGGAAGACCACCAGAGTCAACTAATCTGGACCCTTGACAGCTCTTAAAATAGTAAAGGAAGGTTTTCTGTTAAAGTTGAGTGCAGGAAAGTTGAGTTTGCCAGTCCAGTATGCTGATTACTGAGAGAGAATTGGCTTCCTATGCATACCAAAGTTTAGCTCATAAAAGCTACTTGCTACTTGAGAACAGAGTCCTCTTAAGGATTTATTTCTCTCTTTCACAACCTGTGTTCTGTTCTATTAAAATAAAAACAATATGATTAACAAATGGGGTAATGTTAGATTTAGATTCTATGTTATGTTCATTGGATTAAGAAAGGCTTGCCTTTATCTCCTGCCTTCTTTGATAAAAGACTTGCATTTTTTTTCAGTTCATTTTGTTTGAATGTTACTACTTCCTCAGATTATTGAGGCTTGTCTTTTTGAAAGCTTGACTGAAGAGTTTACAGCTAAGGACTTGGTTTATGTAAAACCTCGGTACTGCCTTTTCCTTCTGTTCTGACTAAATAAAATGTTACATGAGCTACATGCAAATGCTTGTTGAGAAAAGAAGAAGCCATTTAGTTCATTTGTGTCCACCATATGAAACGTGCCCGTGCCTCTGATTGTTTCAGAAAGCAGATTTAAAACAAATAAAAATCAGAGGCTAGGAAGCAGACTCTCAGTAGGACTCTTGGTATTTTAAAATATTTGTGAGAGAGGGAAGGAAGAAGAAAGAGAGGGAGAGATGCAACAATAGAGAGAGAGGAAAAGAGAGACAGAGAAAGACAGAAAGAGAGAAAAAGAAAGAAAGTAAAAGAAAAGAAAATAATTTAAGCTGTGGGGCCACTCCAGGAAGTCTGAGAAGTCCATAGAGCCTTTTAGAAAAAGGCAGCAGAGGATAAGCTTGCAGAGTCTGCCATATCTCCAGAGTAAAGTATAAAAGACAGGTCTTATGCGATGATGTTTTTAAAAATTGGTTTTGTAGAACTGAATGAAAAGATGATGGAATGGAGTCATGGGAGACCTGAGAATAGAACCAGAGAAGTAGCAGCCACAGATATAGGAGTGCAGACAAAAGCACATGTTGTTGTCAAGTAGGACTGGCCCTCATGCCACCTGGAGCCTTGGGACATCACTGGGCCTGCCTTGCACAGATGATACCTGGTAGTTTTCCCAGAGGTATGGAACAACTGTAGCTTCAGCTCCTGCTGCTCACCCTGCTAGGGGTAGGAAAGTTCAAGAATGCATTGCTGCCCACAGGCTACACATGGGATGGTCATGCTCTGACAATAAGGGCACTTGACACTAAAGACAGCCTAGAACTCTTAAAGATTTTGTCCCCAAATATGGTGTCCAACCACACTATCACCCTGACTGAGCAACATTTGTATATCTAAGATGAAGAACAGTTCATTTTATGAAATAAGCCTCCTCAAAATAACCTGATTCTTGCTGCCATAGATAATGTTGATATCCATGGTCTGTAATGCCACCTGAGTCCATGATGATGTTTGTGGTCCACATTGTTGCCAGAAATCAAGTTGACGTCACTGGTTCATGATGCTGCAAGCTTTTATAGGCAAGGAAATTTCTTTTGTAGTGGTATTATAGTATTATGGCTTCAGACTCATAAATGAGAACAAGAGACATCAAAGGTTTCTGTGACAACCTCTTGACACCTTTGACCAACCCCACAATAAAAACAGATAAAGTCCACATAGGAAGCTATTGAAGACAGCCTTGTAAATTTGTGATAAAAATGCTAAAGCGTTGCTCTTCACCACTGATGTCCTGTGGTGTTGGTAGTGAGGTGGAGCCTCAGTTTTCTTTAAGAGGCTGGGATTTTGTCCATGCTCCAGTGAATGTGTGGATAACACAAATTGGTTAAGTGTTTTCTTTCTCATTTTTTGGGAGAGAGCTTTGAAGTGGTGAGAAGATAGACCTTCAAGCACTGGAAAGGAAGGATTTACAGGGTGTGTTGTAGGACATTCCCAAATAATTGATAAAAATATTACATTAGTGCTGTGGGGAAGAGCCTCATGAATGAATACAATCACTAAAAAAATAATTGGCTTTGTATAAGAACATTAGAATATGATTAAAACCAGCCCTACTGCCTTATGATACAAACCTCAGACTGTAACAACATCATTATGCAATGACCAAAACAGCAATGGGTTTGAGCTTTGTAGACTGAAAAGATGGCTCAGCAGGGAAGAGCACTTGTCCAGGCAGAGGACACAGGTTAGTTCCCGTTACCCACAGTGTTACTCACAGCAATTTGTAATTGTATTTCCAGAGAATTTGATTCCCTCTAGTGAACTCCCTGGATACTAGACACACATATATTGCAAAGACATATATGCAGACAAAACATTTATACATATAAAGTAAATAAATACAGAGAGAGAGAGAGAGAGAGAGAGAGTGCTTTAACATAATTTAAAATGTGAGTTGATGTTTTTCTATTTGTAACTTTAGATTTTCTTAATCTCCTATCAATATTTTACCCATCTTCTAATTATTGATGCTTACAAGTAACTTTGATAACTAAGGAATGATAAACCTTCCCTGTAAATTGTAATTTCACACCGTTTGCTTATAAAAATTAAATGTTTTCTTTAAAATATTGGAGAGTATAAGTAATAAAAATTTTAAATGAATTATAAAACATTGGTTTGTGTTATAACCTGACTGTGAGATGGTGTTTTTCTCATGAGAAAAAATGCTCTAGTCCGCATATGTTCAGAAGTACTTAAAAGAACACAACAGAAGAACAATTCACCAGTGGCCATCCAAGTCTCCCTGTTAAGCTGTTCCCCTAGTGTAGACTGAAGAATCTATGGAGGGAGAAGATCAGTACTCGAAGTTGTCTTTTAAGAATTTCCAGGATGCTCATTGCTCTCTGTCGAAGTTTCCTATTTCCCAGGATGAGAATAAATGAGTGAGTTAGGGGAAAGATGTTTAATGTTAACCAGACAAAATTAATTGACCTGCTCAACAGAGACAAAAATGCTAACCACCGTGCCATCTGCATGCAAAAAATGTGAATTATAAAGAGAACAAGGAAAGACATCAGCATTTTCATGACCTTCTTGTGGATCTTGGTTCTGGAATCTTCAGAGGTAGTAGAACTTGGAACAAGTTTTCGGGAGCGCTTCACCAAGGAAAAAAATAAAAGAAGCAATGATGCTAGAGACACAAGAAATGGAACTAAATACATCATATCAAAAACAATTAGCTTTTGAAAAGCAAGGGTCTTAATTGTATCTGAAAATGAAGTCAGATAGCTTTTAGGTATCACATAAATGTCTCCCCAGATAGGAAGTATTTCAACCAGTAGAAAATAAAAAATCAATAAGAACAAAGAAAATACAAGAAAAACAACAAGAACTCCTCTCAATCTCCACTTCAACCAGAGGAAAAGGGGATGGGAGAAGTGGGCTATTTTGAATAAGTAGAAAATGCTGAGGCAGGTGGCAAGCCACGTTGACAGTTGATCAGTTATAATCCAGAGTATATCAGTGCATTTTGCTAGACTGTAAGAATAATAGAAATGAGAAGCTAGTTCTAGTATGGTTTCATCAATAAATACCACCAACACAGTGCTGATTCTGGAAGCTGCCAAACAGAGCAGGATGAAGTTGATAAAAGGTGATTTTCTGGTTCTTGACCCAGTCAGAGCAGGTTACCAGTCCAATGAACACATTCCCCAGCATTCCAGTTATAAATACTGCTATTGCCAGTATCAGATACATTTGATCCAATCCTGTAAGCAGTTAAATATGACAATGGAATCCACACTTCTAGCAATTTGCCTCGCTGAGCAGTTCTCAAACAAACTTCCACAGAAAACCATTCACTGTTTGCCAAATTTATCTTGCTCTGTTCTACTGTAATTTCAGCTTTGACTGAAAACTCCTTCAACTGAGTAGACATTCACATATACTTAAGAAAATTCTTAGTCCTAACTTTTTGTCTTTTTTCAACTTTAGTTCCACACTTAATCTATAAAGATCTGTTTATGAATACATTCCCATATTTTTATTTAATGCTCTTTTTAAAAGAAATATTGCATTCTAATCCAGATAGTCTCTATACCTACATCATCATCCACATGCCCTTAAATTTCCCATTGAGGTAATATGTGCATTGATAAAGTCAAATATATTAAAATACAAATTTGAAACAGATTTTTTTCATTGTAATATGTTCCTCCTCTCCTGAAACACTAAACTCTGTGGAATCAGATGTCTTTGTTACTGTTCAACGTAAGTGCTAAGAGAATTCTCAATAATTTAGTTATGGATTCCATAAACATGCAGTGTATGTGTTATGTGTATGACATTTTATAAAAGCAAGTTTTTAGGAAGATAAAATTAAGGAACACATAGAATTAATAACAACAGGAAGAATGAGTGAACTATTTTTTTTAAAAAAATTAGTGTGTAAATACAGAACATGAATAAGTATGTGCTTAAACCATCTTTCTAGAGGAGAAAAGGAGAGACGTAATAATTGGATCTTGGAGAGACTTAGAATTTATGGAGAAATAACAAGTTAGAATTTGGATGAACTAAACAAAGTATAAAACGTTACCAAAGTAAAGCTATTCTTCTGAGATTAAAGCTTTATCTTTGGTAATTTCTTGTAGCTTCCTTCTAGATATTTCTCAGGTATGTTTGATTTGTCTTCACAATTAAATATATTCCCTATTTTGAGCTCTAATATTCGATGTGCTCTCAAACAGGTGGATATCAAACAGAGATGATTAGCCACTACCTTAGTGATTTCTCCATCACCCACAAGCCTGTGGAAGCATGGCTGGCCTGGTCTTGGTGCTACTCACTCCTCCCCTTCATCCACTACAAATGGTATCCATGACCAATAAAACTTGTTTAGAAAAAAGAAAGAAGAAAGAGAGAGAGACACACACATACAGAGAGAGAGAGAGAGAGAGAGAGAGAGAGAGAGAGAGAGAGAGAGAGAGAGAGAGGAGGTAGGAGGGAGGGTATGGAGGCAAAAGGAAGAAAGGAAGGAAAGAAGGAAGGAAAGAAAGAAGAAAAAAGCTCTAAGGAAATAAAGACATGAAATTTTATCCCTTAGTTTTCTAAGTGATCCTCTGACAGAACCCTCCTTGTTCTTATTCAGAGTTATTACCACAAAATTGTAACCAAGCAAATTGTTCATGTTAACAGACTAGAGAAGTCTTCTTCAGTAATTAAAAGTTTAACTCTACAGTGTTAATGATGTACTTTCTAAATGCTCCTGAATTCTATAAACTTTTAGCTAAAATTATGTTGCTTATTTTGGAAATAGATTCTTTCTCTAAAAGAAGAAAAAAACCTTAATAAAGTATACTGTTTTAATTTTAATTCACTTTTTGTGTATGCATTGTGCACATGAGTATTTGTATGTGTTATGCATATATAAGAGACTTTGAAGTTCCAGAGAGTTCTTGAATTGTAAGGAATCAGGTTTACAGAGGGTTGTGAGCCATAGGCTGAATATTGAGAACTAAAATCACAAAGCAGGCCCTTTGCAAAAGCAATAACTGCTCCTTTCTAGCTCTGAATTATGTACAGAAAATATATTTTCTTGCTCATTTACATTTTTAGTAATGTTAATCATTATTAGTAAGAAATGATATTGTCATTACATAATTTCAAATGCTATATTCTAAACTGTCTTTTATGAAGAATAACTTATATTGTATTTAGAAATAGTAGTTGACATTTTCTCTTTGATTAGCACACTGCCCATTTTTCTGTATCTCTCAGGGAGAACTGCACACAAGTAGTAGAAGACATTCCAAGAGAAAGATGTATGTTGCAGAAGGTAAACTGAAACTAAAGTTCTATGTATTTGATATGCTGCTTTAGGATTTTGTATTTTTACTTTTGGTTTCACATTTGCTTTCTTCCTGCTTTTCTCCACTAAGCCTGAATTCATCTCCTTTGGAAATGAAAGGGTCTATTGTTTACCATTGTATATTAGAAGTAGGCAATTAGCTTTTTGATTTTATGGGAGCCACAATTAATAGACAATATCTACTTTGAGTCTCAGAAAGTACTTTAGACTTTTAAACAACAGTTAAAATTTTAAGGATGAGCATGTGGGGTGTTGGAGTAAGTGGATTTTGCATTTTGATATGTCCATAGGTCCATGGGTGTCAGAGAGCGTAATGTGGTGGTTTGAATGAGAAGTGTTCTCTATAGTCTCAGGTATTACTATTGCCCTGGTCTGTAGAACTTTTGAGGGATGAGGTGTACCCTCACTGAAGGGGCAGCTCACAGGATGGGTTTTGAGAATTCACATCTTATTTCCATTAACTCTTTCTGATTTGTGTTTGTAGAAGTAGATGTGACTTCTCCGTTTCCTCCTCCCTGTGCTATCTCCTTCATCAGTGTCTCCTTCATCAGTATCTCTTTTTCCGTAATATTGCCATGATGTCTAATTAAAGGAGCTAGAAAATAGCTAATATAAACCCTTCTACAATTATGCCATTTTTACAAGTACAAAATTGTTCTGTAAATCATTGCAAACACATATACATGAGTACATAGCTGGTACTTATGTTCAAAAACTTTTTACATGATAATAATAAAATTTTCATATCAGGAACAAAGTGACAATATTGAATGGCTACTAAGAGAACTAACAGCAGATCAAGATAAGTTTGCTCTGAATTTACAACATTCCAACTCTCCACTATCATGGAGTCGTTATTCAGACTCTTCTCTATCCACCAGTCACATGGCCTTGAAGGAAATTTAATATAGATGAATCTATCTCTAGGAGTTATAGCTCAATAATGGTAGTACATAGAACTTAGTTTACAAGACTCCCATATATCTCCAGGTGTATATTGTAAATCATATTTTATTAGGAATAGAGGTAAGGCTCTTAAATTTTGTCCTTCATTGTAGATATTAAAGAATTAAGAGCCATATTCTCCATTAAATGTCAATGATAGGTATGTCACATACACAGATTGAGAATATCAGGGAGTCTGTGACTTTCTCATCTTACCTTGAAACTGTTTTGCATTTGGTAGGCAAGAATATTTGCTTTAAACAACAAATACACAGTCTACGCAATGTTTATGTGCCAGCAATTCTAACTGTGGATGTCTTCTTGTATTTTGTCTGAATTTGTGTGGTGTCTTCTTTCTATTGAAAGATGTTACTGTCACCTTCTAATGACTCCTTATGTTCTGCTGTATCCTGGAGCAATCACATGAAATCTAGCAGTATTCATGTGTGAGAATGCAGATGGATCGAAGGCAGAGACATTTAGGGTTACTCTTAGGGATGTACCTCAGTAGTAAAACACTTTTCTACATTGCACTTAATTCCCAGAGTTATAGATTTTTTAAAGGCTACTGAACAATAAATAGTAAGAACAGGTATACATTAGAAGTTTTGCTATTGATTCTGTGGGGGTCATCAATAACATGTTTCACATGATAATAAGGATCTGTAATATTAAAAATATAAAAATAACAATTTCAAGTTAACATTTTAGAACTATAATAATCTTGTATTTCTTATAATTATATGTTAAAATAAAATAGATTATATTATTTACCCTAAAATAATATACTTTGCACCTAGAAATTTAAATTACATTGTCTTAATAATTATTAAAATATTTTAGAATTGTCGATAATGAAAGTAGTAACAAATAAACAGTAACTCAAACACAGTAGCTCATGGCTCCAAAAAATTGGAAAATATAATTCCAAATTGAGCTCTATATTTAATAAACTATGTTTATTACCACATGTTTAAAATTCTATGTTATATTACACATTTCTTATTTTAAGTTTTAGTCACATTTTCTGTATCATATTATATGGTTTCAGTCATATGCTTTTATCACAGTTTGTTATAGATATCAACATATATGATAAAGATCATAATTAAAAATCTCTGTGATTAATATTTGATACAAAATTTATATACTTTTGACATGTTTATGTTTTAGTGAAATATAAACAGGACCTTTTTGAAAAAGATATTAAGAAATAACCTTGCACACAACTTGCTAAATTAATAATAGCTTTAATTAGTGGTTATTGCAAATAAAGTATCAAAATCATAAAGTTAATTTCAAATAATATTTAAAAATTGAAAATGCAAAAACAGGGAAATTTTATTACACATAATTTGACCTGCATTTCAGACACTACAACACAGAGAGAGAGGCCTGCCTCAGCTTCCTGTCTCCCAGAATCAAGACATATGTATGGAATGAAGGAAAAGCTGTATATACAATATGACAAAATAAAATGAAAACAGGTTTCTTTAGTAATTCATGTTTCCAAAGTTGTAGTAACAGAGACAGGATAAAAACGGAGTTTACTCTGGATCCAGTAGCCATCTACCTCTGAGGAAAATCACACATAAAATCACAGTTTGCAAGGCTTTCAAGTGGGCCATTGTGCTGGCATCTCTGCATCCTTGAGCGTGCTCCAGCATCTTCTTGTGATGTGTCCATAGAGAGAAGATGAGCAGGAGAAATGTTGACAGGGACAAAACAAAGGGGACAGACAAGAAAATAGTGTGAAGGCATAACACATGCTTTTGACAATTTTCATGGTAATAAGAAACAAAGCTGTATGACAGGTTTATTTGACGATATTCATTTATACACATGTTAATTCCCAAGTTAACTAGTAAAATATTTGAAAACAAGAGGACTAGAGACAACGGTAATGTAACTGAAACTATATTTTTGACCCTCCACTTTAGATAAAGAAAATGAGAGTTAGAAAAATTGGCTATCTTGAAAAAATAAAAGACACCGAGGCATGTAGCAAGCCAGATGCTGATATGGTTAACTATAGTCCATCGTTCTAGTAGTGCTTAAATCTGCATACGGTAAGGTGTTCAGTGCACCGATTATTCCAAACCAGAGGAGACAAATTCTGGAAGTTGCCAAAGCTGTGAGGATTTGATTAACTAATGACATTTTTTTTCTTTTAACCCAATCCATGCAGTGCTCCAAGGCCATGACTCCATTTCTTATAATTCCAATTAATAATTCAATGAATAAAATGATTCAACGTGTGCTCTGGGAGATATCAATTATTCTCTTCAAAGGATACTCCATTTTATGTATTAGTTCTAAAGATTTACAATCATATTCATTTGAAGTGTTATTTTTGACATGCAATTTTGAAGACTTTAAATGATTTCTGAGTTGATTCTCATAAAATATTTATGCTTAACTCTCCCACACACACTAATAGAGAAGCAAACATGAAGACGTTACAGTTATGGAGTCTGAAGCTCTTTCAATGAAAATGTCTTCTCATACAGGTCAGGAGAGTCAAACTAGAAGTGCTTTGCTCACACACAGCTCTTGTAGTATTTTCTAGACAAAGATGAAGAAATGATTGGAAACTTCCATGCTTTTGTGCAAAGGAAAACACCTGAGTTTCATCACTCATCTATATTTGTTTCAGTCTATGTACTTTCATATGATGTTTTCTCTTCTGTTGAAGACACTTTTAGAAATTATAAAATATATAAAAAGCATCAAAATTTAAACAGATATGTGTCTCTTATCTATAAAGCTTTATAATTACAGCAAATTTCAAGAACCTTAAAATATGATATCCTTATCTCTCATATTCTTATCTCTGTAACAGTGTCATGAGTATCTTTAATCTTCCAATAGTAAGTAATATTTCCTCATTATCTAATATGCATATATACATCTGTACAATACTCACCTCTAAATATGGATTTATTGAGATTCAAATAATGTTTAAATTTTTTCATAATGTATCTACATTGGTGTATATGATGTGCACATAGATCATGCTCAACATTGTCCAAGTTGCTCAGGTCATGTTAATTATGAGCTTTCCATGTTACCTGATGTAACAGGACTGCTCCATCTGTGAATGTAAGAGGGAAACTCTACTTTTGCTGTGACAAGTCAACAAAGAAGATTAGCTCATCCACAACAGAAGACACCTCCTTATTCCTGGCCCCTCTTTTGGACGTTACAGCAGATTCTTCCATTAGCAGAAAACACGATCCAATTGTAACCTCCTCTCCCTTAAAATCCTTGTACTATCTGTACTGTAAACATAACTGGTTGTCACCAAAGCAGAAGTCTGTCAGACATGCTGGGAAACATAAAGAAAGTACAGTTTGATATAGTCATAAATCAGTATCTAAAGAGCAATACAGAACATAATTTGACAAATTAAGGGATGGTTGACAAGTATAGCATAGATGGCAAAGAATAAGATGCAGTGATTTAAAGTCTCTGACTAATAATACATTCAGTCCCTGAAGCAACACTGCAGAGAGAAAATAAGCAATTTGAAATGCAGAAGTTTCCATCTTTTGGTGGTAAGTTCTATGAAGAAGGCATAACAGACTGGTGTGGGACAATCAGAGAAACATCTAGGAATGGAAAAACACACATACCTTCATTGTAGAGGTAGATGTTTCCTGTGACTTGGAACCTTCCAGGTAGCAGATGAGTTCAAGGATGAAGAGAAATAAATAGAAACCAGACAAGGGGTGGAGCTGAGTGGAATGGGTACTGATAGTGAGACTTCATGGGCTTTCAGAAAAGCTTCAAGTCTTGGATTTGCAGCAAGAATTTGACTGACCTGCATGGAGCTCTTCATAATAACTAAGTTTTTCAGCTTTTTAATTGATAATTTATAGACATTAAAAGACAATTGTGAATTTTCTTCCCATTAATTTGTGAACAAAAGAGCCAGAGTAACTTTGTGAGATTTAAGCGTGGTTTTACTCATTGCCCTTCATGTGCACACACTACTGCAAATACGCAGTATTTTTTCCTTTTATTTCACATCTTGGCATTCTTTCTAATCACACCAATCGCAAATATTTTCTCATTATTTTACTTTTTTAAAATAAATTTTCAGAAGTTCATAGCCTCTGGAGATATGCTTTTCCAAAATAGTCATTTTTTTTCTTTCCTGTTGAAGAAGATAATAAAGCTCTCTGGATCCAGTAGCCATCTACCTCTGAGGAAAATCACACATAAAATAAATTGTAAGTATTCTTCAGAAAAGGAAAGTTGCTGTGACATAGTAAAGAGTTTCTCATTCATGAATTCTGAACTTCAGTAATTGTATAATGTAGTTAAAAGGATTGGAAAATTTCTACCACTTTCAGTAGGGAGATTCCAAACTCCACCCACTGAGCAAACTACAATGCCAATGCCACCTTTAATGTGTGCGTACACCTTAAATACGATAACATTCATTTTCATGTTTCAGAAAAGATTTTCTTTGAAGAGCAGCCCAGAAGATGATAGTATAATTTAGAGTCAAAAAAGACTGATTTTAATAAAAATGCTTTTTGCTAAAATGTATATTATTTAAAGTTATTTGGAGCATCACATAGAAATTGTGAGGGTTCAAATTCTTTTCCATCCAGTCACTAATACTATTTTTGGGCTTTGTAACTAAACCAAGACTTTAAAGAAAGAAGTATTTTAAATCACATCCTGATAACTTTCTTTTTTTTTTTTCTGATCAAGTCTCTTTTATTGAAAGGAAATCCTGGGTATTTATATGCTTTACCACGTGCCTTGCCCTCATGGACAGCAGGGGAACATAGCTGAAGGCACTATGTCATGGGCCTTGCAGCTGTGGGCACTAAACAGCAAAACAAGATATGTGAGAAATCAGAGTGTGCTCAGCTGTTGTGGGCTGTTGAAAACAAGTCTCTTGTCATGGTGTATGGCCTGAGATGGCTGCAAAGATGATAGCCGCTTTCTGCTAGGAGTCGGCTCCCAACAAAGTATGTTTTCAGATGATTACACATTCTCATCAAATAGAGGACTATGTTAAATTTCTTACACTATAGTTTTGCCTCTTATTAAATTTCAATATAAATATAATTTATTTATATTCGCCATGAAAAAGACTCATCATAGGTAGAAATGTTAATATTCTCTATACTGAATATATACTATACATTCTTCAATATCTGTACCTAACTGGGCATTTCTTTCTTTTTTTTTTCTTATTCATTTTATTTTATTTTTTTTCCATTTTTAAAAATTTATTTAGTTATTCAGTATAGAGAATATTAACATTTCTACCTATGATGTATAATGCCTGATAACTTTCATTCTGACTTGGAATCTTCATAGTTTCCTCCTCACCAACAGCAGATCCTGGGGAGGAATCTTTAAGTTGAGAAAGGCACACAGCATTATTCTAACTTTTCAATTACAAAATAAAATTAAAAGTCAGCTTGAATTCCAAATCCAGAATACAGTGCATTGGAAATGATACAGTTTACTGTTTGTCAATCATCTGTCAATATTCCAGAAGTTTCTTTAAAATAAGTGCCTCAAAGCAAAGTGCCCTCACCTATTCTAAAGACAGTGTTAATGTATCTGTTTTATCTATAATTAATTGTATATTAATTTAATTTTTATTTATGACTCCTTGATAGACTGACTACACTAAATTCAAATATTCATAAAAAGTTTAATCAATGATGATTTTATTTTTTCTTCATGCCAAAATAAGTATGTCAGTAGTTATAATTTGATGTATATATTTCAATCAATATTTATTTTATTACAGTAAAAGAGTCTCTGACAAGCTAAGCCATTTGCAACAGGCTTAGGACAAATGAATCACCTGTAAAGGAAATCCTCAAACTTGTTGGGCTGCAGGCTCTGCAGGTTATGCAATTCACAGCAAGTCTCCAGCTTTAAGGACCTATGTAGGGTGGGTTTTTAGTGATGTAACTGTCTTTGAGTTACTTATGTTCCTATGAGTAACCCTTCATACATATTTCCACTAGTAACACCAATAAAACTCATTAGGTTCCCACTTTAAACTTTTGCACTTTGATTTGTCACCAGTTCCAAGTAGGTGTGAGTAGATGCTTGTTCATTTCCCCAAAGAAGTGTTCTTATATCACAGTATTTAAATCTAATCTGAAAGTGGTTGGGTACTCACAAAAGATTGTGGGAAAAAAAATATGGAATTGTTAGGATTAAGGCAAAAGGATGACACAATGTTAGATAGATATGAAAATGGGTGGATCTGAGAAGACTTAGGTTGAGGGGTAAAACGTATCAAAATATAATGTATGTAATTCTCAAACACTAAGAAAATAGTTTTAAAATGTGGTACCTCAGTGATAGCAGTTTACTTAGGCAAATCTCAGATGATCATGATCCTCCTGAAAATTTTAATTATTCTATTGTGATCTAGATACTGGGTTTCAAAATTTTACTAGGTGACATGAAAAACTGAAAAAAATATACATGGCTTTGCAAAAAGAAATGCAGTAGTAAAATGCAAGATAATATGCTTCTTCTGCAATTGAATAAATGAGAGTATTAGCTTCAAGTAAATCCTTAACCTTGGAAGATGAAAAGAGCAAAATATGAAATTCATGAAGAGGGGCAAATTTGTTTTATTTTAGGAATTATGAGCCAGCATTGAAATCATTGTATATCACAGTGCTGTCCTTTATTGTTTGAGGTGTGTCAAATAATTAAAGAAAAAACTTTAACACATGACTAACAACCAAATGTATGATAGAATTTCATGTTAGACAGTGGATCCCAATTGCATGAGCATGACGTGCAACATCTTTCAAACAAGAATCTTTATATACCCTGTTTCTTTGTTCTTTGCTTCTGTTTGAAAAAAACATAGGGATATTTTTATATATAACACTAAAATAGACCAGAAAGTCAATGTCCAAATAGTAGTTTTTGTCTCTCAGTGAGTGTAGTAGAGGATCTGCAATGAGACTGCCTTTTGCTTTCCATTTATTTATATAAGCCATGCCATGCCCTTGAGTGTGAGCTTGACTTATTTCACTTCTAATAAAGAGAATAGAACCATGGCATAGGGATATCATTCCTCACAGTGCTTGTTTTTTTGGTTTCCTGCAGGCAAAAATGTCTCAAATCACCAAAATTATCTAAATTTTAGTTTCTCTAAATATGATCACTTTTTTACTCGGATACTGTATTACAAAGCGTAGTTTCTCTGGACAATTTCCAGTGTAAATCAGAATCCTGACAAGGCCTAAGAAAACTTCAAAGTTGGTTAGCTTACAATTTTTTCCCAAAGTTATCGCAGGGAGATTTTATGTTTAAATATATAAAAAATAGATGCAACTGTAATTAAATTAAGCTTTACCTCAATCTTGTTGCTTAAAGCTATCCTGTTGGAGGAGTGGTTTGTGTTAAAACCATAAATAATAAATACTTCAGAAAAGAAAGATCATAATGTATTATCAGTAAACCTCAAATAACAGATACAAAACAAACAGAAACATACCCAATAATTTTTATTATAGAAACTTTATGTAAGTGTTTTAGTTATAGCTTCAACATTCTCTACAGATGTCTCCACATTTGATCATTGTTAGATACATGCTTAGCAAGAAAAGAATATAGAAAACTAATCCCCTGTCTTGAATCCCTAGCCTCTTCATCACAGGCTAGAGGACATGTATATTTTTGCAGTTGATCTTGATGAGTGTTGTCCTGAAGAAGTCATAACAAACTTTGGACGCTGACTTAAGGGAAAGTCACCTCAATAATATTTATAAACTCAGAACAGGATGGTAAATTATCTATATTTTGGCCTCTGAAATCAATTCCTGAAATACTTGTTTTCCAACCTGGCCTTACTACATCTCAGTTTTGCGACTCAGAGCCAATATTGCAACACATTAAAACAATTGAATTGGTTCTTATTTGAAAATCTTGTTTTAAATGTGTCTTCATTATTCAAAAGTAAATGTTATGATACTCTGGAAGTGGGTTTTAGCTTTATAGACAGAATATAGTAAAGGAGAACAAGTGTCCATATATCTAAGTGTAAACCCAAAGAGAGCAAAAAGTGATCATTTCAAGTAATATTTTTGCAAGGTTAAAAGTTAAGGTAATATTTTATGTTTTAAAATAATATTAACTAAATGTGGGCAGTTATGAAGATTTTTGATTCATTCTCCCCTGCCCCCCCCTCCCCTCTTGGTCTCTCTTTATTTCCTTCCTCCATCCTGTTACTTCTATTTAATTTCATGCTCATTTTAATAACTCTGTTTGAGTGGTATGATTTGGAATTATAACATGAATTACTCCTTTTATTTAGTTTTTGAGCCTAGTGTACGAATACCTGAGTAAATCTTGTGTCAAATTGGCAGACTTACCATCTTGCTGTCTCCTTTAGATTGAAGTTGCTCCACTGAGAGGGATGAGAGAAGCTCAAAATACCAGGAGAATAAGAATGTAAAAGGTTAGGGATGCTCCTATAGTGTACAAGGCTCTCATCCAAGGTTACTTAGGCAAAAACACCCACTGGGTACAGGAGAAATTTTTTTTGCTTCTGAGCTGCCTGCATGTCGTTCATCTTTCCAAAATGATGACTGTTGCTGGGATGGACTCCTTATAATTGCAACTATCTTGAGACACCCATGACCCTGTAAGGAAGTAACACCATACCCATCCTTCAATAAGGAACTCAAATAAACTCAATGGTTCAATAAGCTGTACATAGGTAAAATCTTTCTTTTGATTTGTCATTAGTGTTTTATCTGGGCTGACTGTCTACCCTGTAATACATCACAGTACATCCTTCGAGTTTTATATTTACTTATCTGAAATTCTAGCATTGTAGGGAGACAAGACTTCACAGTTTTAAATCACATGGAAAATGTGTTTGTGGTACCTATTTTATCATCCTGATTTCTTAACTTACATGTCATATTGTGAGATCTAAGGATCATAAAGAGAATCAATATAGTAAACAATGACACATGCACACATTACAATTGAATAGTAGTAATGAGTATATTTAGAATAGATTAAATACATTATTGCCACAAGCAGCACTAAGTCATACCAGCTTCAAAAAATGGATGGAAAGCTCAGAGAAGGTTTAGCCATTTAATGACAGGGAAGAACACTAAATGTGACATTATGTTGACTTCAGTGTTTTTACAAGTTAGGAGTGGAATTTCATATGTAATTCTTTTTTCAGTGGATTCATACTTTTTTCCATAGATGAATTATATTAAAGTCATCAAAAGAACTTAATCTTTCCTATCATAATAAATATTACATTTCAAGTAATATGCAATTTATAATAATTAACACAATTGATTCATCTCCAACTATTAAAATGACACAGGTAAAAGCTTTCTATAGTAGTAAAGAATGTCTTACTCTCTGATTTCTCATCGTCTTTTGAGTATGGTGGAGTGAGAAAAACTGGTGACATAATTATTAATGACACCTTTACTTGCCAGAAGGAGATTAATTAACTTGAATAATAACAGAGCTATATGAATTTATTCAGCACTACTAAATGTTACTGTTTTCTTCCAACTTTTAAGAAAGATCTTCACACAGAACTTTATATTTCTGTTGTTTATAAAATCTTTCTATCAGTATGACAGGAACCATTGAAAATGAGACCCAGTTATTCCTATAAGGGATAATGTCTAGAAACTTGATTCTGGAGCATTACATAGTCGGTGAAAATGATAGCTTAGTTGAAAATTGGTGAAAGAACAGAATAGTAAACACCAAGAACAGAAACACCAATCCACAGAGAAAAAAAAAAAAAAAAAAAAAAAAAACAAGTTACCACTGCAGATTGCAGGTGCTGACTTCACGCTGCGTCTATATATGGTTCCATTAGTGGAAACATTAATAAGAACAAGTGTTTGAAGATTCAATAATTCTAGACAGAATTTTAGCAGAATATACACTTGGTGCAAATCCATTAGTAGTCTGACTGTTGGCAAGGTAAATATAAAAGGTGTATGAAATTTGTAACAATAAAGTAGGCTTGGAGTGTATATAATCGGTTTTGGTAAATTTGTATATGTTTTGTTTAATAGCAAGGAATTAACTTCTTTAGTGATGTTTTGGCTTTCTATATATAAATGACATGTATTCAATGATTATTGTAGTTATTAATAGTTTTCTTTCCCAAGAAGTCATTTGATTTAATATTTTTCAAAAATATTTTCTATTTTTTGAAAAAACTGTATCAACACATTGAAAATGACAGAGAAGTAAATATGGGACTATCTTGAAATTCCATGATTTAGTTTCATAAGACTTTTGCAACATGAGTAAAATCCATATTAAAGAACATGATTATTTGAGAAATCATGCTTAGTCCAAAAATGCAGAGAATGTATCTTGACAAGGGAGAACAAACAGCATGATATTTTGTGTTTTCACTGTCACCTGATACGTTATTTAAGAATTTTACTGTTTCTTATTTATTGGTCTTTATTATCAGAGTATCATTAACACATTGAATTAAAATTATATTTCATAATATGTCAATAAAATTGATAGTATGGAAAATGCATGTTGTTTCCATTCACAAAATTAGCACTTAGTTTGGAAGGTCCTGGTTTTAATCTATATTGTTGTAAATGAGACAAGTTAGTCTGACAATAATAGAAGTTCTACAGTACAGAAGAAAGCATGGGGAAGTGCACTGTTGTTTTTAAATTACAAAATGGAATTGAATTAAATTTTACAACAAAATTATTACCAGTCTATATATAGACTCAATCATCTCACAATAAAACAAACTTTCCACTATTATCAATTGACTCTAAAAATTTTTCAGAAGGAGAAATTTTAAAATTACTTATTTTAATTTTTGCTAAACAAGAATGATTGTGTTCCAGTATTTAATTTAATGTTATATTTAGTACAATATTTTAAATATTTATAGAAATGTATGCATTATATAAGAATTATAATTATAATACCCAGATAGAAAGAAGTTCGGGTAAAATCTTCTTTGATTGCTTGAGTTCAGTAGAATCATGATAAAAGCAAAGGTAACAATAAATATTTTAAAGAAGTAGAAGTATAAAGCTTGTAAAATATGCTTATATTGTCTCTAAAAATGGGAAAAGGCACTGCCTCTCTCATTGGTACTCACTTTATATTTTGATTTATAGATGAAGTATGTTAAAATTGTCCTTGGTACTATCTCACATGTTTGGAAAGATGGTCTTTCCCCAGGGGAAACATGACATTTTCAATCCATAATAAAAGGTACAGTTCTAAGACTAGGCAAAGACTCCCACAGTGAAAACAACCCTCCCTTGCAAGAAACAAAACTTTCTTTTCTAATTACTTGTTCTGTATGGTGTAGAGAATGATCTATAACAGACATATTTTGAATTTTGGATGAGTGAATTTATTAAACAAGCCAAAGTAAAAGAATACATAAGAAACTATAGAGAGATAGATGATGAATAGCACATTAGCACCTTATCCAATACTGAAAACCTCCACCAGACATCAACTAGAAGAGACCCTTTAAAGAAACCGTATGAGGTTTCCATTAGATAGTTTTAGGTGATGCAGAATGTTCACTCTGCTGAGGTATCTAAGGACCAGAAAGGATAACAAGAGACAGAGATTTTGGAAAAGGGTGCTCACAGCTTCCAACTGAAAACTGACTGGAGAAGCTAAAATTGTCAGCTGAAATCTCAGGTGAGATTTCTCCCTAGACATGAAATTCTAACCACATTTTTCCTTATTGGCATCTTTATATCATTGAATAAATAATTGTAACATCTGTTGAAATGGTTGCCTTTTGCTGTTCTCAAGGGCACATTACTGGACTGTGTGTCCCCATTATCTGAGTTTCACTGGCAACCCATCCACAGAAAGTACTTTGGAGTTCATTTTAAAATAAACATGCTTAGGACAGAAAAAAGGAAACCTCACTCCCATAGCTATATTCCCAGTGAACTGTAACAGTACATAGCAATTTGCTAGTGTAATAGCCATTACATAGCCTATTAAACACTACCATCTTACCTACTTGGCACAGCCACACCCCCAGATGTTTGCATTCCTGTTTGTCCTCTTACTTGAGCTCATCTTTGCCACCCGAAAGAACAGGCAGAGTGTTTCTGCCCCTGAAGGTTGGTACATGTTTCAACTCTTAGGAATTGCCTCAAAAATTTCCCATTTTATTCTTTTTACCTTCTTTTTATATCTTTTATGTAAATATCATAGTACTGTGAGAATTTTAAGTATATGTTCAGTCTTTAGAATATGAATGATTTATGAGGCTGAGAATGTTATTAAACCCTTGTAATGAAATTCCACATATGACTCTTTTTGATCTCTGAAATTAATGGTATGTACTTTCCTTTTATTTTCAGTATTTATTTCCAAATTTAATTCTTGATCCCTTCATTATCTCTAGTTATTGATCAATGATTGTGTCTTGAAGCTCATTTTAAAAACTTAACCTGTTTTATTTGTCTTTCTTTCTATGAGTGATCATAACTGAATATATGTTGGAAGAAGGTGTGCAAAGTTAGGGATCATCATTTATTAGTAACTTGTTATTAATGAAGAAATAAAATGTGCAAGGAGAGGGTAGAGAATGATGAAAATTCTTGCTGAGTCCAGGAACTAGTCTCTGTTCAGTTTTCTTTCATAATACAATAGTAACGTTAGCCATGCTCTACATGGATGGTTAAAACATTCTAAGTTTGTGGAATTTTACATTAATTCTGAGGCATTTATATAGCAAAGCATTTTAGAGAGTGCCAGAACAACTGAAACAGGACTATTCATGGACACACACTAAAAGTCGACATCACTTGTAAATGTTTGAATGTGAAACAAAACCAAAGTAATTCAAGTAGATGCATATTTTGTGGCTGTTTGTGCATGTATCTCAAATGTAAAATAGTATATATGTACAGTTATCTCCTCACTGCTAAAGTTTAGATGAATTGTAATGTCTGTGGCATTATCAGACAAATCCAAATGTCTGCTTTAAAAACTGTTGCAAATCATTAGCTCTGTCACCCCTAGTACTCAGAAAGCTCCTTACAAAAGTCTAGGTTCTGATTGCCCTCTACACTTTAGAATATATCAAGTTGCTTGTCCATAACTACAATAGCCAGATTAAAATGTTATTATGGCAGAGTGATGGAAGCAATACAAATAATATGTATTTATTTTCATCTTAGAATATGAAGACTTAGTATTACTTTAAGATTTATTCAAATTTTTTCCACACCACTTGGTCTAAAGAGTGTATTCTGGATGAAGCTTGGTTAACTGAATGGGGAAAAAAAGTCACTCTCATAGAAAAGATAGGTACTATGAGTCTAATATTGTCAAAACAGCCTAATATTTGCTGTTTGGTACTGCATAGAGTATTTTTAAAATTGAGTACGTTATGAGTATTCAAGACTCAGAGCTCTTTTAATTTTCTACAGTGACCTCATGAATCCTAACTTGCCTTAAAGACCATGGATGGAATCATACAGAGCATGTTTACATTCATTATAATTGTAGAAATAATAATAGGATGGATTGGAAATGGATTCATAGCTCTGGTGAACTGCATGCAATGGATCAAGAGAAGAAAGATTTCTGCAGTGAACCAAATACTCACAGCCTTGGCTTTCTCCAGAATCTACCTTCTTTTGACAGTGTTCAGTTTTGTATCAATGTCTACTCTGTACTCACACATCTTGGTAACTAGAAGAGTGGTAAAATTTATTAATTTCCATTTGATTTTCAGCAATCATTTTAGTATGTGGTTTGCTGCATGCCTTGGCCTTTTTTATTTTCTTAAAATAGCTAATTTTTCTAACTCTATTTTTGTTTACTTAAAGATGAGAATTAACCAGGTTGTTTCAGGGACTTTGCTCATGTCTTTGGCCCTCTTGTTTCTAAACACTGTGCTGATAAACTCATATATTGATACCCAGATGGATGACTACAAGGGTTGTCTGCTGTATGATTTCACTTCAAATAACACTGCAACATTTTTCCAGGTTATGTTACTCATAAACAACTGTATTTTCACATCCATACCCTTTACACTTTCACAGTCAACTTTTCTCCTGCTCATCTTCTCCCTGTGGAGACATTACAAGAAGATGCAAGAGCATGCACAAAGATGCAGAGATGCCCTTGCCAGTGCCCACATCAAAGTCTTGCAAACCATGATCACCTATGTCCTTCTCTGTGCCATTTTCTTTCTGGCTCTTTCCATGCAAATTTGCAGTAGTGAACTGTTGAAGAACATTCTTTATATCAGGTTCTGTGAGATTGTTTTAGCACTGTTTCCTTCAGGACACTCCTGTGTCTTGATCTGGGGAGACAAAAACCTGAGGGGGACCTCTCTTTCTGTGCTATGGTGGCTGAAGCACAAATTCACATCATGGGTCCCTAAAATATATTGCAGATAATCTTGCATATTTTGGAAGAAACTGAGTTCATAAGAAATTCTCCCAGATTATTAATTTTCTTTAAAAAATTGTTTTGCATTGCTTTATCAATTTTTGTGTTATATCTGATAAATGTTATATGAAAATATTTCACATGAAAAGCACAATACACATGTATAATTTAAAATTATAAATTTATAATATATAAGATATAGTATATTTTAGATATCAGATTAACTAAAATGAATTCTTGCTTTAGATTTAATTGAGGAAGAGTTTGGCAAATGCTGAGAATCATGAGCTACTTAATTATACTTTTGAGACCCAAAGTACTAGATTCAGAATTTAAAATTCTTAAATATACTTATAATTTTAGGACTATATAATGTATATTTGCAAATACATTATATGTTTTCATATAATGTATTTGATTTTTCAGCCATGTGCTATAACTCTTTCTAATTTTTAAATATGTAAAATAAGTAGAGCTCATGGTAATTTAATGAAATTCTAATTACACATTGATGCTTCTTTTTGTCATTGGGTACCAGGGCTGAGAATGCACTTGCTGCCAAAGAAATAGATATTTACAGTATTTAGTGAGTGAATAAATTTATAATCAGCACAAACTCTTTTAAAATCATTTATTTATTATGTATACAGTGGTGTGTGTGTGTGTGTGTGTGTGTGTGTGCATTTAAATGGCAAAACACAGAGATGAAATTAGAAGACAGCTTGCAGAATTTGTTTTCTTGTTACCATGAAGGTTCTAAAGATCAAGTAAGTGTCATCAGACTTGGCAACAAGAAATGTCACCCACTGAGACAACTCATCATCCCTAACTCATCTAATTTTACATGTTGTTATAATTTTGTAAATAGTAGAAATGAAATAAATGTGTATAACATATTTTAAAAGGTTCAAATGTTCTAAGATATGAAACAGAGAGGGAAACACAATTTGTGCCTGTATTCAGGGTGTTAAATATGGTGTTCAGTTCGATATAATTGTACTTATTTTAGAATAAGAGAATTTTTTCACGCCTTCAGAAAAGATGGCGAAGGAGGTTTGGAGGAAGGACTGTGAGAGGGGGTGAGCTGGCATGATGGAATGAGCTGGATTTAAAGTGAATAAGTAAAAAGTAAAACAAAATTTAAATTTAAATTTAAAAATAAAGGAGAAGAAATGAGATACAGATCTAAACTTTGAATTCACAACAGGGAAATCTAAAATGGCCAAGAAGTACTTAAAGAGATGTTGAAAGTCCTTAGTCTTCAAGGAAATTCAAATCAAAACAACCATGAGATTTTACTTTAATCAAAAACTCAAAAGATCAAAAACTCAAGTGACTGCACACAGTGATGAGGGAGCAAAGGAAACATTCCTCTTTTAGTGGCTGCACAAACTTGTATAACCACTCTGGAAATCATTCTGTTAGTTTCTTAGAAAATTAGGAATAGTGCTATCTCAAGAACCACATATACCAATCCTGGGCAAATACACACAAAATGTTCCATGATCCCCAAAGTGACTTGCTGAACTGTATTTATAGCAACTCAATTCTTAATAGACGAAAGTGAAAATAAACCAGATGCCCCTGAACTGAAGATTGAACACAGAAATTGTGGTTTATTTGCTCAATGAGATAGGATTCCACTTAGCTATTAAAAACAAAGACATCATAAATTTTGCAAATTCATGAATGGACCTAAAAAATATCCTGAGTGAGGTAACCCAGACCCAAGAGGACATGGATTACAATAGTCTAGCATAACTGTTCTCTGAGAGGCTCCAGCCAACAGATGACTGAAACAGACACAGAAACCCAAAGCCAAACATCAGGGCAGCAGCTCAGGGAGTGTAATGGAAGAGTTGGGGAAAGGATTGAGAAACTTGAAGGGGATAGGAACTCCACAGGAAGACCACCAGAGTCAACTAATCTAGACCCTTGATAGCTCTATTAAAATAGTAAAGGAAAGTTGTCTGTTAAAGTTGAGTAGATGAAAGTTTAGTTTGAGAGTCCAGTATGCTGATTAGTGAGAGAGTCTTGGCTATGTATTCATACCAAAACTTAGCTCAGAAAAGCTGCTTGCTGCTTAAAGACAGAGTTCCCTTAAGAATTTATTTCTGTCTTTTCTAAACTGTGTTGTGCTTTAATAAAATTGAAACATATCATTCACATATAGGGTAATGTTAGATTTAGATTCTGTGTTATGTTCGTTGAATAAAGGGTTGACTTTATTTACTGCCTTCTTTGATAAAAGACTAGCATTTTTCTAATTAATTTTGTTTGAATGTTACTACTTCATCAGATTATTGAGACTTGTCTTTTGGAAACTTTGGCTGAAGAGTTTACAGCTAAGGACTTGGTATATGTAAAACCTCGGCACTCCCTTTTCTTTCTGTTCTGACTCACTAAAATGTTACATGAACTACATGCAAATGCTTCTTGAGAAAGGAAGAAGCCATTTAGTTCATATGTGCCCACCGTATGAATTGTGCCCCTGATTGTTTCAGAAAGCAGATTTAAAATAAATAAAAATCTGAAGCTGGGAGGCAGACTCTCAGTAGGACTCCTGGAATTTTCTTTTAAAACTTTTGAGAGGGAGGGAAGGATAAGGAAAGAGAGAGAGGGATGGAAAAAGAGGGAGGGAAGAAGAAAGAGAGACAGGGAGACAGAGAAGAGAAGAGAAGAGAGAGAGAGAGAGAGAGAGAGAGAGAGAGAGAGAGAGAGAGAGAAGAAGAAAGAAAGAAAGAAAAGAAAAATAATTTAAGCTGTGGGGCCACTCCAGGAAGGCTGAGAAGTCCATAGAGCCTTTTAGAAGAAGGCAGCAGAGGATGAGCTTGCAGAGTCTTCAATTCTTCCAGAGTAACCTATAAAAAAGGCAGTGCTTATGGGATCATGCTTTTAAAAACTGGTTTTGTAGAACTGGATAATATGATGGTGGAATGCAGCCATGTGTGACCTGAGAGAAGAACCAGAGAAGGGGTTGCAGCCACAGATATGGGAGTGCAGACAAAGGCACATGTTGTTGTCCAGTAGGGCTGACCCTCATGCCACCTGGAGCCTTGGGCCACCACTGGGCCTGCTTTGCCCAGGTAATACCTGATAGGCTGCCCAGAGGTATAGAACTGCTGATACTGCTACTCCTGTAGCTCACCCTGCTAGGAGTAGGGAAGTGCACAATGCATTGCTGCCCACAAGTTACACACATGATGGGCATGCTCTGACACTAAAGACAGGTGGTATACAGCAGCATGGAACTCTTGAAGGTCCTGTCCACAAATAGGGTGCCCAACCACACTATCACCCTGATTGAGCAACATCAGGATATCTAAGATAAAGAACAATTCATTTTCTGGATTAAGCCTCCTCAAAATATCCTGGTTCTTGCTGCCAGAGATAATGTTGATATCCATGGTCTATAATGCCACTTGAGTTCATAATGATGTTTGTGGTCCACTTTGTTGACAGAAATCATGTTGATCTCACTGGTCGGTGCTACTGCAAGACTGTATAGGCAAGGGAATTTCTTTTGCAGTGGTATTGTACTAATATGGCTTCAGACTCCTAAGTGAGAATAAGAGACATCAAAAGTTTCTGTGACAACCTCTTGACACTTTCACTCAACCCCACAAAACAAACAAACAAACAAACAAACAAAAACCAGAAACAGTCCACACAGGAAGCTATTGAAGACTGCCCTTTAAATTTGTGATAAAAATGCTAAAGTAAAGCTCGTCACTGTTGATGCCCTATGGTGGTGGTGGTGAGGTGGTGACTCGGTTTTCTTTAAGAATCTGTCCACTGTGAGTTTGACTATGCTCCAATGAGTATGTGGACAACATAAATTGGACTAGGTGTTTTCTCTCTCTTTTTGGGGAGTGGTTAGTGCAGTGGAGAGAGAATAAACCTTAAATGAGTGGGAAGCAAGCTTTCTCAGTGTGCATTGTAGGACATTTACATATAATTGATAACAATATTACATTAGTGCAGTGGAAGAAGAGTATCATGAAACAATACAATCTCTAACAAAACTTAGGTTTGTATAAGAACATTAGAATACGATTACAACCAGCCCATCTACCATATGATACAAAATTCATACAGTAACATCATCATTATGCAATGACCAAAACAGCAATGGGTCTGAGCTGTGGAGACTGAAAAGATGGCTCACCAGGGAAGAGCACTTGTTCAGGCAGAGGACTCAGATTAGTTCCCAGTACCCACAGTGTTACTCACAGCAGTTTGTAATTTTATTTCCAGAATTTTGGTTCCCCTAGTGAACTCCCTGGATACTAGACACACATATGGTACAAAGACATACATGCAAACATCATATTTATACATATAAAGTAAATAAATACAGAGAGAAAGTAAGAGAGAGAGAGAGAGAAGAGAGAGAGAGAGAGAGAGAGAGAGAGAGAGCTTTCAAATAATTTAAAACGTGAATTGATGTTTTTCTCTCTGTAGCTTTAGATTTTCTTAATCTCCCATCAACATTTTGCCCATCTTCTACTCATTGAGGCTTACAAGTAACTTTGATATCTAAGGAATCATAACCCTGCCCTGTTAATTGTAATTTCATACATTTTGTCTGTAAAATTAATTATTCTCTTTAAAATATTTGCAACTATAAGTAACAAAAATTATAAATGAATTATAAAAAGATTAGTTTGTGTGTTATAACCTGACTGTGATATAGTGTTTTTTTGAATGAAAAGCAGTATGCTCTAGTCCATATTTGTTCAGAAGTACTTAAAAGAACTCATCAGAAGAAAAGTTCATCAGTGACCATCCAAGTTCCCTGTTAAGCTGTTCCCTAATGTAGACTCGAGAATCTGTGGAGGGATAGGATCAGCTCTTGAAACTGGCTTTTAAGATGTTCCAGGACATTCATTGCTCTCTGTCGAAGTGTGCTATTTCCCAGGATGAGAATAAATGAGTGAGTTAGGGGAAAGATGTTTAATGTTAACCAGACAAAATTAATTGATCTGTTCAACAGAGACAAAAATGCTAACCACTCTGCCACCTGCATGCAAAAAATGTGAATTATAAAGAGAACAAGGAAAGACACCAGCATTTTCAGGGTCTTCTTATGGATCTTAGTTCTGGAATCTTCAGAGGTAGTAGAAATCAGAACAAGTTTTGGGAGCGCTTCACCAAGGAAAAAAATAAAAGAAGCAATGATGCTAGAGACACAAAATTGGAACTAAATACATCATATCAAAAACAATTATCTTTTGAAAAGCAAGGGTCTTAATTGTATCTGAAAATGAAGTCAGATAGCTTTCAGGTATCACATAAATGTCTCTCCAAATAGGAAGTATTTCAGCCAGTAGAAAATAAAAAATGAATAAGACAAAGAAAATACAAGAAAAACAACAAGAAATCCCCTCAATCTCCACTTCAACCAGAGGAAAAGGAGATGGGAGAAGTGGGCTATTTTGAATAAGTAGAAAATGCTGAGGCAGGTGGCAAGCCACGTTGACAGTTGATCAGTTATAATCCAGAGTATATCAGAGCACTTTGCTAAACTATAAGAATAATACAAATGAGAAGCTAGTTCTAGTATAGTTTTACCAATATATACCACCAACACAGTGCTGATTCTGGAAGCTGCCAAACAGAGCGGGACGAAGTTGATAAAAGGTGATTTTCTGGTTCTTGACCCAGTCAGAGCAGGTTACCAGTCCAATGAACACATTCCCCAGCATTCCAGGTATAAATATTGCTATTGCCGGTATCAGACACATTTGATCCAATCCTGTAAGCAGTTAAAAGGAAAACAGAATCCACACTTCTAGCAATTGGCCTCGCTGATCAGTTCTCAAACAAACTTCCCCAGAAAATCACTCTTTGCCATATTTATTTTGGTCTGTCCTACTGTAATTTCAGCTATGATTGGAAACTCCTTCAACTGAGTAGATCTTCACATATACTTAATAAAATTCTTAGTCCTAAGTTTTTGTCTTTTTTCAACTTTAGTCCCACATTTAATCTATAAAGATCTGTTTATGAATACATCCCCATATTCTAATAAAATCTGTTTTAAAAGAAATATTACATTCTAATCCAGATAGTCTCTATGCCTATATAATCATCCACATGCCTTTTGATCTAATGTCTGAAATGATAAAGTCAAATATATTAAAATATATATTTGAATCAGATTTTTTTCATTGTAATATGTTCCTCCGCACCTGAAATACTAAACTCTGTGGAACTAGATATCTTTGTTACTGTTCAACGTAAGTGCTAAGTGGATTCTCAATAATTTAGTTATGGATTCCATAAACATCCAGTGTATATGTTATGTGTATGACATTTTATAAAAGCAAGTTTATAAAAAGATAAAACTAAGGAAAACATAGAAATAACAACAACAGGAAGAATGAGTGAACTATTTTTTAAAAAATAGTATGTAAATACAGAAAATGAGTAACTCTGTACTTAAAGCATCTTTCTAGAGGAGAAAGAAAAGAAGTGATAATTGGATCTTGGAGATACTCAGAGAACTAACAGATTAGATTTTGGATGAACTAAACATACTACAAAAAGATATCCAAATAAAGCTATTCTTCTGAGATTAAAGCCTTATCTTTGGTAATTTCTTATAGCTTCCTTCTAGATGTTTCTTGCATATGTTTGAGTGGTCTTCACAATCAAATATATTCCCAAGTTTTGAGCTCTAAGATTCTATGTGTTACATTTGTTTTGTCTAGAGCCATGACAGTGGTAGTTTAGATTTAAAAGACAGCTAGAAAATTGCTTTAAGTGAGACTTTTTAAAGTAAAGGAGAGACACACTTGTGTGTGTTTGTGTGTGTGTGTGTGTGCGTGTGTCTGTATCTGTGTGTCTCTGTTTGTGTGTCTGTGTGTATGTGCTTGTATGTGTGTGTTTGTATGTATGTGTGTTTTTGTAGGTGATGATATTAGAACAAAACTAAAAGAAAATAAAGAAATTTTATAGTTTTACTTTTTAAGGTATGAGTCATAACTTTGGCCAGATTTATCTATAATGATAAAAAAAAAAACTCATAATGATGTCAGCCTCTGAGATGACTAATCAATGAATCTTTGTAACAAATTTGGTATTAGTGCAGGTCTCATACAAACCAGATCAGAGAACAACAGATGTGTAATTTAGCTGAAGCAGTTTAGTTTACTAGAAGCCAAATGCTAGGATTAAAGACTCAGTGATGTCCTAATAAAGAAACTGAACATCATGAAACATAGTAATATGTTAAAGGAATCTAGAGTGGAAAATAAATCATATAAAATAAATAAATCTTGATAAAGTCTACAATATATATTATAAGATTCTTGGTAATTGGAGAGTAAAAATAAATTCTTCTCTATTAAAAAGCTGTCAACAAAAGCTGAGAGTAAATATAATGCTTCCCTCTTCCTGAATTCTTTGCTCTTGATTTTGAGACAAAGTTTTTGATGAACTGTCATACCATATATATTGTTTTCAATTTTGCAATGTTTTACTCATTCTAGTAAGGCAAGAAAAATACATAGAAGATTAAAAGGACCAAAAGGAAGGTGAATGAAGGTTTTGATGTGTAAGAATATACTTTGGTTTGTGAAAACTTTATTTTTTAATATTTTTGAATTGATATTCATGAGTGAGATTGGTCTGAAGTTCTCTTTCTTCGTTGCATCTTTATAGGGTTTAGGTATCAGCATAATTGGCTTCATATAACGAATTATGAAGAGTTCCTTCTATTCTATTTTGGGGAATGGTCTGAGGAATATTGCTGTTATCTCTTCTTTGATGGTCCAGTAGAATTCTGCATTAAAACCATCTGGCTCTGGGCTTTTTTGATTGGGAGGATTTGATGATAATTTCTATTTGCTTAGGGGTTGTGGGACTGTATAGATAATTTACTTGATCTTAATTTAACTTTGGTACATGGTGTCTGTCTAGAAAATCATCCAATTCATCTAGATTTTCCAGTCTTGTAAAGTATAGACATTTGTAGTAGGTTCTGATGATTTTTTAAATTTCCTCATTTTCTATTGTTAAGTCTCCCTTTTCATTTCTGATTTTGTTAAATTGAGTATTTTCTCTCTGCCCTGTACTTAGTTTAGGTAAGAGTTTATATTATTTATTTTTAAAGAACTAGCACTTGATTCTGTTGATTTTTTGTTTCATTCTCTTTATTTCTAACTGCTTGATTTCAGCTCTGATTTTGACTATTTCCTGCTGTCTACTTCTCTTGGTTTTGTTTGTTTTTTTGTGTGTTTTAGAGATTTCAGGTATGCCATTAAGTTGCCTAGAAGGGGTCTCTCCAAAAGAATGTAGCCACACAAACATAATTCTACCTCTAATAATAAAAATAACAGGAAGCAACAATCATTTTTTTCTTAATATCTCCTAAGATCATTGGACTCAATTCTTCAATAAAAAGATGTAGAGTAACAGCCTGGATACATAAACAGGACACAGAATTTTGCTGGATATAGGAAACACACCTCAGTGACAAAGACAGACACTACCTTAGAATAAAAGGCAGGAAAACAATTTTCCAAACAATGGTCCCAAGAAATAAGCTAGAGTAGTCATTCCAATATAGAATAAAATTGACTTTAAACCAAAAGTTATCAAAAAGATAAAGAAGGAAACTTCATACACATCAAAGGAAAAGCCTACTAAGATGAACTCTCAATTCTGAACATCTATGATCCAAATGAAACAGTACCCACATTCATAAAATACACTTTACTAAAGCTCAAAGCATTCATTTCACCTCACACAATAATAGTGGGGAACTTTAACACCCCACATTCAGCAATGAATATGCCATGGAATAAGAAACTAAACAGAGACAGTGAAACTAACAGAAATTACTAAACAAATGGACTTAACAGATACCTATAGAACATTGCATCCTAAAACAAAAGATTATACCTTTTTCTCAGTACATCATGGTACCTTCTCAAAAATTGACACTATCATTGGTCATAAAACAGGCTTCAACAGATACAAAAAGACTGAAATACTTCCTTGCATCCCATCAGATCACCATGGACAAAGATTGCTCTTCAAAAATTACAAAAACAATGGAAAACCCACATACACATGGAAACTGAAGAATGCTCTACTCAATGATAACTTAGTCTGGGAGAAAACACAAAAAGGATTAAAGACTTTTAGAATTTAATCAAAATGAAGGCTTGCCATACCAAAACTTTGGGTCACAATGATAGCAGTGCTAAGAGGAAAACACATAGCTCTAAGTGTCTACAAAAAGAAACTGGAAAGAGTGTACACTAGCAACTTGATCGCACACCTGAAAGCTCTAGAACAACAAAAAAAAGCAAATACACCAAAGAGGAGTAGAAGGCAGGAAATAATCAAACTCAGGCCTGAAATCAACCAAGTAGAAACATAAAGAACTATACAAAGTATCAACAAAACCAGGAACTGGTTCTTTGAGAAAATCAACAAGATAGATAAACCCTTAGCCAGACTAACCAGAGGGCACAGAGACAGTTTCCAGATTTATAAAATCATAACTGAAAATGGAGACATAACAACAGAAACTGAGGAAATTCAAAAAATCATGAGAAACTACTACATAAGCCTATACTCAACAAAACTAGAAAATCTGGATGAAGTAGACAATTATATAGACAGATACCAGATACCAAAGTTAAATCTGGAGCAGATAAACCATCTAAACAGTCCCATAACCCCTAAAGAAATAGCAGTAGTCATTAAAAGTCTCCCTACCAAAAGAATTCCCAGGACCAGATGGTTTTAATGCAGAATTCTATCAGACCTTCAAGGAAAACCTAATATTAATTCTCTTCAAAATAGTCCACAAAATTCAAACAAAAAGAACACTACCCAGTTCATTCTATGAAGCTACAATTATGCTCATATTTAAAACACACAAAGACACAACAAAGAAAGAGAACTTCAGACCACTCTCCCTTATAAATATTGATGCAAAAATACTCAATAAAATTCTTGCTCGAGTTGATTTTATAACCTGCCACCTTGCTGAAGTTGTTTATCAGGTTTAGGAGTTCTCTGGTGAAGTTTTTGGGGTCACTTAAGTATACTATCATATCATCTGCAAATAGTGATATTTTGACTTCTTCCTTTCCTATTTGTATTCCTTTGACTTCTTTTTGCTGTCTTATTGCTCTGGCTAGGACTTCCAGTACTATATTGAATAGGTAGGGAGAGAGTGGGCAGTCCCTGATCTTAGTGGGAATGCTTCAAGTTTCTCTCCATTTAGTTTGATGTTGGCTATTGGTTTGCTGCATATTGCTTTTACTATGTTTAGGTATGGGCCTTGAATTCCTGATCTTTCCAAGACTTTTACCATGAAGGGATGTTGAAGTTTGTCAAATGCTTTCTCAGCATCTAGTGAGATGATCATGTGGTTTTTTTCTTTGAGTTTGTTTATATAATGGATTACATTGATGGATTTCCGAATATTGAACCATCCCTGCATTCCTGGGATAAAGCACACTTGATCATGATGGATGATTGTTTTGATGTATTCTTGGATTTGTTTTGCTAGAATTTTATTGAGTATTTTTGCATCAATATTCATAAGAGAGATTGGTCTGAAGTTCTCTTTCTTTGTTGGGTCTTTGTGAGGTTTAGGTATGAGTGTGATTGTAGCTTCATAGAACAAATTGCGTAGACTTCCTCTACGTGAAAGATAAACAGGCTGAAAAAGAAATTAGGGAAATGACACCTTTCACAATAGTCACACATAATATGAAATACCTCGGGGTGAATCTAACCAAGCAAGTGAAATATCTGTATGACAAGACCTTCAAGTCTCTGAAGAAGAAATTGAAGAAGATCTCAGGAAATGGAAAGATCTCCCATACTCATGGATCGTCAGGATTAATATAGTAAAAATGGCCATCTTGCCAAAAGCAATCTACAGATTCAATGCAATCCCCATTAAAATACCAACTCAATTCTTTACAGAACTAGAAAGAGAAATTCTCAAATTTATTTGGAACAACAAAAACCCAGGATAGCGAAAACCATTCTCAACAATAAAAGAACTTCTGGAGGAATCGTCATCCCTGACCTCGAGCTGTACTACAGAGCAATAGTGATAAAAATGGCCTGGTATTGATACAGAGACAGGCAGGAAGATCAGTGGAATAGAGTTGAAGACCCAGAAATGAACCCACAAAACTATGGTCATTTAATCTTTGACAAAGGAGCTAAAACCATCCAGTGGAACAAGGACAGCATTTTCAACAAATGGTGCTGGTTCAACTGGAGGACAGCATGCAGAAGAATGCAAATCAATCCATTCTTATCTCCTTGTACAAAGATCAAGTCCAAGTGGATAAAGGACCTTCACACAAAACCAGACACACTGAAACTAATAGAAGAGAAGGTGGGTAAGACCCTAGAATACCTCGGCACAGGGGAAAAGTTCCTGAACAGAACACCAATGGCCTATGCCCTAAGATTAATAATTGACAAATGGGACTTCATAAAATTTCAAAGTTTCTGTAAGGCAAAGGACACTGTCAATAGGACAAAATGCCAACCAACAGATTGGGAAAAGATCTTTACCAATCTCACATCCGATAGAGGAATAATATCCAATATATACAAAGAACTCAAGAAATTAGACTCTAGACACACAAATAACCCTATTAAAAAATGGGGTACAGAGCTAAACAAAGAATTCTCAACTGAGGAAATGCGAATGGCCGAGAAGCACCTAAAGAAATGTTCAGCATCCTTGGTCATCAGGGAAATGCAAATCAAAACAACCCTGAGATTCTACCTCACACCAGTCAGAATGGCTAAAATAAAAAACTCAGGATTGATAGCAGAGCTGTCGAGGATGTGGAGAAAGAGGAATACTCCTCCATTGTTGGTGGGATTGCAAGATGGTGCAACCACTAGGGAAAACAGTCTGGCGGTTCCTCAGAAAATTGGACATATCACTACCTGAGGACCCAGCTATACCACTCCTGGGTATATATGCAGAAGATGCTCTAACACATAACAAGGACATATGCTCCACTATGTTCATAGCAGCTTTATTTATAATAGCCAGAAACTGGAAAGAACCCAGATGCCCTTCAACAGAGGAATGGATACAAAAAATGTGGTACATTTATACAATGGAATATTACTCAGCTATTCAAAACAATGAATTTGATAAATTCTTATATAAATGGATGGAACTAGAAAATATCATCCTGAGTGAAGTAACCCAATCACAGAAGAACATACATGGTATTCACTCACTGATTATTGGATTTTAGCCTAGAAGCCTGAAATACTCAAGGTTCAACTCAAGGACCACATAAAGCTCATGAAGAATGATGACCAAGTAGGGGAGGGGGTCTTCAGTCTTTCTTAGAAGGAGTAACAAAATACTCAAGGGAGCAAATATGGAGACACAGTGCAGGACAGAAACTGAAGGTGGGACCATCTACAGACGATTACACATTGATATCCATCCTATGGGCAGTCACCAAATGTAGAAGTTGATGTGGATGTCAGGATGTACATGCTGACAGGAGCCTGATATAGCTGTCTCCTTAGAAGTCTGCAAGAGTCTGACATACTCAGAGGCAGATGCTCACAGCTAACCATTAAACTGATCATGGGGCTCCCAATGGAGAAGATAGAGTGAAGGCTGAAGGAGTTGAGAGGATTCGAGACACCATGAGGAAAGCAACAATACCAACCAACCAGAGCCCCCAGGGTCTAAACTACCAGCCTGGGAGTGCTTAGGGAGGGACCCATGGCTCCAGCTATATATGCAAGGGAGCTATATATAAGTGGGAGAAGAGATCCTTGGTCCCATGAAGGCTGGACATCGTGGGGGGGGATATTCGACGGTGGGAGGTGAGGTACGGGGGAGGGTGGATGGGGGTACACCAACGTGGAGGCAGGAGGAGGGGGGAAGGGATAGTGAGTTCCTGGGAGAGAGTGGGGGAAATGGGGTAAGGAGAGAACATCTGAAATGTAAATAAAATTTCCAATAAAAAAAAAATTCTTGCAAACTCAATCCAGGAACACATCAAAACAATCATCCATAAAGATCAAGCAGGCTTAATCCTAGGAATGCAGGATTGGTTCAATATACAGAAATCCATCAATGTTATTCACTAAATAAACAAACTCAAAGAAAAAAAACACATGATCATCTCCTAGATTCTGAGGAAGCATTTTACAAAATTCAACATCCCTTCATGGTAAAAGCCTTGGAAAGATCAGGAATTCAAGGCCCATACCTAAACATAGAAAATCAATATACAGCAAGCCAGTAGCCAACATCAACCTAAATGGAGAGAATCTTGAAAAATCTCACTAAAATTAGGGAATATACAAGGCTGCCCACTCTCTCCTACCTATTCAATATAGTCCTGGAATTCCTAGACAGAGCTATTCGTCAACAAAAGGAAGTCACAGGGATACAAATAGGAAAGGAAGAAGTCAGTTTCACTATTTGCAGATGATAAGATAGTATACTTAAGTGACCCTAAAACTTCCACCAACGAACTCCTAATCCTGATAAACAATTTCATCAAAGTGTCTGTATATAAACTCAAACAAAGGAGTAGCCTTCCTCTATTCAAAGGATAAACAATCTTAGAAAGAAATTAGGAAAATGACACCTTTCACAAGAGTCACAAATAATATAAAATAACTTGGTGTGGATATAACCAATCCAGTGAAAGGTCTGTTTGACAAGAACTTCAAATCTCTAAAGAAAAAAATAGAAGAAGATCGCAAAAGATGGAAAGATCTCCTAGGCTCATGGATTGGCAGGAATAATATAGTAAAAATGGCCATCTTGCCAAAAGTAATCTACAGTTTCAATGTAAATCCCATCAAAATTCCAATCAGTTCTTCATAGAGATAGAAAGAGCAATTTGCAAATTCATCTGGAATAACAAATAAAAGGGGATAGCTAAAACTATTCTCAACAATAAAAGAACTTCTGGAGAAATCACCATCCTTGACTTCAAGCTGTACTACAGAGCAATAGTGATAAAAACTGCATGATATTGGTACAGAGACAGGCAGGAAGATCAATTGAATAGAATTGAAGACCCAGAAATGAACCCACACACCTATGGTCACTTGATCTTTGACAAATGAGCTAAAACTGTCCAGTAGAAAAAGGACAGCATTTTCAACAAATGGTGCTGGTTCAACTGGAGGTCAGCATGTAGAAGAATGCAAATCAATCCATTCTTATCTCCTTGTACAAAGCTCAAGTCCAAGTGGATAAAGGACCTTCACATTAGACCAGATACACTGAAACTAATAGAAGAGAAGGTGGGAAAGAAACTTGAATACTTAGGCACAGGGGAAAAGTTCCTGAACAGAATATCAATGACTTATGCTCTAAGATTAAGAATTGATAAATGGGACCTCATAAAATTGCAAAGTTTCTGTAAGGCAAAGGACACTATCAGTAGGGCAAAATGGCAACCAAGAGATTGGGAAAAGATCTTTACCAATCTCACATCCGATAGAGGACTAATGTCCAATATATACAAAGAAGTCAAGAAATTAGACTCCAAACAAACAAATATCCCTATTAAAAAATGGGGTACAAAGCTAAACAAAGGCTTCTCAACTGAGGAAACTCGAATGACTGAGAATACCTAAATAAATGTTCAGCATCCTTAGTCATTAGGGAAATGCAAATCAAAACAACCCTGAGATTCTACCTCACTCCAGTCAGAATGGCTAAAATGAAAAACTCAGGTGATAGTAGATACTGGTGAGGATGTGGAGAAAGAGGAACACTCCTCCATTGTTGGTGGGATTGCAGGATGGTGCAACCACTATGGAAATTAGTCTGGTGGTTCTTTATGAAATTGGACATAACATTTCCTGAGGACCCAGCTATACCACTCCTGGGCATATACACAGAAGATGCTCCAACATATAACAAGGTCGTGTGTTCCACTATATTCATAAAAGCCTTATTTATAATAGCCAGAAGCTGGAAAGAACCCAGATGTCCTTCAACAGAGGAATGGATACAAATAATGTGGTACATTTACACAATGAAGTATTACTTTGCTATTAGAAACAATTAATTCAAGAAATTCTTAGGTAAATGGATAGCACTAGAAAATATCATCCTGAGTGAGGTAACCCAATCACAAAAAAACACATGATATTCACTCACTGATGAAATACCCAAGATTCAACTCGCAGACCACATGAAGCTTATGAAGAAGGAAGACCAAGTGTGGGTGCTTCAGTCTTTCTTAGAAGGAGTAACAAAATACTCAAGGGAGCAAATATTGAGACAAAGGGTGAGACAGAAACTGAAGGAGATTGTGTCTGGAGACCATTCTACCTAGGTGTCCATCCCATGTGCAGTCACCAAAGGTAGATGCCTATGTGGATGTCAGGAAATGCATGCTGACTGGAGCCTGATATAGCTGTCTCCTTAGAGGTCTACCAGAGTCTGACATATTCAGATGCAGATGCTCACAGTTAACTATTGAACTGATCAAGGGGTTCCCAATGCAGGGGTTAGAGAGAAGGAGCTGAAGGAGCTGAAAGGATTTGCAGCACCAAGAGGATAGCAACAATACCATCCAACCAGAGCTTCCAAGGTCTAAACCACCAGCCTAGGAACACATAGCGAGAGACTCATGGCTCCAGCTGTATATGTAGGGGAGGATGTCATTGTTGGGCACTGTAAATGGTTATATTCATAAATGAGGAGCCTGGTCCAGGCTTGTTTTTAGGTAGACGCCATCTTCCCTACTAGAATCTGCCAGAGGTCAAGAGCAGCTCCATACTCCTGTTGCTGCTTGGCTCAGACTGCAATTCTGGCCAGCCAGAAGCACCAGCCCATGACACCCATAAGATGTCAGTGTGGTGGCTGACTCATTCAGTCCACCATGCTATCTCCACAAAATGCTTGGCTGAGCCCAGACAATCCTACCATCCACGTGGTACCTGGTACAAATGAGACTATAATGTTTAATTATTATCTAAAGATTTTATATATTTGGAAATTCCCAATTATCAAGATGCCCACACAATTAGAGGTATTACTCAATACCTAACCCAGATATTACAACTACCTCAGACTACCAGAGACATGAGGACATTCTCGGTCATCTTCTCCTTCGCCTCCTCCTCCCCCCTTCTCTCTCTCAATCCTTCTGTACCTTTTCCTGCCTTTCTTCTGCCCTCCCACATCAGCTCCTCCCATTTCAGCTCCACTGCATACAATGTGGCAGCAACGGAAAACCATTCTGCTACATATTACTCTTCTTGTTAGAATAAAAAAAAAAAAAAAAACCCAACTTTCTTTCAAAATACAATTAGGGCACAACTATATCAATTTGTTATTGTAAGGTACAAGATAGACCTAATACCCAGTCCAATAAAATGTCAATAAAAAAACTATTGTCATCTATCTTAACTTAAAAGACTATATAGTTCTTAACCTGACTTAGGTCTTGGTTTTAGAATGAATGCCATCTGAAAACCATGGAGACATTATGGTACTGGTACATAGACAAAAACGTTGAATGAGTGGAACAGAATCAAGAGATCCAGAAGTAAATGACTACACCTAAGGACACTTGATCTTTGACCAAGAAGCCAAAAACTCTTTATGAAAGTTGTTAAAGAATATATAATTCAACAAATCTTTATGTTTCCTTTTGACGAAGTCTCTCAAGTGATACAAAACACTTTCAGTAATTTCTTTATTAATTAAATTCTCATATTCAAGCACAGACATAAATGTTTTCTAATAAGGAAGTATATCTCTTTCAGCAATCACCATAGCTGCCTTGGTCACCTTTTCACATCACTGAGAAGGCTCGTTCTGCTGAGTCATGGGGACTAAAAGTAGAGCTTGGGGGACAGGTGTCTTTGTGAATATGAAGAGGCCCAAATTCCACCTAAGCTCACCAAACCACAACAAACAATAAGGAAAAAAGTGACACAAACTGCTCTGGGATCTAGGCTTTGATCAGATAAAGACTTAGCATCTTTGACAATTGAGTGACATCCCAGCTCAGCTCCTTTTCTTGCTCTTGTTACAGAAGAGTCAATTTCTTCCACCCATGTGGAGGGTATTTTGGGCATCTTGTAAGTCTTCTCAAGGTGAAAGATCCGGCAGGGGCTGCCACCTGATTTCAGGAATTCAAATGAGCATACTCCAAACCCAGAGAAGCTTTCCTCAATAGAAATAAACAATCCTTAGGAGAGCCTCTGGAGATTTCCTTTATTAAAAGATGCTTTGGTTGCCACCGCTCCTTCATCCCCTGGAAGTCCTTCTCTTGCTGGCTCAAAGCATCTGCTTCCTACTGATTTTTTTTTTTTATTGGAAATTTTTTATTGGAAATTTTTTTTACATTTCAGATGTTCTCTCCTTACTCCATTTCCCCCCCTCCCAGGAACTCACTATCCCTTCTCCCCTCCTCCTGCCTCCACGTAGGTGTACCCCCACCCAACCTCCCCCATACCTCACCTCCCCACCCTCGAGTATCCCCCCCCCCACGACGTCCAGCCTTCATGGGACCAAGGATCTCTTCTCCCCCTTATATATAGCTCCCTTGCACATATAGCTGGAGCCATGGGTCCCTCCCTAAGAGCTCCCAGGTTTAGACCCTGGGGGCTCTGGTTGGTTGGGATTGTTGCTTTCCTCATGGTGTCGCGTTTTTTAAAAAAGAATTAAATGAAGGTATAGCCTTCTATCATTGGGTCACACATTGTAGAAGGAGAAAACTGACATCTGCCAGTTGTCCTCTAACCTGGTACAGGTGCTGTGGCATTTGAACAAGTTGTTAACAGAGAGTATTTAACAGAGAACTTCAACATTCCTGAAGGATTCCTAAAGGTGGAGAGCATAGGTTGTATCACAGAACAAAATGGCAGTAAATACACAGACAAGAGACGTGGAACAAGGTGAGTGTGGTTCTGCCTTCTAACATTGAGTTCAACTCAAATGCAAATTTTACTACAGATAAGTAAAGACTACAGAGGGCTTTGTCATGTGTTTAGCCTATGTATAATCAATACTCCACTTCCTTTTATGAGGCTGAACATGAATATGTAACCAAGTGAAGAAGATCATTGTTTCTTGTCCTAAGACCTAAGAAACAGAATACATATAGCCTAGACATAAAATTACCAGTCTGAAGGAGATTACAATACTTCAGATAATGATCATTAGTATTTTGCCTTATTAGAAACTAATATAAAATCAGTGAACAGAATTAGTGTGGAAATTCTAAGTTTCCTGCTGCTTTGAGGATAATAGATGCTGTGGGACAATCACAAAGGACAAATAGCACAATTTTTAAAAAACCTTGTAAAGACAGCGTGTGTTAGTTAACACTTGAAAAGGGACCCAAAATCTTGAGAAGCATTACTGTTAAAATTATACTTTTATTAATGTTTTATAGGGAAATATCAATAAGAAGAGCATGGGTGACAATGCTTTAAGCTTTCCTAGCTCAAGTCTATGCAAATCTATGTAGAAGTTTTCATAAATGGCTCACACTAGTTCCCAATTATTCTACAGATTTAAAGACAGATATTTCTTTAACTTCCCAAAGCACAGCATGCTGACTGCAATTAGGTTTAAGGTATGCAGAGGGAGGAAGTCTTTCTGCCAATGATAACTGCAGTCAATTCTAAGCTAGAGTGTTGTATTTAAGACTAATATTTCCTGGTCAGGGTGATATGACATTAGATCATATTTATTGAAAGTTGGAGATATGACAAGAATCCAAGTCAAAGAGAAGAGGACACCTATTCCCAAGAATAATGTATTTTGGGTCATCCAACTTTGCCCTCCACTTTCTCATAAATGTTGGATTCTTTCTTACATGTCCCCTCCTGCAATCAATTCTGTAAACTCACGGAGAAGTTTCTCTTCCCCATGATATCTTGTGGCTTGCCTCTCAGGTGTTCATGTGGCAAAGTCCTCATTTCAGACCCTGTGCTAGGTGAAGCTAGAGTGACCAAGTCCTCTGTGGTTTAGTCTCTACTCCCATGGTTTTGTACTTGCTGTGATGAGGACTGATTCACAGGAGAGTTCATTATTCCATGTTGCTCCCACTACATCTTGTGCACAGTTGGGAACACATGGGGTTTCTGAAACCCAGCTTGTCATGAGTTATCTAGGATAGAATAAGGCTGGCAGGTAGCCCACTGCTTTTGCATGACGTACAATGGGTGAGCTCTATGAAACAAGGTCCCAAAGAGACTTCATCCCAGTATAGCTTCTTGCAGCTGATATGTCACATCTCCCACTAAGAATGGGTTCTCTTGATTAAAGAGAGCTAAAGAGAAATATCTAAGAAGGAGAAATTTGAATAAGCATTCTGTGGGATGTAGGTGAGGTCTGCCTCCACAAAGAGCAAAATGTCCCCAATCTCAGCTTTATGCATGGAATGCAGGTATTTCTGTCTTTTCCATTGAGGAGCCCCTGCTACATGTTTAACTCCTGGTTTCTCTGGTGATCTGTGGTGAAAGACATTTGTATTCCCAAAATAGAACTAGAAGGAACACTACTCATAGTTTAAGATAAAAGAAAGAACTCTACTAAAGTGTTGCTTTAATGTCTTCTAAGATAAAAAGATTTCATTTAAATTAGGATTATTCCTATATCCCTAAATATTGATAGGAATAGCATTAAAGCAATAATTCTACTGTTATTGTAAATTATTTAAGCCACCAAATTTGTTGGCGTAAAATCTCCTACACGAATAGAGACCAGTAAAGGAAAACACAACTCAATAATTATGGTATAAATTGCACACTTAGATTGGGCAGATTTACCATTACACTACTCTATTCCCTGGCTTGAGATCCCTTATAACTTGAGGTTTATCCAGGCCGCATGCTTGTCCTTCTAGCTCCGGCTCCTCAGTTGTCGGCTTCCTACTCCTTTGACTTCCTCCATTGACTTCCTTCTCCTGTGGACTCATCCTGCTTCTGCCTCCTGCTTCTACATCTATCTGCTTCTACCTCTTCTCTCTTCTCCTCTGTCAACTACCTCTTATATCGAATTCCTCTCACTCTCTCCTCCCCTCAGCCTTTTTCTCCACCTCCCCTTCTACTGCCCAATCACTGGCTCTAGCCCTTATTTTACAAGTTTTAATTGGACAGAAGTTTCACAAGATGTCACCTGTGTACAGATTCAATCATCCTCTGCAGCCCCTCCCAGGAAAGTAGAACTAGGATCAAAATACAAGGCTGGGGCTATCCACAACATTCTACAAGCTAAAAACATGGAAAAATATGATTGATGTATAGTTTCTGATTAATTGCTGGCAAGGGATGACAAAAGAGACATAATAAAACACTAACATTTAGATACACCTATTTGCTGCATGAATTCATGATGGGTAAAGATAATGTCCTTTGCCACAAAATAAACTTAGCAGTTTATTTTGTGAATGTCAAGTGTAGGAATTGTCCTCCATTCCCTTCTCACTTCTTTGCAAAGAAAAATCTTTCCTTAGAAGTTGTTTTGCGGGTGGAATCTAAAGTGTTGCAACCTAGGGTGAAATGTGCCATAGTGGGATTAGGAAAGCTTCTTGAGGTGTGTGTCCTATGGTAGGATCTAAGTTCTGTCTATTCTGTTAGTTTATGAAATCCCACTGTCAGCACCCATACCACAGCCCCACTTCTAGGCTTGTTTGCATTTTCATCTCTTCCATTATTTGGACTCAATTTGCCACCTGAAAGAAGACAGGTCCACTTTGAAGGTAAGTCTATTTTAATTTTCAGAGTTTTCTATAATAGTAACTTTTATTTTCTCAAATGAAGTGATGAGGTGAGGGCTATATCTAAGCTACGTACTCACCAAGCTTGGCCTGAGCCCAGGGCATTTCTGTCTCTGTTCTAAGCATCCCTAGGGCTAAGCCTGGGAGCTTATAGCCTCTGTAGAATCTAGACTTCTGCAAGCCTAGATCTTGAAGTCTTCAGCTTCCATCCTTTGTCTGCTAACCTTGACCTAGATTGTTTTCAGTCACTAGGAGTTACTGCTGATTAAATTCACCCTTTCTAATTCTTTTTGAACTCTGTCTAGCTGGTTCAACTCAGCTGTTCAGGCTCAAATTCCTCTCTAAGATGTCTGATTCAATCTGGCTTTTCTAAGCTTCTCAATGAATTTCTCTGCTTCTCCTCAATCCTACTTGGGCAATTTGTTCTAATCTTCTGTCTCCCCTTTATTTTCTGGATTCAACTGCCTCTGCTGACCTGCAAAGTATTGCATGAACTCACAAATCAACTCAATTCCACTTCACTGAATTTACTCGACTGATACCAAATTCACGTTCTCTTCCTGAACTTCCCTTAAATAGCTTATCTTTCCTGTGATGTTTTCATGAGAATTGGGTATATCCTCTCTCTGACTTATTCTGCTAAATCTTTCTTTGATTCGTTCACTTTGTCTGCCCCTGAAATATGAGTCACTTTCAAGCATGACTGTTTCCGTCTATAATCTAACCTTACCTTCATTGATTTTGATTAAAGATATGTCTGTATTCCAGCCAGAGGGACTGCTGAATTAAATTCTTCTACAGTTTTCATTGTTTCTTTTTTTACATTCTTACTTTTTATACATTATTTGTATGTCTTTCAAATGATTATTGTATGCATGAGAGCATTTTGAAGATATTTTGGATATTTTGGATTTTCTTTCTTTATCCATCAATTCTTCAAGACCTTATGCCCCCATGTGTCATTGGTGAAGTTTACAAAACTTGATTTCCAGTATATTTGTATATGTCTTAATTTAAAAAGTTTGTTTAGACTTCTAGCAACTAAGCTTTCATCCTTTCATACTATTCATTTCCCTCCTTTCCCAGGTTGCATTCCATTTTTCATCTTCATTGGTAGCTGTGAGTTATGATCATTAAAGAGATGTGAATGGGGGGGGATGATCTTTTGCGCTAATGAAAAAAATCAGATCAAATGGGCAACAAAAAGTGGAATAATAAGAATACTGGGTAGATAAACTCATTTTTGACCAGTCTATGGTTCGTAGTCAAATAGGAAAGTTGATCCCACTCTACATGCCTATGTAAAGTAGCCTCAAATATATTGCGTAATTACATCATTTTTGCATCAGTTATTCAAAAGCATCATTAAATACTGTAAGATCAATTGGCACAGTACACCCATGAATTAGATGGTCAACAATATTGTAAAATATATAAATTAAAATGTAGAAAAGGGAGATTTCAACTAAAAAGTGAGTTTACTTGTGTGTATTTGCTGTATATATTTATTTGTGTGTATATTTATCAATGACCTTGTTTAGAAAATCAAATAAGAAGATCCCATTTTGGTCCTAAATACTTCAAGAATAGAATGCTTGACCTGTGATATTATTAGATATCTGGATATTGTAGGAAGAACCTTAGGAAAATATTGAGCTATTTTTATACATTGCTGAGAAACTCTGAGCTTAGAAAGTTCCATATATCCCTTTGACTTCTATATCCATTTTTCATATTTTCTAATGTATTTTGTTCCATATTCAAGTACTTAGGTTAAAGTATACAGATAAAATGTAAAAAAAAAAATAATGCAATATTTACATCTTTGCACATGACAACTCAACATATCACATGTCATTGGTTAGTAAATATCTAAGGCTATTATGTGTGCAGAGGACTGTTGTGCTTCTTAACCATGAGGGAAAATACATACTTACAAAGGAAGTTATGGGCCCAATCCTTCCTTGACTTAACAAATTTTGCTGTCTGCTTATAGTTATTTAAGATGAGAGATGGAGAAACAAAAATGAGATGAGTGTATGACATAATCATCTCAAATTTTCTTCAAGGATTTTAAAAACTAAATCATTATGAGAGACAATGGATGACACTCTCATGAGATTATTAATGATGATTTTAATTGAGAAGTTAATAACAGAAAATTTTATAATGCATTTGTGGCTTTGTTAACTGCACAGGCTGGGACGAGAAAAGAAAGATTACTACAGTAGATCAGATCCTTACTGTCCTTGCCATCCTCCAATTATTTGCTCTATTCAATATTCATAAGTATATTGATCTGTATGTTATACTCAGCTTTACTTATGCTTGGAAAAATAATTAGAAGTATCTATGTCTCCTAAACTGTGGACAAACATTCTAGTTTCTGGCTTGCTACATTAACATGTTTTGTATTTCAAGATAGCCATTATTAGCACCATTTTTGTCATCTAAAGTGAAGAGTTAAAAGAATGATTTGAGTGATTCTGCTGGAAGGTATGGTCCTATATTTTTAGAAGTACATTGCAACTGCATGTACATAACTTTGTTTTGGATGGTGGATATATAGAGAAAATACATTTTACAGTTCTAGTTTGATTGAGACTACAGAGGTTTCTCTGAATCCTACACACTGTTTTACATTTTGTACCTTTCACCATGTGTCTGATCACCTTTGTGCTGCTCATATTCTCCCTGAGGAAACATCGCAAGAAGTTGTAAGTCAGTGCCCAAGAATATTGAGACATTAGCAATGTAGGTCACATTAGAGCCTTCAAAGCATGCTTGCTTCTGTCCTTGTGTATTCCATTTTCTTCCTGAATGTTTTTGTACAACTTTTGAGCCTGAAATGCTGAAGAATAAATGTCACTGTGATGTTCTGCCAAGATGCTGTAGTCTCTTTTCCTTCTACCCACTCTTCTGTCCAGGTTCTGAGAAACAATAAACTGAGGCAATCTTCTCTTTCTGTATTGCTGTGGCTGACATTCAGGCACAAAGATGTGGAGTGATTGGATCCCTAAAACACGTTTGTGATCATCTCTAATATTTTCTTGTCACAATTCTTTAAACAATAGAAAATGACAGGTTTTTAAACAATATTTATAGCATATTACATAAAAGAAGTGATCTATAACCAATTGAAAGTATATGAGAGGATATTCATGGGTGACATGTGAATATTGCCATTTCATAGCAAGCCACTTAAACATCTATGAGCTTTTCTATCTATGGAGGGCACTGAGATCCTCTCAGACACCAAGTGATGACTAATGCAGACCATGGAGAAGAAGACAATGTCCAGCTTGTATTTAATAACTTTTTAATTGTTCTCATTTTCTCACTATGGGAACTGAGGATGCTATATAATCCTTTTACCTTTACATTATGTTTCTAAAGGAGCATCATTATTCTCAGCATTAACCATGTTAATATATGATATAATCACTGAGAGTAATTTTTTTCATACAGCAAAATATACATGTTCTGTCCTACCTACTTTTATTTTGTAAATACAACTGTGATTTATTCAACCTGATTTAGTTTATATTTGATCAGTTAATCTACTAAACACATTTCCCAAGGAATATGCTCACAGATATGAATGCAAAAGATTTGACTATGGTTTTCAAATATCTCCTTTTGAGTGCACCATTCTTTGCATGTTTTTTTGTGGAACCCGATGTAATGTAGGGACCTTTTCAGTTTTACCTATGACTGAATTGCCACATAAATTGCATTCCAAATGAAATAGTCATATAACTGGTTCTATCATTTCATTAATATGTAACAAAATCACAGTAATATAAAAGTAAATATTTTTATCAGTAATTCCTTGACACATATTGTAGTTTCTGGTTTATTTAAGAACTGTGCTTTCAAAAATTAAATATATTATTAAAATAATGATTTGCTGAAATTTTTGATAAAGACTAGCTTTATGTATTAGATGAGTTTGTATCCTTATTAATAATTATTCATAATTTGTTAATTTATTATTTGTAATAAATTTTTGTTGGTGTGTATTATCTCAATGTTATTGTAGTTTTGGGAAAATATTTCATATACTTTAGACTACAATTTTGAAAGAACTACTAGCTTATATGTTAAAGTTATTTTTCATTTAGATCAATGTTTTTCAATATTGATATATTTTGTATTCTAGTGTATTTTATTTGATACTAATATTGTTCCAGCTTCTATTTTGTTGGCATCTTGGGTCAAAATTAAGTTACATACTAAATGAATGAAAACACAAGGGATTGAGTAGACTAGTGGTTTGTAAAGGTTTGTAAAGTGCTTACTGCCCAGAAGTGAAGACCAGAGCTCAGTCCATATATTTTTTTTTGTAAAAGTCAGGCATAATGGCATACACACATGATGATACACTGTGTAGTTAGAGTCACGAAGATCTCTTGGGCTGGCTGGTCAGCCAGTGTAGTTTACTAATTCTCGTTGGTTCCAGCATGGCCTTGTTGTGGACACAATGACATGGTTCCTTTCCCTAGGACAGGGTCAGCAGACTTGGGCTTCCAGGAGTGTTAATGACTGCCATTGGCATAAGGATTGTTTGTATAATAATGTACGTATTTTACATTCCTCCTTTAAGGAATGTCCTCTCTGTTAATGTTAGTGACTCTATGATAATCAGACAGCAGGTGTAATAATAAGAATCCAGGAGTAATAATCAGAGTTGAGGAGCCAAAGCTGTGACTAATGTCTGAGCAAAATGATAAGTGCTAGGCCTTCAGGACAGCCCTTAAGGCTGTGGAGAAGAACTCTTAAAACATGAGTTCAAAAATACGTAATTTCTCAACTATGCAAAATGTAGAGATGCTATGTGAAGTACATGAGAAGCTTCTTGAAGCTAAAAGAACAGAGGCAGCTATACTATGAGCCAATTTGTCAGAAAGATACTAAGGAAGGACATAGTGATTTAGGGAGTTGTGATTGAAGGAGATCCCTCCCAGCTGAGTTTTTGTATTTAAGCTTACAAAGGTAGACAAATTCCTGAGTTCAGAATCATCCTGGACAAAGCAAGGATAGGCCCAGATGTGGTAGAAATGGTAATTTCAGGACTGGGTCTCACTGGGCTAACTTAGACTCTGTGCTTAACCGAGGCAGGCAGATCTATGAATTCTTTTGTAATTTTAAAATAAAATGTGTGCTTGCTGTTTCCTAAGAACTAAGAAGCTGAATTCACAGGATGTTGATTCATAGGATAATCTAAAGAAACCTGAAATTAATGGATTGATATGTAAAATAAAAGACTGGGATTATGATCTTCAGGAGATAAACTATCCAAATAATCTTTTTTTTAATAGCAAGAGAGAACTGCTTAGAGAAAGATCTGGAACAGAACATGGAGAGAGAACAAATCAAGTGGATAAAGAGATAAAGCAGGCAAAAAGTGGTCTTGAGCATAATATACTCTACTAGCTTAAACCCATGATTTGACACTTTAATCTTTGTTCTCACTGCTCCCAGATACCCTGTCTCTCAGAATTCCTCTCCAAGCCAAGATTGGTCCTTGGCAAATTCCAAGCCAAGGAGAAAAAAGATGTTGAATCTGATGCCCAAGGTTGACAATTGATCTACTCATTCACAAAGAAATGTGCCTCAAAACCTGCACACAAGTGGCACTCACATAAATGCACACAAAGACACTGCAAACCAATTATGTAATCTGGTAAAATAATAATTTTAATAGATAGAAATTAGCAGTCGTTCATTGAAAAAAATTTACTACTATTCAGTAGTTTGGGCTACCATACCTAGAGTATAATATTCACCCATGTAAAAAGTCAGGAAGAAAAGGACCATAACTGGAGTTTGTATCACTATTCTTTGATCATTTGCATTCTTATCTATAGCTCCATAGTGTAATAATTTTTCTTCATTATTTTATATGTTACTCATGTGCCAACATGTAATGATGAAACCGTAAAATTCTACATTTCAACTTATTGCATTGTTTTGCAAAATTGTTGTATAATGTCTCACAGAAGTATGATTAATAAACATGTGCTAAGTTAACATAGATGTGTTTTGGGTTTTATAATAAGTAATATAATACAATGTTACTTTTAAATTACGTTGACATATTTCTTTGTTCTCTCTTGAACTATCATGTTTCCTCCTTTTATCTATAAACTTTATTTTCTGAGTTGATTTCAATTATTAGAATGCTGTTTTTTGTCTTAACTCCAACTTAGGAGAATACTACTCTTACTTGTTAAGTAAGAAACACACACCTATTAATATGCATAACAGTCTCTGAGTTATATCACTGTCTCATTTCACCCAGTAAAAGTCCTTCACATCATCTGTAATCGATTTGAATCATTCACACTTTCCATTGCCTGTTTGTTGTAGCTTATCTTCTACAAACCAAGTATATTAAAGAAAAACACATATATACATTGTATTCTACTTCATTAAGAAAATATTTCATGCAGAATCTTAGGAGAAACTGCTACAGAATGTCAACTCTTCTGAAACTCTTTAACCTTTATTTTATGATGCTATAGGCACAAATATGTTGTCTGCCTGTATGTGTATATACCATACACATGCCTGGAACCCTCAGAGAGCAGTAGAGGATGTCAGAATCTCTGCCACTAGAACTACAGATAGTTGTGAGCGTTTATGTGACTGCTGCAAACTGCACTCCAGTCCTAATTTCAGAAGATGTTAACATAATAAGAAACTGGTGAAATACAGTTGGCTTTAGAATTCAAAATAAATGTCTTGTCACCATTTATATAAGTATTCCCAGTATGTCTGTTGATTTTCATAAATGCATCAAATACCAACACATGTATATTCATCTTTACTAATACATAGTTAAAGTATTTTTCAGGACTATATTTAGAAATTACTCAATTATCTGCCTTTTTGGAAAAATCACAGCAGGTATAAAAAGACACAAAGTCAATCAGTGTGCTTTCCTCTAGAAGTCACAGAGTGTCCTTGTTATTAATCGTTAAATGTGAAGGCTTATGTCCCACATTTAATAGGGACAAAAATTTAAGGTTAGAAAATTAAACTTTTTTGTAGCAAACATAATATAGTAGAACTAGAGGGGAGATGTAATAGTTCATATTTATTGAAGAGTAAGAATAATTTTGTAATTTTCCATTTATAAAATTTATTTGATCACATTTTCATAAAAAATGTCTTAACCACTTCAAATAAAGTAGCTCTTGAGGTAGGCAAAACAATGAATTTAGGTAGCTGAAGTACTATATATCCTGATCCAGTTAGTGCTATGAAGATATTAGTAAACTTTCTATTTCTCTCTGTCTTTGTCTCTGTCTCTGTCTCTGTCTCTCTCTTTGCCTGCCTGTCTGTCTGTATGTCTGTCTGTCTGTCTGTCTCTGGATGGGAAAATGTTTGCTAATAAACTGAGGATTTGCAAGATTTTGCGAGTGTGTGTGTGTCTCTCTCTCTCTCTCTCTCTCTCTCTCTGTCTCTCTCTCTCCCTCTCTCTCTCTCTCTCCCTCTCCCTCTCTCTCTCTCTGTCTGCTTGTGTGTGTGTGTGTGTGTGTGTGTGTGTGCGTGCGTGCATGTATAATCTCCATAGATATGATTCCTTAATCTCCAAACTTAAATTCAATCAACATTGGGTTTTTGTATGTGCAGTGAACTTTCAGAATCCATTTACTGTCTTTGATCAGAAAAACAAACAAACAAAAAAAAACCAGGAAAACACACAATAAACTGCCGAGTGTTTGATGCTTTCTAAAGCATCTCAGAAGACCTACCCCTAGACTGTATACCTTAGGGCGGAATATTCCATAACAGGTGGTGAAGAAAATATTCATTTCTCATTGGATAACTTGCAAATGAAGACATTATTTTCATAGGTTTACCATTGTTAATGTTGTCTAATATCTGCCTCATTTTGAGCTGATCAAGTGTAGATGTCAGCTATATTTAAAATTGCATGGAAAGTGTAGAAAAACTGTCTAAATTACTAGATGAAACCTAATCATCTGCAGTTGATTTGAATGTTTTTTATTATCAAGGACAATCTTTTATAAATTATTGCATTAGAGAAAAAGATTAAAGGAAAAGATCTGTAGAGTTTTCCTAATAATATCTTCCAACTTTTGTTCTCCAAATAACCATGAAAAGTAATCTTATATAACAAAGATAATAAGTATACCTCTGCCTCCTACAATTTTGTACAGTTTCTATTTGGCTTTCTGAAATTTCTGAGGAGGAGACTAGAGAGATGGCTCAGTGGGCTCTTTTCCAGAGGCCACAGGTTTAATTGCCATACTCTCATGGTAGCTCACAACTGTTTGTAACTTACAATTGTAGAGAGTCCAATGCCCTCTTCTGTCATATGCAGGCACTGTGCATGCAAATAGTACACAGAAGTATATGTAAACAAAATACCCCTATATGTAAAATAAGATAAAATAATTCCTTTTTTGAGCAGCCACCAAGATGGCTGAAGTGGAACGGAAGGAGTGGACCTTAAGTTCACCTACCATGGCATGGACCTGGACCAACTGGTGGACATGTCCTGAGCCATCATCTGTGTTGGTAGCAGGGCTTACTACTCAAGCACTTGAGAAAGGCCAAGGAGGCCCATACATGGAAGAGCCAGAGGTACTAAAGACTCACCTGAGGGACATAATCATTCTGCCTGAATATGTAGCCAGCATGGTGGATGTATACAAAGGCAAGCCCTCCAAACAGGTGGATATCACAAAGAGATGATCAGCCACTACCTTGGTGATTTCTCCATCACGCACAAGCCTGTGGAAGCATGGCTGGTCTGGTCTTGGTGCTACCCACTCCTCCCCTTCATCCCCCACAAAATGGTATCCATGACCAATAAAGACTCATGTAGAAAAAAGAAACAAAGAGGGGGGAGGGAGAGAGAGGGAGAGGGAGGGAGGGAAGAAAGAAGGAAGGAAGGAAGGAAGGAAGGAAGGAAGGAAGGAAGGAAGGAACGAAGAGAGGAAGGAAGGAAGGAAAAAAAAGCTCTAAGGAAATAAAGACATGACATGATTCTCTGACAGAACCCTCCTTGTTCATATTCAGAGTTATTACCCCCAAATTCTCAACAAGCAAATTGCTCATATTAACAGACTAGAGAAGACTTCTTAAGTAATTAAAAGTTTAACTCTTCAGTATTAATGATGTACTTTATAGATGCTCCTGAATTCTATTAGGTTTTAGCTAAAATTGTGTTGGTTATTTTGGAAATAGATTATTTCCCTAAAAGAAGAAATGACCTTAATAAAGTATGCTGTTTTAAAATTAATTCTCTTTTTGTTAATGCATTGTGCACATGAGTATAAATATGTGTATTGCATACATAGATTTTGAAGTTCCAGTGAGTTGCTGGATTCTAAGGAATCAGGTTTACAGAAAGTTGTGAGCCATAGGCTGAATATTGAGAACTAAAATCACAAAGCAGGCCCTTTGCAAAAACAATAAGTCTTTCTAGTTCTGAATTATGTACAGAAGATATATTTTCTTGCTCATTTACATTTTTATTAGTAAGAAATGATATTGCCATTACAGAATTTCAAATGCTATGTTCTAAACTGTCTTTTCTGAAGAATAACTTATACTGTATTAAAAATACTAGTTGACTTTTTCTCTTTGATTAGCACACTGCCTATTTTTCTGTCTCTCGGGGAAAACTGTACACATGTATTGGAAGAAATTCCAAGAGAAAGATGTATGCTGAAGAAGGTAAAGTGAAACTGAAGTTCTATGTACTTGATATGCTGCTTTAGGATTTTGTATTTTTACATTTGGTTTCACATTTGCTTTCTTCCTGCTTTTCTCCACTAAGCCTGAATTCGACTCTTTTGGAAATTAAAGGGTCTATTGTGTACCATTGTATGTTGGAAGTAGGCAATTAGCTTTTTGATTTTATGGGAGCCACAATTAATAGATAACATCTACTTTGAGTCTCAGAAAGTACTTTAGACTTTTAAACAACAGTTAAAATTTTAAGGATGAGCATGTGGGGTGTTGGAGTAAGTGGATTTTGCATTCTGATATGTCCATAGGTCCATGGGTGTCAGAGAGGGTAGGGGTGGTTTGAATGAGAATTGTTCTCTATAGCCTCAGGTATTACAATTGCCCTGGTCTGTAGAACTTTTGAGGGATGAGGTGTACCCTCACTGAAGGGGTAGCTCACAGGATGGATTTTGAGAATTCACATCTTATTTCCATTTACTCTTTCTGATTTGTGTTTGTAGAAGTAGATGTGACTTCTCCATTTCCTCCTACCTGTGCTAACAGTAATATCTCCTCCATCAGTGTCTCTTTTACCATAATATTACCATGATATCTAATTAAAGGAGCAAGAAAATGGCTAATATAAACCCATCTACAATTATGTCATTTTTACAAGTACAAAATTGTTCTGTAAATCATTGCAAACACATACATGAGTACATAGCTGGTACTTATGTTCAAAAGTTTTTTACATGATAATAATAAAATTTTCATATCAGGAACAAAGTGACAATATTGAACGGCTACTAAGAGAACTCATGACAGATCAAGATAAGTTTGCTCTGAATTTACCACGTTCCAGCTCTCCACTATCATGGAGTCGTTATTCAGACTCTTCTCTATCCACCAGTCACATGGCCTTGAAGGAAATTTAATATAGATGAGTCTACCTCTAGGAATTATAGCTCAATAATTGTAGTACATAGAACATAGTTTACAAGACTCCCATATATCTCCAGGTATATATTGTAAATCATATTTTATTAGGAATAGAGGTAAGGCTCCTAAATTTTGTCCTTCATTGTAGATATTAAAGAATTAACAGCCATATTCTCCATTAAATGTCAATGATAGGTATGTCACATGCACACATTGAGAATAAAAGGGAGTCTGTGACTTTCTCATTTTAACTTGTTGCATTTGGGAGGCAAGAATAATTGCCTTAAGCAACAAAATACACAATCTATGCAATGTTTATCTGCCACCAATTCTAACTGGGAATGTCTTTTTGTATTTTGTCTGAATTTGTGTGGTGTCTTCCCTCTATTGAAAGATGTTACTCTCACCTTCTAATGACTCCTTATGTTATGCTGTATCCTGGATCAATCATGTGAAAACCAGCAGTATTCATGTGTAAGGATGATGAATCGAAGGCAGAGACATTTAGGGTTACTCTTAGGGATGTATCTCAGTAGTAAAACACATTTCCACCATGCGATCATGGGAGTGTTCACCGAATTTTATTTATTGTCTTGCTTGTTCCTTGACTATTTGTGTTTATTGTCATGCTTGCTCCTTGACTATTTGCATCTATTGTATTGCTAGTTCCTCAACTTAGAACTGACCTTAATACATGCAAGTAATTAAAATGGTATAAAAACAAAAAGGAGGAGAGGGGATAGGATAGGGGGTTTCTAGGGAGGGGAAATGGGGAAAGGGGAAGGCATCTGAAATGTAAATAAATAAAATATCCAATAAAAAAATCAAGTAAACTGATTGCCAGCTGACAAAAAAAAAAAAAAATCCCAGAGTTATAGATTTTTTAAAGGCTACGGAACAATAAATAGTAAGAACAGGTATACATTTGAAGTTTTGCTATTAATTGTGTGGGGGTCATCAATAACATAGTTCATATGGTAATAAGGATCTCCAATAGTAAAAATATAAAAACAACAATTTCAAATGAACATTTTAGAACTATAATTATCTTGTATTTCTTAAAATGATATGTTAAAATAAAATAGATTATATTAGTTTCCCTAAAATAATATACTTTGCACCTAGAAATTTAAATTAAATTGTCTTAATAATTATGAAAGTATTTTAGAATGGTTGGTAATGAAAGGAGTAACAAATATGCAGTAACTCACATACAGTAGCTTCATGGCTCCAAAGAATTGGAACATATAATTTCAAATTAATCTCTGTGTTCAATAAACTATGTTTATTCCCACATGTTTAAAATTCTGTATTATACTATACATTTCTTCTTTCAAGTTGCATTCACATACTCTATATTATATGGTTTCAGTCATCTGCTTTTATCACAGCTTGTTTTTTTTTCTTTTTTAATTTTATTTTTTTGCTTATTCACTTTATAACCCGTCGCAGTCACCCCCTCCCACAATCCATCCCCATCTCTTGCTTTCTGAGTACCCCCTCCTCCTGTATCCCTACCCTGTCACTTTAAGTCTCTGAGAGGCTAGGTGCTTCCTCTCCCATTGAGGCCAGATGAGGCACTCAGCTAGAAGACCATACTCCATATACAGGCTGCATGTTTTGGGATAGCCCCCACTCCAGATGTTTGAGACCTACATGAAAACCAAGCTGCACATTTACAACATATGTGCAGGGAGGCCTAGGTCCAGCCCATGGAGGTAGATCTGTGTAGACTAGGTATGCTCCACAGTTGGTGATTCAGTCTCTGAGAGCTCCAAGGGTTCAGGTTGGTTTACTCTGTTGATCTTCCTGTGCAGTTCCTATCTCCTTAGGGCCCACAATCCTTCCCCCTATTCTTCTATAAGAGTCCTCAAGCTCCATCCACTGTTTGACTCTGGATGTCTGTATCTGTCTGAGTCAGCTGCTGGTTAGGGCCTCTCAGAGGACAGCTTGCCCCTGTCTGTTCTATAGATATCAACATATATGATAGAGGTCATAACTAAAAATCTCTGTGATTAATATTTCATACAAAATTTATATTTATGGATTTTTTATTTGTTTTGTTTTTCCCACCTACAGAGTTTATTTTACTATTTTTTTTTATCACATAGTAATTTACTTGTTCACACAGGGGTTATAAACACAAAAAGGCAGAATGTGGGGAAGGGAATGACACCGAAGAATAGGTAATCAGGGAGAGTATCAATTATTCTCTTCAAAAGATATTCCATTTTATGTATTAGTTCTAGTGATTTACAAGCATATTCATTTGAAGTGCTATTTTTAACATGCAATTTTGAAGATTATAGACAATTTCTGAGTTGACTCTCAAAATATTTATGCTTAACTCTCCTCCACACACTGATAGAGAAGCAAACATGGAGATACTGCAGTTATGGAGTCTGAAGCTCTTTCCATGAAAAAGTCTTCTCCTACAGGTCAGGAGAGTCAGATTAGATGTGCTTTGCTCACACATAGCTCCTGTAGTATTTTCTAGACAAAGATGAAACTTCCATGCTTTTGTGTAACTGAAAACACATGAGTTTAATCACTCACCTATATTTGCTTCAGTCTATGTATTTTCATATGACTTTTATCTTTTGTGGAAGACATTTTTAGAAATTATCAAGTATATAAAAAAATAAAATTTAAACAGATATGTGCCTTTCTTATCTATATTGCTTTATAAGTACAGCAAATTTTACAGGCCTTAAGATATCATATCCTTATCTCTCATATTCTTATCTCTGTAACAGTGTCATGAGGATCTTTAATATTCCAATTCTAAGTAGTAAAAACAATATTTCCTCATTATCTCATATGCATGCATACACCTATACAATGCTCACCTTTAAGTATGAATTTTTTGAGATTCAAATAATTTTTAATTTTTGTCATAATGTATCTACATCGGCCAATATTGTGTGCACATAGATCATGCTCAGCATTGTCCCAGTTACTCAGGTCATGTTAATTATGAGCTCTCCATGTTACCTGATGTAACAGGACTACTCCATCCATGAATGCAAGAGGGGAAACTCTACATTTGCAGTGACCAGTCAACAAAGAATATTAGCTCATCCACATCATAAGACACCTCCTTATTCCTGGCCCTTCTTTTGTACGTTACAACAGGTTCTTCCATTAGCAGCAAATACCATCCAACTGTAGCTTCCTCTTCCTTAAAGTCCTTGTAGTATCTGTACTGTAAACATAACTGGTTGTCACCAAAGCAGAAGTCTATCAGACGTGCTAGGAAACATAAAGAAAGTATACTTTGTTATATTCATAAATCAGTATCTAAATAGCAATACAGAACATAATTTGACAAATTAAGGGATGGTTGCCAAAAGTAGTGTACATGGCAAAGAATAAGATGCAGTGTTAAAGTTTCTGACTAATACATTCAGTCCCTGAAGCAATACTGCAGAGAGAAAATAAACAATTTGTAGATGCAGAAATCTCCATCTTTTGGTGGTAAGTTCTATGAAGAAGGCATAACAGACTGGTATGGGACAATCAGAGAAACGTTTAGGAATGGAAAAACATTGTTATTATTATTTTTATTTATGACTGCTTGATTGAATGATTACACAAAATTCAAATATTGACCAAAAGTTTAATCAACTATGATTTTATTTATTTCTTCATGCCAAAATATGTATGCCAGTATATATTGATGTATATATTTCAATCAATATTTATTTTATTACATTAAAAGAGTCTCAGACAAGGTGAGTCAATTGCAGCAGGCTTAGGACACCTGAATCATCTGGAAAGGAAACCTCCAACATGTTGATCTGCCGGCCTTGCAAGTTATGCAATTCACTCCAAGTCTCAAGCTTTAAGAACCCATGCTAGGGTGGGTTTTTAGTGATGTAACTGTCCTTGAGTTATATATGTTCCTATGAGTAACCCTTCATACATATTTCCATTAGTAACATCAATAAAACTCATTAGGTCCCCAAGTTAAACTTTTGCACTTTGATCTTTCAGCAATTCCAAATAGGGGTGAGTACATGCTTGTTAATTTCCCCAAAGGAGTATTTCCACATCACATTATTTAAATCCAATCTGAAAGTGGTTGGGTACTCCCAAGAGTTTATGGGCAAAATAATATGGAATTGTTAGCTTTAAGGGAAAAGGGTGACAGAACGTTAGATAGATAAGAAAATCGGTGGATCTGGAAAGAAAGGCTTAGGTGAGGGATAAAAATGTATCAAAATATAATATATGAAATTTCAAACACTAAGAACATAGTTTTAAAACATGATACGTCAGTAATAGCAATTTACTTAGGCAAATCTCAGATGATCATGATCCTCCTGAAAATTTTAATTATTCTATTGTGATCTAGGTACCGGGTTTCAAAATTATGCTAGGTGACATGAAAAATCAAAAAACTATACTGGATTTGCAAAAAGAAATGCAGCAGTAAAATGCAAGATAATATGCTTCTTCTGCATGTGAGTAAATGTGATTATTCACTTCAAGTGAAACCTTAACCTTGAAAGATGAAAATTACAAAATATGAAATTCATGAAGAGAGGTAAATTTGTTCTCTTTTAGGAATAATAAGTTAACATTGAATGCACTGTATGTCACAGTGCTGTCCTTTTTAGTTTGAGGTGGGTCAAATAATTAAAGAAAAGAACTTTAACTAATGACTAGAAACGAAATGATGATAGAATGTCATATTAGACAGTGGATCCCAATTGCATGAGCATGACACTCAACATATTTCAAACAAGAATCTGCATACACCCTGTTTCTTTGTTCTTAGCTTCTGTTAATAAAATGCAAGTATTTTTATGTATAACACTAAAATACACCAGAAAATCACCATCTGAATGATATTTTTTCTCACTCAGTGAGTGTAGTAGAGGATCTGGATGAGATTGCCTCTTGCTTTGCATTTATTTGTGTAAGCCATGCCATGCTCTTGAGTGTGAGCTTGACTTAATTCATTTCTAATAAAGACAATAGAACCACAGCATAGGGATGTCATTCCCGGCAGTGCTTGTTTTGTTTTCTGTAGGCAAAAATGTCTCAGATCATCAAATTTATCTAAATTTTAGTTTCTCTAAATATGTTCACTTTTTTACTAAGATACTTTAAAAGGAAATCTGAATCCTGACAATGTCCAAGAAAACTGTTTTCTCAAAGTAATCACAGGGAGATTTTAAGTTTATAAACATAAAAAAAGATGCATTTGTTATTAAATTAAGTTTACCTCAATCTTGTTGCTTAAAACTATCTATCCTGTTGGGGGAGTGGTTTGTTTTAAAGCCATAAATAATAAATACTTCAGAAAAGAGAGCTCATGATGTACTCTTATCATCATTAAACCTGAAATAATAGATACAAAAACAACAGAAACATAACCAATCATTTTTGTTATAGAAACTTCATGTAAGTATTTTAATTATGAACTCCACACTCTTTTCAAGTGGCTCTACATTTGATCAATATCAGAATATGCTTAGCAACAGAAGAATATAGAAAACTAATGCCTTGTCATGAGTTGGGCATCACAGGGTAGAGAACATGTATATTTTTTCCTGTTGATCTTGATGACTTCTTGTCCTGAAGAAGTCAAAACAATATTTGGATTCTGACATAAGAGAAAGTCACCACTGTAATATTCATAAAGTCAGGATGGGAGGATAAATTATCTCTATTTTGTCTCTGAAATCAGAGACCAATTTATAGTTCCTGAAATTCCTGTTCAACTTGACCTTAGATTTTATGTCATTTCAATTCCATGATGCAGAGACAATATTGCAGCACCTTTAAACAATTGAATTGGTTCTTATTTAAAAATCTAGTTTTAAATATGTCTTCATTATTAAAAAATTAAATGTGTATTATGATACTCTGGGCATGAGTTTTAGTTTTATAGACAGAATATAGTTAAGGAGAACAAGGGTTCATAAATTCAAATGAAAACCCAAAGGGAACAAAAAGTGATCATTTCAAGTAATATTTTTGCAAAGGTAAAAGTTATAGAACTTTTTATTTTAAAGTAATATTAACTAAATGTCAGCAGTTTTGAGGATTTCTGATTCTCTCTCTCTCTCTCTCTCTCTCTCTCTCTCTCTCTCTCTCTCTCTCTCTCTCTCTGCCTCTATCTTCTTCCTCCATCCTGTCTCTTCTATCAGCTCTCATTCTTATTTTAACAACTCTGTTTGAGTGGTATGATTTGGAATTACAATATTAATAACTGCTTTTATTTAGCCTGTTAAGCCTAATGTTTGAAGAGCTATTTCCAATCCTGTGGGAAATTGGCAGACTTACTGCCTTGCTGTCTCCTTTAGATTGAAGTTGAACCACTGAAAGGGATGAACGAAGCTCAAAACACCAGGGGAATAAGAATGTAAAAGATTAGGGATGCTCCTATAATGCACAAGTCTCTTCTCCAAGGTTATTTAGGAACAACACCCACTGGGGAGAGGAGAATATTTTTGCTCCCGAACTGCCTGCAAGTTGTGCATCTTTCCAAAGTGCTGACTGTTGCTGGGATAGACTTCTTATAGATGCAGATATCTTGAGACACCCATTGACACTGTAAGTAAGTAACACCATACACATCCTCCCATAAAGAATTCAAATAAACTCAATGACTCTATAAGCTGTACATAAGTGAAATCATTTCTTTGGTTTGTCATAAGTGTTTTATCAGGGCTGAATGTCTCCCCTGCAATACATCACCATACGTCCTTCTACTAATGTTGTTTGCTAATGAGAAGCTAATTGTGCAAAAGCATTTTCATGGTAGGTGGATTAAACTCTTATCTACTTATGTGTGATCTGTGAAGCTATCAAATTTGGAACTGTAAAATTTTGTTCACCTTCATAATTATATCTTTATGTAAATTCAGTATTCTTTGACTAATAAATTCTTTCCTTAATTTCATAATTATTATTCTTTTATTATTTTTATTTTATAGTCTAGAATATAAAAATAATCAACACCAATCAATGATGCTTAAAAAACTAAAATTGGATAAAAATTGGATATCTTGAGAAAATAAAAGACACTGAGGCATGTAGCAAGCCAGATGCAGAAATGGTTGACTATAATCCAAACATTATTAATGACATGTATCATTCCTGAAGTTGTAGTTAAATCTAGATGTGAAAATGTAATGACTAAACTTATAAACGATAAACAGAGATAAAAAATTCTGGAGATTGACAAAACGGTGAGGATTTGATTAACTAATGACATTGTCTTTCCCTTAACCCAGGCCATACAGTGTATCAGGGTCATGAAAGCATTTCCTATAACTCCAATGAATAATTCCATGAATAAAATGATTGGAAGTGTGCTTTTGGAGATAACAAATACTATCTTCCAATGATACTGCATTTTATATGTTAGTTATAAAGATTTGCTCACGTATCCATTTGAAATATAATTTTAAAAATGCTGTTTAGATGATTTTTAACAATTTCTGAGCTTAATTTCATAACATGATTTTTCTTAACTCTTCTCCACACACAAACAAAGAAAAAACATACAGGATTGACAGTGACAGAGTCTGAATACCTTTCCATGAAAATGTGTCTCCACACACAGCTCAGTAGTGCCAGACCAGAAATTCTTTGCTCATATACAGGTCTGGTTGTATTTTCTGGACTATGATAAAGTAAAGGTTGGAAATGCACATGCTTGCATGAAAGTGAAAATACATTATTTCTACCTCTTATGTATATTTGCTACGATCTAGCTATTATATTATTATTGTGTTCTGTGCAAGATACTTTTAGAAATTCTCCAATATATATGAAAACAACAAAATATTAAGAGATATGGGACTTTCTTAGTTGTAAGGCTTTATAAGTACTGAAAATTTAAGAGACTTTGCCATACGATGTCCTTAATGCTCACAATGTAACTTGTTTCACAATATCATGAGGATCTTTAAACTTCCAATATTAAGTAGTAAATATCATATTGCCTTATTATCTCACACACATCAATATGTATGCACAATGCTCACACACAAGAACATATTTATTGAGATTCAAATATTTTCATAATTATTCTATAATATATTCACATTGGTCAATATTTATTATGCATATAGATCATGTTTAATATTGTACAAGTTGATCAGGTCATGCTTTTGGTATACTTTACATGTTACCAGATGTAATAGGTTTTCTCTATCCCAGAATTTAAGATGGAAAACTCTTCTTGTGCTGTGACCAGTCAAGATGAGGATTAGCTAATCTACAAATCAAGACAAGTCCTTACTCCTGCCCTCTCCTTCCATTAGCAAGAAACACCATCAGACTGTACCCAACTCCAATCAACTGCATCCAGTGACTTCATTGTAAATGTAACTCATGGTCACCAAAGGAGATGAAGGATGTCATAGATGGTGGGAAAGATGAAGAATGAGCAATTTAATACACTGATAATTCAGTATCTAAAGAGCAATACAGAGCTTAATGAACTATATTTAGAAGGTTGCAAACTATAGTATAGATAGCAATGAACAACATGAAGTGATTTAGAATCTTTGATAATAGTACATTCAGTTCTTGAAGAAAGACTAAGCAAAGAAGATAAACAATTTGAAGACTCAGAAGTATTTATCATTTGTGTGGTAAGATCCATCCATGTAGATAGCATGTTGGTAATGGGTTGGTGAGGCAAATATCAAGGAAACATCAATGAATGGAACATCACTCATACCTTCAGTGCAGAGGCAGGATGTTTCCTGTGGCTTGCCTCTTCCAGGTAGCAAAATGAGCTCAAGTATAAAGAGAAACAATTAGAAACAGGAAAAGGGGTGGAGCTGTGTGGAATGAGTACTGATAGTGAGAATTCATGGGCTTTTGGGAAAGCCTCAGGTCTTGGATTTTCAGCAAATATTACACTCACTTGCTCTTCCTAAAAACTTTCCATCTGACTTGGAATCATCATAGTTTCCACCTGACAAACAACAGATCTTAGGAGAGAGTCTTTCTAAAGAAGAATGACATGCAGCAAAATTCTCACATTTAATCTACAAAATAAAATTTAAAATCAGCTAATTATTTTTCAAAATCCAGAATACAGTGCATTGGAAGTGATACACTTTACTCTTTGTCAATCATCTGTCAATATACTAGAACTCTCTTTCAAATCAAGTGCCTCAGAGCAAAGTACTCAGACCTGTTCCAACACCAATGTTAATATATCTGTTTTATCTACAATTAATTATATATTATTTCCATTTTTATTTATGACCACTTGATTGACTGCCTATAAAAAATTCAAATATTCACAAAAAATATAATCAACTACAATTTTACTTATTTCACTGTGCCAAAACACATATGCTGATAATAATAATTTGATGTATATATTTCAATCAATATTTATTTTATTATATTAAAAGGGTTTCTGACAAGCAGAGTCATTTGCAACAGGATTAGGACAACTGAATCATCTGGAAAGGAAACCCTCCAACTTGTTGGGCTGTGGGCCCTACAGGTAATGCAATGTGCTCCAAGTCTCCAGCTCTAAGGACCCATGCTAGGGTGAGACTTTAGTGATGTATCTGTCTTTTGAGTCACTTATGTTCCTGTGAGTAACCCTTCATACATATTTCCATTAGTAACACAATAAAACTCATTTTGTCCCCAAGTTAAACTTTAGGACTTTAATCTGTTATCAGTATGAAATAGGGGAGAGTAGATGCTTGTTGGTTTCTCCAAAGAACTATTTTCACATCGCAGTATTTAAATCCAATGTGAAAGTGGTTGGGTACTTCCACGAGTTTATGAGCAACATACTAGTAGAATTAATTGTTAGATTTAAGTAAAAATGATGACATAAGTTTATACAGGTATGAAAATGGTTGGATCTGGGAAGTCTAGTGGGAGAGGAGTGAAAAGCATCAAAATATATGAAATTCTCACAAACTGATAAAACAGTTTCAAATGGTAACTCAGTGATAGCAGTTTTCTTAGGCAAATCTCAGATGGTCACAATCCTCCTGAAAATTTTAATCTTTCTGTAGTAGAATGAATTATTTAAACCCCAAATTTGTCACTGTAAGTCTCCTACTTGATGGAGACCAGTAAAGGAAAACACAACTCAGTAATTATGACATAAATCGCACTCCTAGATTGGGCAGGTTTACTGCTAGACTAAAACTTATGGTTCATCCAGGCCTCGTGGTTGTCCTTCATCGTCTGCTTCCTTCTACTGAAGGTTTCCTTCTGCTTCTACTTCCTTTGCTTCTCCTGCCTTCGACTCCTTCTCTTTCTGCCTCTGCTCTACCTTTTATATCGAATTCTTTTCACTCTCTCCTCCCCTAAGCCTTTTTCTCCGCCTCCCCTTCTACTGCCCAATCTCTGGCTCTAGTCTTTATTTTCCAGGTTTTAATTGGACAGAAAGTTTACAAGATGTCCTCTATGTACAGATTCAATCATCCTCTGCAGCCCCTCCCAGAAGGGTGGAACTAGGATCAAAATACAAGGCTGGGGCTATCTACTGGGAACTAGGATCAAAATACAAGGCTGATGGTATCCACAGCATTGATTCAATCCTCCTCTGGAGCCCCTCTCAGCGGGGGTAGAACTAGGATAAAAATACAAGGCTGGGGCTACCCACAACATTTCCCCCTTTTTGTCCAATTAAAAGACTCTTTTCTCTCAGATATATTGAGCACAAACTATATTACCATGTTGTAATTGTTAAAGTGCAAGACAGACCTAATATCTAGTCTACCATTTTTGTTAACTAAATAGAACCCCTGCTATCTCTCTTAACTAAAAGGCTTAGTTCTGAACCTGGCTTATGTCCTGTCTTTAAAATGAATGCCATCTGATACCTATCCTCTCAAAGTAAATAGCATGTGTTGGCTGTGAGACTATAAGTCTTCAACCCCATCAGAAATCCAGAATGACTGAATTAACTGAAGATATGGGAAGCACAAAGCATGGTTTCCAAAACTTAGCCAATTTATATAGACCACTGAACACTTGGACAGTTCCTTATATCAAAATGTTGGAGCATCTGGTCTTCAGCCTTCTGGCCCAGGATCATCTGACAGACCTAGTAATGCAGAATTTTTAAGGGCTGATTACTCTGTCTTGGCTGATATAATCACTTGACTTTTCCACAAGTGTGTCCTTTTTCTGGACAGTATTTTGTCTGTAGATGAAAAGAGGCAATTCTTGCCTAGTGGTTGTCTCACCACAACTGGAGTAACTCCAAGGATGCTCAATTTCTTCTTTTAATCCAAGACAGGGAAGCTGTCAGGAGCAGACAGGTCTCTAGTGAAATGAACATTAATACAGAAACACTAGTGACTTCATTTCTGTGGACTTGTGACGTTTTTGAAAACCAACTATCTATGTAAGGCAATCTGGACTGTTGTCCATTAACTCCTTTCTGTTATTTCTAATTAAAATCTAGAAAACATCCCAACAATAAACTCAGAGCCATGCAATTGCTACAGGCCCTTAACTCACAGGCCAACCATCTCAAATCAGTTAAAAAGTTAAAGAAGGACTAGGTCTAAGTCTTGTATTCCTAAATGTGTTGTATAGGCACAATGCCTAAGAGAGTAACAATATTAATCTCACTTTTATATCAATAAGAAACTCATATCAATGAAAACTTTAAATTTGTACAAATAAATTCTATACCAATGAAAGAGATTATAACCTCAACTTTGTATCAATTATGAAGATTTCTACCAATGTAGAAATGATCAATTCTATTTCTCCCTGTTCCAATAAAACCATTACTTTTCCCTAGAAGGATAGCCTAATATTAACCACCTCAGTTCCCAAGCCAGGGAATAGGGGCGCCTACTCTTCATCAACTTCTTCAAACTGAATTTGGGCATAGAATTCCCATCTGGGGGCCCAAAGGGAAATAGGAAAATTGGCTTAGTCAAAGGAGAGCTAGTGGGCATCATTTGCCTTGCAGTCACTATGTGCTGAGAGAGTTCATTGCTTAGCTAACATTGTGACTTTGACAGTAGGAAAGGCTGGACAGACAAGCCAGCTGTTCTGGCAAAGTTCTGGAAGCAAGTATTCTACGTAGTTGCATCTTTGAGGAAGAAGTAGCTTTGACATAGTTGCAGTAGAACAAGCACGAAGCTGGAATAGTAGGTCTCAGCATCCCTGAGTATTAATATTTTTCGGGCTGTCTTTCTATTCTTTCATCCTTCAATATATAAAACTTAAAAACAGCAGTTAGTTCTGCAGGGTACACAGCTTTGTCAATGAGGATCAATAGAGACAGATGATTGCCTTTCTTCAGATTAGTCTGATCACTTAATCAAACTGTAATATAACTTTGTATACATGTCTCATAAAGGATGTATTAACAAGTCATTAGAAATTAGTACCCAATAAATGTTCTTGGCTTTGTATAGACATTTTAGTCCCAGTCAGTTCCAGAGCTGTCTCCATATCAGAGACATATATACATCACCCATCTTGAAATAAAATCAACTTAACAACCAAAATACTGTATGTGCCTATTCTTTAGGCCTTTTCTATTTTGCCAAGCAGGAAAAGAACCAAGAATTCCCATGGAGCCCACGTTAAACAGAACCCAGGTCTCCTGTGAGGCAATATGACTTTATATCATTTGAATACACCTAATTTTTACAATCTTTCTCTTTGGCTGTCTGCCAGAACAGTCTCTATACACTATACTCTGTGCTTTAGAGTTAGTGACAATTTTCCCTATCTAAGTTCAAAACTTCAGGCCTCCCAAGTGCTGGGATTAAAGGCTCTGCCTGTCTCTGCCTCCCAAGTGCTGGGATTAAAGGCTTCACCTACCTCTGCCTCCTGAGTGCTGGGATTAAAGGCAGGCACCACCTCTGCCGTATCTTGTTTATGAATGGCTAGGACAGTCTGTGACTGCATTTGATAACATTTCCTAACTAATTTTAAATTTTTATTAGGATCCTGATGGGTTTCATGACTAGACACTGACACTGGGGGGATATTAATTTGGATTTTCCACTGCTGTAATAGATCTCTTCCCCATAAGTTAAGGGCTATATCAGCCACATATGGCCTCAGTTTTCCTACCTGACCTTCTGGTCCTATACATTTAAGCCATCTGATACCTTGTTTTATTTGGGATAAAGTCCCAACTCCTTGAAACTGGATGTCTACTTCTTGAAGTGGCCAACTTTCAGGCCAAGAATTTGAAGAGATAATGGTGACATCTGCTCCAGTGTCAATCATTCCTTCAATCTCAGTATTATTCACTAGTATTCTTAGTTTTGGTCTTTGATCATCTATAGAAGTTTGCCAAAAGCTTTTGGCTCCCTGTGAGGCCTTCTGAATTGTCTGTAAAACTACCCTTGTCTGGTCTCAGAACATCTATTTTTGAAGCAGTGAAGTTTAATTGTCCTGAGGAAGAGAATTCTCCTTGCCTGGCATTGGGGCCTGTGAGAGGCCCCCCCCCAGAAGTTTTTTGGCAGGGTATTGCCCCATTTGTCTGTTGTTGCTCTACATTCCCTAGTCAGATGTCGCCCTTTGCCACATCTTTGACATATTCCAGAAGGCATAGGTCCCCTTTTTATATTACTTTGGTTATTCCTGCGGACATTTCTGAGATGACCCCATCTACCACAATTAAAACATTTGAAATCTTGGGTCATCCCTAGGTGTCTAGTGGCAACTTCTCCTATTACTGTCATATCAGCCTTATATCTAATCCACTCATCTATGGGTGCTGACCTTGCCTTCAGTGGTCTGATTACTTCCTTGCATTCAGCAGTTGCATTTTCAAATGCTAAAGATTCAATTATAGCCCTTCTTGCTACTGAATCTAATACATTCCTTTCAACAGCTGAGGTTAGCCTTTGTAAAAAGTCAGGGAAGGTTTCTTTTGGATCTTGTATGACTTGAGTAAATGTTTCAAGTCTTTTCCCTGATTCTGCGACTTTGTCCCAGGCCTTTAAGGCTGACAATCGAGACAATGCCAGAGTTTCTTCATCATATACAGTCTGTACCTCTACCTCAGCAAAGTGACCTTCACCAAGCAGTTGGTCTATGGAAATCTCTCTTCCCCTGGCTCTATTTTGCCAGGCTATCTCTCTTGTCTCATCTCTCCACCATGCAACACATTGTAAATTTGCAGCAGGTTCTAGCATTGCTCTTGTCATATCTTTCCAGTCTTGGGGGATTATTCTATTTTTAATAATAATCACTTCTACTATATCTTTCTATTGTGATCTAAATACCAAGTTTCAAAATTTTACTAGCTGACATGATAAACCCCAAAACTATACATGGATTTGCAAAAAGAAATTCAGCAGTAAAATGCAAGGTGATATGCTTCTTCTGCATGCTTGTAAATGAGATTATTATCATCAAGTGAAACATTAACCTTGGAAGATGAAGAAAGCAAAACATGAAATTCATGAATGGGGGCAAATTTGTTCTCTTTTAAGAATAATAAGCCATCACTGAAACCACTGTATGTCACACTGCTGTCCTTTTTGTTTGAGGTTATTCAAATATTTAAGGAAAAGAACTTTAACATGTGACTAGAAATCAAATGATGGAAGAGCATCATATTAAACAGGAAACCACAATTGCATGAACATGACAGGCAACATCTTTCAAACAAGAATCTGCATGCACTGTTTCTTTGTTCTTTGCTTCTGTTTGACAAAATCCAGGAGAATATTTTTATATATAATGCCAAAAAGACCTGAAAGTCAACATCTGAATGGTAGTTTTTCTCACTCAGTGAGTGCAGTAGAGGATCTGGAATGAGATGAATCTTGCTTTCCATTTATTTGTGTAAACCATGCCATGAGTGTGAGATTAAGTCACTTCAAGTCTTATAAAGAGAATGGAACTATTGCTTAGGGATGTCACTCTTGGCAGTGCTTATTTTGTTGCCTGTAAGCAGAAAGATTGCAAATCATCAATTTATCTAAACATTAGTTTCCCTACATGTGATCATTATTCTATTCAAACCCTTTCAAGGGAATGTGACAAGCCATAGGATTTCTGGCCAAATCTCAGTGAAAATCTGAATTTTGATAATGGTCAAGTAAATTTCAAAGTTCAATAGCTTCCATTGTTTCCTCAAAGAAATCACAGGAAAGATTTAAGTTCATAAGTATAAAAAAAAATAGATGCAGTTGTAATTAGATTAAACTTTACATCAGTCTTGGTGCTTAAAGCTATCCTCTTGGGGAAGTGGTTGTTTTAAAGCTGTAAATAATAAATATTTCAGAAGAGAGAGCTAATGATGTATTCTTTTTAGGAAACCTCAAATAATAGATACAAAAACAACAGAAACAAAGTCAATTGTTCTAATTATAGAAACTTTGTATAAATATTTTAGTTATGGCCTCGACACTGTCTGCAAGTAGCTCTATATTCATTCAATGTCACAAACATGCTTAGTAAGAAAAGAATACAGAAAGCTAATCTTCTGTCATCTGTTGTCATCATAGGAAAGAGGGCATGTATATATTTTGCTGTATGTCTTGATGATGTTGTTGTCCTGAAGTAATCAAAACAAACATTAGACACTGTTTTAAGAGAAAGTCACCTCAGTAATTCTCATGAACTCAGGACACGAGTGTAAATGATTTCCATTTAGATCTCTGAATTCAGAGATCAATTTATAGTTCCTGAAATTCAAGTTCTCCAACCTGGCCTTAGATTCTACCTCAATTCAATTCCATAATTCAGAGACAATTATTGCAACACATTTAAACAATTGAATTGGTTCTTATTTGCAAAACTAGTTTTAAAGTCTTTTTATTATTGAAAATTATATGTGTATTATGATACTCTGGGCATGGGTTTTAGCATTATAGACAGAATATAGTTAAGGAGAACAAGGGTTCATAAATCCAAATGAAAACCCAAAGAGAACAAAAATTTCAATTAATATTCTTGCAAATTTAAAAGTTATGGAAATTTTTTCTTTTAAAAAAGTATTAACTAAATGTGGCAAGTTTTGAGGATTTCTGATTCATATACCCTCTCAGATCTCTCTCTCTCTCTCTCTCTCTCTCTCTCTCTCTCTCTCTCTCTCCATCCTTTCTCTTCTATCTACTCTCATGCTCATTTTATCAGCTCTGTTTGAATAGTATGATGTGGAATTACAACATGAATAACTCCTTTTATTTAGTCGGTTGAGCCTAGTGTAAGAATACCTTAGTAAATCCTGTGTCAATTGGCTGACTTATTGTCTCTTGTTCTCTCCTTTAGATTGAAGTTGCTCCACTGAGAGGAATGACAGAAGTCCAAAATACCAGGAGAATATGAATTTACAATGCCAGGGATGCTCTTATACTGCACAAGGCACAAAGCTCTTATCCAAGGTTATTTAGGCAACAACACCCACTGGAGAGAGGAGAATATATTTGCTTCTAAGCTGCCCACAGGTCTTCCATCTTTCCTAAGTGCCCTGGAATACATCATGGTGCATACTTCTACAAATGTTTTTTGGTAATGACAAACTAATTGTCCAAAAGCATTTTCATGATAGGTGGATTATACTCTATCTACTTATGTGTGACCTGTGAAGCTATCAAATTTGGAAGTGCAAAATTTTGTCCACCTTCATAATCACATCTTTATATAATTCAATATTCTTTACAATTAAAATTCTTCCCTTATTTTCATAAAAATTATTCTTTCAACATTTTTATTTTATTGTATAGAGTGTAAAAATAATCACCACCAATTAATATTTTAAGAACTAAATGAAGTAAAGAGGAAAACACAAAGTAATTTAAAAATATGAATTCTATTTAATTTTTAGTATATTCCAATTTGCTCTAACAGAACAATCTCCACTAGAGTTACTTCATATAATTTCTGGATGCAATGAAAACATTTCTACATAAGAGATCTCTACAAGTGACAGTATGTGCAGAACTTTTAACATATTTTAGAAAGCCAAGAAGATAATTTATCAGAGATTCTGATCCTGAACTCTGTCTGTAATTCCCTCATGCCCTTAAGTTTCCAGGTGTCAGGAAACAGACACTTCATAATATATGAAAATAAGAACCATATAGAGACTTTTAGCTTAATAAACTAATATTAACAATTATATTTTAACATTCTATTTCACCTTCATATTGTCAAAAGTTTCACTTATTGTTGAGCATTAATCTAAAGTTTTAAATAAGGATACAGACATTAATTGAAGATATCACACAGAAATAGTTACTGTTACATATTAATTATTGTTTAGGTTTATGCTGGTTCTTTCTAAGTATCTGTAAGTGAAATGGATGTCACTGTCCAGCTTAGTTGTCCTTGAATTGTAGGTTCTCATTATCTCTGCTTTTCTAGGGTTAGGATACTTGCATGTGCTGTCACATTTGACAGCTATTGAGGACTTTTCAAGACTCTTACTCTGTTTACTTGACCAAACAAAATTTTATTTGCATATTTTATATGTTTTGTGTGGGAATAATATCATTCCATAAGTTGTAAACCTGGAGAAGAAGCCTTAAAATTTTAGAATATTAATACAAAATCTTACAAAAGAAAACATGCCAAATAGAAGAATATAACTCTCCTCAGAAGTGCTTGTAAGGGATGTTAAATTTCTTCAATACAGAGCTTCTGTTTCTCATTAAAATATGGCCAAATGGTACAATGGATAGATATTAACTATAAATATTTTTCAATGAATGAGTGTTTATTTTGTCAGAGTATGGAAAAGTATATTATAAATTTGATGCAAAATTTTTAATAATCAAATTATGACTGAACAAAGAATTCTTCATCTCCTTAAAATTCAGAATCTTATTGTATTGAATATTTTACTGCATAAGACTCTAGGTATCTAACCAACATCTACTGCCTATTTATCATATTGTACAATTATTTGACATTATTTCATGAATTAATTTAATTTTATATGTTTTTAAATTTTAATGTACAGTAAGTATTAGGAACACGTATATATAAGAAGACCTGCTTTTGATTGTATTTATGTCAGCAATAGGTGATTACATGTGATATTTTGGAAAATCAATCAAAAATATTATTTTAAAATTATATATTAAAAGTATTATAAACTTTTATTTCTTATAATTATGCCTTAAAATAAAATAGATTGTTCTTTGTTGCTTAAATTAACATACATTGCACATACAAATGTAAATTACATTTTCTTAATAATTATGAAAGTATTTTAGAATGGTTGATAATGAAACAAATAAAATATATACCTATCTAAAACACAGGAGCCTCATGGCTCCAAAGAATTGGCTAAAATAATTCCAAATTGAGATCTGTATTTAATAAACTATCTTTATTCCCACTCATTTACAATTCTATATATACCACACATTTGTTCTATAAAGTTTTATTCACACATTTTATTTTAAATGGTTTCAATTATTTGTTTTTATCACAGTTTTATGGATATTAAAACCCAGTATAGTCCATATATCAAGTGTTTCTTTCTTTATAGAAAATTTGTACAATTTTGATATATTTATGTTTTAGTGGGTAACAATGAGGGTTTTTTTGATATGTATATTAAGAAATAACCTTGTATACAACTTGCTAAGTTAGTAATAGCTTTAATCAGTGATAATTGCAAATAAAAATCAAATTAATGCAGTCAAAATCAAAGGATATTTAAAATGTAAAAACTGAAAAATATAAAAGACATTTGTATTGATTAACCTTCATCTAGAATATGCAAAATAATCTGTAGTGTTTTAGAGTTCTAAAGTTTCTACATACTTTGACCTGAATTTCAGCCACCACAGTACAGAGAGACAGGCCTGTCTCAGCTTCATGTCTCCCAGAATCAAGACATATGAATGGAATGAAGGAAAAGCTATATATACAACTTGACAAAATACAATGAAAATATTTTTCTTCATTAATTCATAGTTCCAAATTTGTATTAAGACAGACAGAATAAAAGCGGAGTATAGTAGGAAAAATGCAATCACACTTTGCAAGGCTTTGAAGTGGGCCATTGTTCTGGCATCTCTGCTTCCCTGAACATGTCCCTGCATCTTCTTGTGATGTGTCCACAGAGAGAAGATGAGCAGGAGAAAAGTTGATAGGGACAAAACAAAGGGGACAGAGAGGAAAATAATGTAAATGTTTAACACCTGCCTATGACACTTTTGCTGGTAATGAGAAATGAAGCTGCAAGATATGTTTCTTTGATATTCATATATACATATGTTAATTTCAAAGTTCATTAGTGTAATATTTAAAATCAAGAGGACCAACGACACTAGCAGTGTGACTAAAACTACCTTTTCAACTCTCCACTTTAGATAAAGAAAAAGAGAATTAGAAAAATTGGATATCTTGAGAAAATAAAGGATACTGAGGCACGTAGCAAGCCAGATACTGAAATGATTGACTATAATCCAGGCATTCCTAATGACTTGTATCATCCTTGAAGTCTTAATTAAATCTGAATATGAAAAGAAGAGGGCTAAGTTTATAAAGATAAAAGAGAGATGAAATATTCTGAAGATTGCCAAAGCAGTGAGGATTTGATTAACTAATGATATTTTCTTTTTTTTAACCCAGTCCATACAGTGCACCAAGGCCATGAATCCATTTCCTATAATTCCAATTATTAATTCCATGAATAAAATGATTGCAAGTGTGCTCTTGGAGATTACAAATATTGTCTTCAAAGATGCTGCATTTTATATATTAGTTATACAGATTTGTTCACATATCCATTTGAAATATAATTTTTAAAATTGCTGTTTAGACAATTTTTTGACAGTTTCTGAGTTGAATCTTATAACATGTTTTTTGTCATAACTCTTTCCCACACATTAACAGAGGAGCAGACATACAAGTTTGACAGTGATGGAGCCGGAATCTCTTTCCATGAAAGTGTGTGTCCTCACACAGCTCAGGAGTGGCAGACCAGAACTTCTGTGCTCACACACAGCTCCTGTTGTATTTTCTAGACAGTGATAAGGCAAAGGTTGGAAACTCACATGCTTGCATGAAAATTTAAACACGTTATTTTCAAAACTTTTCTATATTTGCATCAATGTATGTATTTTGTTATGACTGTGTACCGAGCAAAATACATTTAGAAATTCTCAAATATATAATATAAACCATAAAATATTAACAGATATCAGACTTTCTTAGGAAAAGGCTTTATAAATACTGCAAATTTCAGAGACCTTGCCATATGAGGTCCTTAACCCTCATGTTATAATGTTTCACAATGTCATGAGGGTCTTTATACTTTCAAATTTAAGTAGTAAAAATAAGGATTTTTATGTCACTTGCATGAACCCATAAATACAATACTCACATATAACGTACATATATATTGAGATTCAAAATATTTTTAAACATTTCTATAGTGTATCCGTATTGGTCAATATTTATTGTACATATATATATCATGTTTAGTATTGCACAAGTTGGTCAATTCATGCTTTTGCTATGCTTTACATGTTACCTGGTGCATTAGGCCTTCCCTATCCATGAATTTAAGATGGAAAACTTTTGTGCTGTGACAAGTCAAGGTGAAGATTAGCTAATCTACAAAGCAAGACAACTCTTTATCCCTGCCTCTCCTTAGATTGTTAGAAGAGCTTCTTCATTAGCAAGATACACCATCAGAATGTACCCGACTCCAATCAACTGCATCCGGCGTCTTCATTGTAAATGTAACTCATTGTCACCAAAAGTGATGAAGGATGTCATATGTTCTAGGAAAGATGAAGAATGAGAAATTTGATACACTGATAATTCACCATCTAAAGAGCAATACAGGACTTAATGAACTAAATTTAGGAATGGTTGCCAAATGTAGTGTAGATGGCAATGAACAATATGAAGTGATTTAGAATTTTTGATAATAGTACATTCAGTCCCTGAAGGAATACTGAGCAAAGAAGGTAAACAATTTGAAGATTCAGGATCATCCATCATTTGTGTGGTAAGAACCATTCATGTAGATAGCGTGTTGGTAATGGGCTGGTACGGCACATATCAAAGAAACATCTATGAATTCAACATCACTCATACCTTCAGTGCAGAGGTAGGATGTTTCCTGTGGCTTGCCTCCTTCCAGGTAGCAAAGTGAGCTCAAGTATGAAGAGAAACAAATAGAAACAGGACAAGGGGTGGAGCTCAGTGGAATGGATACTGATAGTGAGACCTCAAGAAAAGCCTCAGGACTTGGAATTCAGGCAAGAATTACACTCAGCTCTTCCAGATAACTTTAATTCTGACTTGGAATCATTATAGTTCCCTCATGCAGATCTTGGGGAAAGTCTTTCTACAGAAGCTGAGAATGGCACACAGCATTATCCTAACATTTCATCTACACAATAAAATTATAAGTCTGCTTGAATTCAAAATCCAGAACGCAGTGCATTGGAAATGATACACTTTACTGTTTGCCAATTATCTGTCACTATACCCGAACTTTCTTTCTTTTTTTTTTTTAATTTTTATTGGATATTTTATTTACATTTCAGATATAATCCCCTTTCCCCATTTCCTCCCCACCCAGTAACCACCTATCCCATCCCCCTCCTCCTGCTTCTATGAAGATATGCCCCACCCACCCTCCCACTCCTACCTCCCCACCCTGGATTTCCCCCACACTCGGGCATCAAGCCTTCACTAAATCAAGGAGAACTTCTTTAAACTTGAGTGCCTCAGAGTAAAGTCACCTATCCCAAAGCCATTGCTAATGTATCTGTTTGATTTATAATTAATTGCATATTATTGTAATTTTTATTTTTGATCGCTTGACTGAATGATTACACAAAATTCAAATAATCGCAGAAAGTTTAATCAACTATGATTTTATTTATTTCTCCGTGTCAAAATAATATGCCAGTAATAATAATCTGATGTATATATTTCAATCAATATTTATTTTATGAAACTAAAAGTGTATCTGACAAGCTGAGTGAATTGCAGCAGGCTTAGGCCAACTGAATCATCTGGAAAGGGAACCCTCCAACTTGTTGCGCTGCAGGCCCTGCAGGTAATGCAATGCGCTCCAAGACTCCAGCTCTAAGGACCCATGCTAGGGTGTGTGTCTTTCAGTTGCTTATGGTCCTATGAGTAACCCTTCATACATATTTCCATTAGTAACACCAGTAAAATTCATTAGATTCCCATGTTAAACTTTTGGAATTTTGACCTGTCACCAGTTCCAAATAGGGGAGAGTAGGTGCTTGTTCATTTCTCCAAAACAGTATTTTCACATCACAGTATTTAAATCCAATCTGAGAGTCGTTGGTTACTCCCAGGAGTTTATGGGCAACATACTATAGAATTGTTAGGTTTAAGGAACAATATTGACACAAGATTTTATAGATATGAAAATGGGTATATTTGGGAGGACATGGGGTAGAGGGGTAAAATTTATCAAAATATAGAATATGAAATCCTCAAAACTAATAAAATACATTTAAAACATGGTACATCAAAGTTTACTTGGGCACATCTCAGATGATCACAATCCCCCCCAAAATTTTAATTTTTCTATTGTAATTAGGTGTTAGGTTTCCAAATTTTACTAGCTGGAAAAATGCAAAAACTAAACATAGATTTGAAAAAAGAAATGTACCAGTAAAATGAAAGATAATATGCTGCTTCTGCATGTTAGTAAATGAGATTATTAGCTTCAAGTGAAACCTTAACCTTGGAAGATGAAGAAAGCAAAACATGAAATGCATGAATAGGGGCAAATTTGTTCTCTTTTAGGAATAATAATCCTGAATTGAAATCATTGTATGTCACAGTGCTGTCCTTTTTTGTTTGAGGTTAGTCCAATACATAAGGAAAAGAACTTTAACACTACTAGTAACCAAACAGTGATAGAATTTCATGTTAGAGAGTGGATCCCAATTACATGAGCATGACAGGCAACATCTTTTAAACAAGAATCTGCATGCACCCTGTTTCTTTGTTTCTTAGAATCTGTTTGACAAAACCCAGGGGATACTTTCCTATATAATGCCATAATAGACCTGAAAGCCAACATCTGAATGGTAGTTTTTCTCACTCAGTGAGTGTAGTAGAGGATCTGGAATGAGATTGTCTCTTGCTTTCCATTTATTTGTGTAAGCCATCCCATGCCCTTGAGTGTGAGCTTGACTTACTTCACGTTTTATAAAGAGAATCAAACTATTGTATAGGGATTTTACTCCTTGCAGTGCTTGCTTGTTTTATTAGCTTCCTCTAGGTCGTAAGGTCTTGAATTTATCTAAAATTTAGTTTCTCTAAATATGATCAGTTTTCTGTTGAGACACTTTTAAGAGGGATAGGCTATGTGACAAGGCATAGATTCTCTTGCCAAAACCTAGTTAAGATCTCAAGCCTGACGTTGAGCAAGTGAACTTCAATGTTGGTTAGCCTCCACTTTTTTCATGAAGTAATCACAGGGAAATTTTAATCATAAATACACACACACACACACACACACACACACACACACACACATATAGACATACATACAAATGCAGTTTTCTTTAATTAAGCTTCACCCCAATCTTGTTACAAGCTATCCTATTGGAAGAGTGGTTTATTTTAAAGACATAAATAAAAAATACTTCAGAAGAGAGAGCTCACGATGTGTCCTTATCAATAAATATCAAATAATCCAAATATAATAGAAACAATATGAATCCTTTTTATTTTATAAATTTTATGTAAGTATTTTAGTTATGGTCTTGTTGCTTTCTAGAAGAGGCTCTGCATTTGAGCAATGTCAGAAACATGCTTAGTAAGAAAAGAATATAGGTAAACTCATCCCCACAGGCTAGGGAGCAACCATATATATAATTCTTACTGTGGATCTCAATGACTTTGTTGTTCTGAAGAAATGAAAACCAATTTAGACAACTGACTTAAGAAATAGACACTTTAGTAATTCTTATGAGCTCAGGACAGGAGGGTAAAATATCCCCATGTAGTTATGTAAAATCAGAGTTCAATACCTGCTGCCTGAAATTGTCTGAATTAGTCTGCTTATTCAGCTCCCTGGTTTATCTTTATCCTCTAGTTAAAAAAAATAAACAAACAAACAAGCAAGCAAACAAGCAAAAAAAACCTGTAGAACCATGGAGCAGTGGAGGCACAGACCTTTAACTCCAGCTGTTGTATAGAGTGACTTCTTTGAAAGCCAAGGAGATACAGAGAAACCCTGGCAAAATAACAACAAAAACAAGAACAACAACAACAAAATAAAAACTTACTTCTCTAATAACAAAGAAATGATCGCTCTTATGTTAAGTATCCACTTTATTTACATTACAAATCTATTCAAAACATACTGGCTTTGCACTAATAACTACAAACAATAATGTTTTACTGTTTTTTGATTTAAGTTTTCCTCTTCTGAGAGCTCCAATAGCTGGGAAAGAGAAACATCCTTGAATTAGTTCTGTTTCTCTATATTCTTTATTTTACTCTAATATTGTAAGTCATAGTACTAGAGACAGATTTGAGACGAATTCAAGTTCTCCATCCTGGTCTTAGATTTTACCTCACTTTAGGTTCATGAAGCAGAGATGAATTACAACACATTTAAATAATTGAATTGGTAATTATTTGAAAATCTAGTTTTAAAGGACTCTTCATTCTTCAAAACTCATTGTATACTCTGATACTTTGGGAGTGGGTATTAGCATTACAGACAACAAATATTCATAAATACAAAGGAAAACCCAAAGAGAACAAAAAGTGATCATGTCAAGTAATTTTTTTGCAACATTAAAAGCTAAGGTAATATTTTTCTTTTAAAATAATATTTACTAAATGTGGACAGATTGGGGGATTTTTGATTGATTCGTTCTCTGTCTCTCTGTATGTCCCTCTGTCTCATCTCCCCTCTCTCTCTGTCTCTCTCTCTCTCCCCCCTCTCTCTCTCTCTCTCTCTCTCCCTCTTTCTCTCCTTCCTCCATCCTGTCATTCTGTGTAGAGCCTCCTGGCCAGGATAAGGTAGAGGGCACAGAGTAGGACTCTGGTGGTGGCTTAAAGTCTGAGGGTTTCAGGACATTCTAATTCTTTAACTGTACTGAATCTCTGATAACTTCTAAAAAAAAAAAAAAAAAATCCTAAAATTTTCTTGCACTTTCTGAGGGTAAAAGGAGCTGCTGGTTTAGGCAATTAACACCTGTAGCCTAGCAGCAGAGGATTAAGCAATGTGGCTTTTGTTCTATCTCAGCAGGGACTGGACAACTGTAACTTTGAGCTACTAGTCAAAAGTCTCAGGAAGAGGAATTTCTATGCTCTGAAACGGGAAACTTCACATTGCTTCTGGGTGGAGCAGAAAGTAAAAGAAACTGATCATAGATTCTCAAACGACGGCTTCGAACAGGAACAGCCAAATAAATTGCTTCAGAAGACTGTTTCAGTGTAAATTTTATATTCACAGCCATTGTAAATTGTAATTTCTAAAATTTACTTATATATATTATGATGTATTAAATGCTTCTGTATAGATTGTTGTCTTATATATAATTTGAATTCAATAAATATATCAATAATATACCTGTGTATCTTAAAAAAAAGTCTCAGGGAGAAAAAGGGACAATTAAAGAAGAGATTATGATGTTTATTTACTAAGTTGTAAAAAGTTTCCTATGAAAGCTATCTAAAGGAAAAGCAGAAAGATCCTAAGAGGGAAATGGGAAATTTTTTTCTAAGTAGGGAAAGATAAAAAGTTCTTCGGTAAGCAGGGAAAGGCAAAAAAAATTCTTTTCTTCTCCTTTCTCATCTCTTTGTCTTCAGTACTTATACATGTTTCAGAACATATGATTACATGTTAAACAGTTCATCACAGGTTCACACAAAAAATTAAATCATAAATTGAAATTAAAGTTTACAACAGAGAATGTTTACATACATTAGGAGTAATTATCTGGCTAAACATCCATCATCTGTCACTGCACCACAGGGTCACTGAAGGGTTAAAACTATAACTAAGTTATTAGTGATGTTTTGAATAGATAGATCCAGTCAATATTTTATCTTCTGTCATAGCACCTATAATAAATCCTTAGTTCCATTTTTATGAACTTTGGTTAAGTGTTTTACAACCTCTTGGAATGTGCTCTGAGTAGCAGAAAGTCTGATTACTATCTGACAGCAATTAACCAATTACACTTGAGAGACTGGCAGAGTTCTCACTGCAGTTTTGACTATCAGAAAAGTACCTAATAGCAATACCACTATACAAGAGCTTAATAATCACTGATATAAATTTAGGAATTTTTATCGGATTATCATTAAGACTTAAGTCATCTATTTGTCTATACAGCATCACTACAAGACAGTACAAGAAGTCATCTATTTGTCTATATAGCATTGCTATAAGACAGTACATCTTCATGGATCTGCAGAGATCTGCTCCAAAGGGGTGTGCTATTACTTAGTGATTGTTACATATGTTTAGTAATAATAATAGGAAAAGCATATTAATAGCAGGAATCTTTCCTAAAATAAGTCCCTTACAGCCTTGCTACATAAGAACTCACTTGTTGCAGATTATATAATAATCCAAGGATGATCACCAGATAATTATTAGCTTGTCCCATTATGGCTCTGGAAAATATATATTAAGAAATAACCTTGTACGCAACTGGCTAAATTAATAAAGTAATAGCTTTAATCAGTGATAATCGCAAACAGAAATCAAATTCATACGGTCAAATTAAAGGATATTTAAAATTAAAAATTAAAAATACAAAAGATATTTGTATCGGTTAATATTTATCTAGAATATGCAACATAATCTATAGTGTTTTCGAGATCTAAAGTTTCTACATACTTTGGCCTGAATTTCAGCCACCACAGTACAGAGAGACAGGCCTGTCTCAGCTTCATGTCTCCCAAAATCAGAATATACGAATTGAACGAAGAAAAAGTTGTATATACAACCTGACAAAATAAAAGGAAAATATTTTTCTTCAGTAATTCATATTTCCAACTTTGTAATAACAGAGACAGGATAAAAATGGAGTATAATAGGAGAAAGGCAATCACGGTTTGCAAGGCTTTGAAGTGGGCCATGGTTCTAGCATCTCTGCTTCCCTGAACATGCTGCTGCATCTTCTTGTGATGTGTCCATAGGGAGAAGATGAGCAGGAGAAAAGTTGACAGGGACAAAATAAATGGGGCAGACAGGAAAATAATGTGAAGGCTTAACACATGACTTTTAGAAACAAAGCTGCAAGATATGTTTCTTTGATGTTCATTTATACACTTATTTATTATCCAGTTAATTAGTAAAATACTTAAAATCAGGAGGCCATTGAGACCAGCAGTTTAACTGAAACTACTTTTTCAACTCTCCAGTTTAGATAAAGAAAAAGTGAGTTAGAAAAATTGAATATCTTGAGAAAATAAAGAACACTGAGGCATGTAGCAAGCCAGATTCTGAAATGGTTGACTATAATCCAAACATTCCTAATGACTTGTATCATCCTTGAAGTCATAGTCAAATCGGGATATGTAAAGGAGATAACTAAACTGATAAACAATAAACAGATATAAAAAAATTCTGGAGATTGCCAAAGCAGTGAAGATCATCCATCTAATGACATTTTCTTTCTCTTAACCCAGTCCATGCAATGTATCAGGGCCATGAACCCATTTCCTATAACTCCAATTACTAATGCCATGAATAGAATGATTAGAAGTATGCTGTAAGAAATAACAAATATTGTCTTCACAGGATGCTGCATTTTATATTTAGTTATAAAGATTTGCTCACATATTCCTTTGAAACATAATTTTTAAAGTTGCTGATTAGGCGATTATTGGCAATTTCTGAGTTGATTCTCATAACATGCTGTTTCTTAACTCTCCCACACACTAACACAGGAGCAAACATACAGGCTTGACAGATATGGAGTCTGAATCTCTTTCCATAAAAATGTGTGTCCTCACACAGCTCAGGAGTGGCAGACCAGAACTTCTTTGCTCACACACAGCTCCTGTTGTATTTTCTAGACAAGGATAAAGGAAAGGCTGGAAACTCACATGCTTGTGTGAAAAATGAAAACACATTATTTTCATCACTTACCTATATTTGCTTCAGTGTATATATTTTGTTATGATTGTATTCCATGAGAGACACTTTTAGAAATTCTCAAATATATAAAAAATGACAAAATATTAGTAGATATAGGACTTTCTTAGCTAAAAGGCAGTATAATTACTACAAATTTCAGACCTTGCCATATGATGTCATTAACTCTCATGTTGTGATGTTTCACAATGTCATGAGGGTCTTTAATCTCCCAATATTAAGTAGTAAAAATAACTTTGCCTTGTTATCTTACATCCATAGATACTTATGTACAATGCTCACACATAAGTACATATTTATTGAGATTGAAATGTTTTCTCTAAAGAAGATTGACATGCAGCAATATTCTCAAGTTTCATCTACAAAATAAAATTTAAAGTTAGCTAATTTTTTTTTCAAAATCCATAATACAGTGCATTGGAAGTGATACACTTTACTCTTTGTCAATCATCTGTCAATATACTGGAACTCTCTTTCAAATCAAGTGCCTCAGAGCAAAGTACTCAGATCTGTTCCAACAGCAATGTTAATATATCTTTTTTATCTACAATTGATTATATATTATTTCCATTTTTATTTATGACCACTTGATTGACTGCCTACAAAAAATTCAAATATTCACAAAAATTATAATCAACTACAATTTTACTTATTTCACTGTGCCAAAACACATATGCTGATAATAATAATTTGATGTATATATTTCAATCAATATTTATTTTATTATATTAAAAGAGTCTCTGACAAGCTAAGTCATTTGCAACAGGCTTAGGACAACTGAATCATCTGGAAAGGAAACCCTCCAACTTGTTGGGCTGTGGGCCCTACAGGTAATGCAATGTGCTCCAAGTCTCCAGCTCTAAGGACCCATGCTAGGGTGAGACTTTAGTGATGTATCTGTCTTTTGAGTCACTTATGTTCCTGTGAGTAACCCTTCATACATATTTCCATTAGTAACACAATAAAATTCATTTTGTCCCCAAGTTAAACTTTAGGACTTTAATCTGTTATCAGTATGAAATAGGGGAGAGTAGATGCTTGTTGATTTCTCCAAAGAACTATTTTCACATCGCAGTATTTAAATCCAATCTGAAAGTGGTTGGGAACTTCCACGAGTTTATGAGCAACATACTAGTAGAATTAATTGTTAGATTTAAGTAAAAATGATGACATTAGTTTATACAGGTATGAAAATGGTTGGATCTGGGAAGTCTAGTGGGAGAGGGGTGAAAAGCATCAAAATATATGAAATTCTCACAAACTGATAAAATAGTTTCAAACATGGTAACTCAGTGATAGCAATTTACTTAGGCAAATCTCAGATGGTCACAATCCTCCTGAAAATTTTAATCTTTCTATTGTGATCTAAATACTGGGTTTCAAAATTTTACTAGCTGACATGATAAACCCCAAAACTATACATGGATTTGCAAAAAGAAATTCAGCAGTAAAATGCAAGGTAATATGTTTCTTCTGCATGCTTGTAAATGAGATTATTATCATCAAGTGAAACATTAACCTTGGAAGATGAAGAAAGGAAAACATGAAATTCATGAATGGGGACAAATTTCTTCTCTTTTAAGAATAATAAGCCATCACTGAAATCACTGTATGTTACACTGCTGTCCTGTTTTGTTTGAGGTTACTCAAATAATTAAGGAAAAGAACTTCAACATGTGACTAGAAATCAAATGATGGAAGAACATCATATTAAACAGGGAATTACAATTGCATGAGCATGACAGGCAACATCTTTCAAACAAGAATCTGCATACACTCTGCTTCTTTGTTCTTTGCTTCTGTTTGACAAAATCCAGGAGAATATTTTTATGTATAATGCCAAAAAGACCTGAAAGTCAGTATCTGAATGGTAGTTTTTCTCACTCAGTGAGTGCAGTGGAGGATCTGAAATGAGATGAATCTTGCTTTCCCTTTATTTGTGTAAGTCATGCCATGCCCTTGAGTATGAGATTAAGTTACTTCAAGCCTTATAAAGAGAATGGAACTATTGCATAGGGATGTCACTCCTGGAAGTGCTTGTTTTGTTGCCTCTAGGCAGAAAGGTATCAAATCATCAAAATTATCTAAACATTAGTTTCCCTATATGTGATCATTATTCTATTCAAACCCTTTAAAACAAATGGGCTATGTCACAAGCCATAGGATTTCTGGCCAGATCCCAGTGAAAATCTGAATTTTGATAATGATAATGCCCAAGTAAATTTCAAAGTTCAATAGCATCCATTTTTTCCGCAACGAAATCACAGGGAAGTTTTAAGTTTATAAGTATAAAAGTAAATATTAGATGCAGTTGTAATTAAATTAAACTTTACCTCAATCTTGTTGCTTAAAGCTACCCTGTTGAGGAAGTGGTTGTTTTAAAGCCATAATTAATAACTTTCAGAAGAGAGAGCTCATGATGTATTTTTATTAGGAAACCTCAAATAATAAATACAAAAACAACAGAAACTAAACCAATTGTTTTAATTATGGAAATTTCATGTAAGTATTTTAGTTATGGCATCAACACCGTCAGCAAGTAGCTCTACATTTGTTCAACGTCTGAAACATGCTTAGTAAGAAAAGAATATAGAAAACTAATCCCCTGACATCAGTTGTCATCATAGGCTAGAGGGCATATATATTTTTTGCTGTGGATTTTGATGATGTTCTTGTCCTGAAGTAGTCAAAACAAACATTAGACACTGTTTTAAGAGAAAGTCACCTCAGTAATTCTCATGAACTCATGACAGGAGTGTTAATGATCTCCATTTAGATCTCTGAATTCAGAGATCAATTTATAGTTCCTGAAATTCAAGTTCTCCAACCTGGCCTTAGATTCTACCTCATTTCAATTCCATAAAGCAGAGACAATTATTGCAACACATTTAAACAATTAAATTAGTTCCTATTTGCAAAACTAGTTTTAATTTTTTTCATTATTCAAAATTAAATGTGTATTATGATACTCTGGGGGTGAGTTTTAGTTTTATAAACAGAATATAGTTAAGGAGAACAAGAGTTCAAAAATCCAAATGAAAAACCAGAGAGAACAAAAAGTGATCATTTCAAATAATATTTTTCCAAGTTTAAAAGTTATATGAATTTTTACTTTTAAAATAATACTAATTAAATGTGAACAGTTTTGAGGATTTCTGATTCATATTCTTACTCTTTCTCTCTCTGCTCTATCCTGTCTCTGTTATCTGCTCTTGTGCTCATTTTACCAGCTCTGTTTGAGTAGTATAATTTGGAATTACAACATGATTAACACTTTTTATTTAGTCTGTTGAGCATAGTGTAAGAATACCTTAGTGAATCCTGTGTCAATTGGCTGACTTATTGTCTCTTGTTGTCTCCTTTAGATTGAAGTTGCTCCACTGAGAGGGATGACAGAAGTCCAAAATACCAGGAGAATAAGAATTTACAAGGTTAGGAATGCTCCTATAATGCACAAGGCACAAAGCTCTTATCCAAGGTTATTTAGGCAACAACACCCACTGGAGAGGGGAGACTGTTTTGATTTTGAGCTGCCCGCAGGTCTTCCATCTTTCCTACGTGTTGATTTTTGCTGGGATAGACTCCTTATAGATGCAGTTATCTTGAGACACCCATGTCCCTGTAAGTAAGTAACACCATATCCATCCTCCAATAAGGAACTCAAATAAACTCAGTGGTTCAATAAGCTGTACAGAAGTAAAATAATTTCTTTGATTTGTCATTAGTGTTTCATTTGAGTTGAATGTCTCCCCTGGAATACAGCACAGTAAGTCCTCCTAGTTCATATTTTATTATCTGAAATTCTAGCAAAGTAGGAGAGAAGACTTCACAATTTTAAATCATGTAGAAAATGTGTTTGAGGTTCCTATTTATCATCCTGATTTCTTAACTTACTTGTCATAAAGTGAGATCTAAGAGTCATAAAGAGAATCATTACATTAAGCAATGATACATGTACATAGTACTATTGAATAGTAGTAATAACTATATTAGAATAGACTAGATACATTATTGCCACAAGCAGCCCTAACTCATACCAGCTTCAATAAATGGAAGAAAAGATCAGAGATTTAGCCATTTAATGACAGGGAAGCACACTAAATGTGACATTATGTTGACTTCAGTGTTTTTCCAAGTTTCTTTTTTTTTCCAGTGGATTCATATTTTTCCATAGAAACTTTTTATTAAGGTCATCAAAAGAACTTCTTGGGTACTCACTTCATATTTTGGTTTATAGATGAAATATTTTAGAATTGTCCCTGGTACTATCTCACTTGTCTGGAAAGATGGTCTTTCCCCAAGGGAAACATATTTTCAATCCATAATGAAAGGTACAGTTCTAAGACTAGGCAAAGTCTCCCATGGTGAAAACAACCATCCCTTGCAGGAAACAAAACTTACTTCTCTAAAAACTTGTTCTGTATGATGTAGAGAATGATACATAATAGACATATTTTGAATTTTACATGAGAGACTTTATTAAGCAAACCATAAAAAAAGAACAAGTAAAAATATAAATAGATAATAAAAAGCACAATAGCACCTTATCCAATACTGAAAACATCCACCAAAAATCAACTAGAGGAGACCCTTTAAGGCAACCAAATGGGGTTTCCAAAAGATGATGCAGAAGGTTCACTCTGCTGAGGCATCTAAAGAAAAGAAAGAATAGCAACAGACAGAGATTTTGGAACAGGCTGCTGACATCTGCCAGCTGAATACTAACTGGAGAAGGTAAAACTGTCAGCTGAAATCACAGTGGAGATTTCTTCCCAGACATGAGAGCCTCATGGCTGAAATTCCAGACACACTTTTCCATTTTGACATCTTTATATCATTGAATAAATAATAGTAACACCTATTGAAATGATTGCCTTTTGCTGTTCTCAAAGGCACATTGTTGGCCTGTTTATCCTCTGTTAACGCTGAGTTGAATTGGCAACCCATCCCCAGAAAAGACTTTGGAGGACATTTTAAAATAAACATATTTAGGAGAGAAAAGTAGGAAGCTTCACTCCCATAGCCATATTCCCAGAGAGCTCTAACAGTACATGCCAATTTATCAATGTAATAGTCATTACATAGCCCATTAAATACTACCATCTCTACCTACATTACACAGCCACACCCTCAGGTGTTGGCATTTCTCTTTCTATTCTTACTTGAGTTCATCTTTCCCATCTGAAAGTAAAGGCAGTGTTTCTGTCCCTGAAGGTTAGTGCATTTTTACCTTTTAGAAATTGACTCAAAAATTTCCCATTCTATTCTTTTTGCCTTTTTTTTTTTATAACTTTTAGGTAAATATTGTAAAACTCTGAGAATTTTTAGTATATATTCAGTTTTTAGAACATGATTGATTTAGGAGGCTGAGGATCGTATTGAACCTTTGTAGTGAATTTCCACATATGTTTCTCTTTGATCTCTAAAACTAACAATATGTGTTTTCCTTGTATTTTCAGAATTTATTCCTAAATTTACTTCTTGGTCCCTTCATTATCTCTAGTTATTGATCAATGATTGTGTCTTGAAGCTCATTTTAAAACTTAACCAACCTGTTTTATTTGTCTGTGTTTCTGTGAGTGACGATGACTGAATATATGATGGAGGAAGGTGTGCAAACTTAGGGATCATCATTTGTTAATAACTTGGTATTAATGCAGAAATAAAATGGTCAAGGGGAAGGTAGAGAATGATGAGAATTCTTGCTAAGTCCAGGAACTCATCCCTGTTCAGTTCTGTTTCCTAATACAACAGAAACCTTAGTTATATTCTTCATGGATGGTTAAGAAGTTTTAAGTTTGTGGAATTTTAAATTAATTCTGAGACATTTATATAGTAAAGCATTTTAAACACTATCAGAACAACTGAAACAGGGCTATTCATGGATACATGCCAAAAGTTGAGATCATTTGTAAATGTTTGAATGAGAAACAAAAAGATGGTAATTGAAGTAGATTCATGTTTTATGGGTGTTTGTCCATATACCTCAAATGGAAAATAATATACAAGTACAATTATGTCCTCACTGCTAAAGTTTAGATGAATTGTAATGTCTGAGGCATTATCAGACAAATCCAAATGACTGCTTTAAAGGTACTCAGACCTGGGTGGTGGGTAATTCTCATACTTCTACTGAGAATATCAGTGTAGCCAATGTGGACGGCAGGGCTGTGGTGGTCAGGAAAGTTGAAAATGTGTTTGTATTACTAATGATTGCAATGCCATTTTCCAAGTTTCCATTAGTACATTTTAAAGTATTGACACTCATTTATGCCTTTGGCACAAATGTTGAAGTTTCAGCCTTGCACATATCTTTGGCCCTCTTGTTTCTAAACACTGTGCCGATAAACTCATACATTGATACCCAGATGGAAGACTACAGAGGATATCTGCTGTATGATCTCACTTCGAATTACACTGCATCATTTCACAGGGTCAATTTATTCTTATACAGCTATATTTTCACATCTATACCCTTTACACTTTCGCAGTCAACTTCAAATAACACCATACCATTTTACAGGGCTATTTTATTCATAAACAACTGTATTTTCACATCCATACCCTTTACACTTTTGCAGTCAACTTTTCTCCTGCTCATCTTCTCCCTGTGGAGACATTATAAGAAGATCCAACAGCATGCACAAAGATGCAGAGATACCCTTGCCAATGCCCACATCACACTATCACCCTGAGTGAGCAACATCTGGATATCTCAGATGAAAAACAGTTCATTTTCTTTATTAAGCCTCCTCACAATATACTGGTTCTTGCTGCCAGAGATATGCTTGATATCCATGGTCTGTAATGCCACTGGAGTCCATTATGATGTTGGTGGTTCACGTTTTTGCCAGAAACCATTTGATCGTACTGGTCGGTGCTGCTGCAAGCTTGTATAGACAAGGAAATTTCTTTTGCAGTGGTATTGTAGTATCAGGACTTCAGACTCATAAATGAGAATAAGAGACATTAAAGATTCTGGACAACATCTTGACCCTTTGACAAACCCCACAAAAAAAACAGAAAGAGTCCACACAGGAAGCTATTGAAGACAGCCCTTTAAATTTGTAATAAAAATGCTAAAGTGTAGCTCTTCGCAGTTGATGCCCTATGGTGGTGGTTGTGAGGTGGTGACTGAGTTTTCTTTAAGAGGGTGCTCACTTGGAGTTTGGTCATACTCCAATGAATATGTGCATAATACAAGTTGGATTAGATGTTTTCTCTCTCTTTTTGTGGAGCGGGCTGTGCAGTGGTGAGAGGATAGAACTTCGAGGAGTGTAAGGCAAGGATTTTCAGGGTGTGTTGTAGGATATTCATATATAATTGATAAAAATATTACATTAGTTTTGTGGGGAAGAGTCTCATGAATGAATACAATCTCTAACAAAACTTGGGTTTGTATAAACATTAGAATATGATTACAACCAACCCATCTGCCTTATGATACAAACCTCAGACTATAACCTCATCATCATGCAATGACCAAAACATCAATGACTCTGAGCTTTGGAGACTGAAAAGATGGCTCAGCAAGGAAGAGCACTTGTCCAGGCAGTGGACTCAGGTTAGTTCCCAGTACCCACAGTGTTACTCACAGCAATTTGTAACTATATTTCCAGAGAATCTGATTCCTTCTAGTGAACTCCTTAGATACTAGACACACAAAACATACTTGCAGACAAAGCATTTATACATATAAAGTAAATAAATAAAGAGAGAGAGACAGAGAAAGAGAGAGAGCTGTAACATAATTTAAAATGTGAGTTGATGTTTTTCTCTCTGTGACTTGAGATTCCCTTAATCTTCTGTCAACATTTTGCCCATCTTCTACTTATTGAGGCTTACAAGTAACTTTGATATCTAAGAAATCATAAACCATCCCTGTAAATTGTAATTTCATATCTTTTGCCTGTAAAAATTAACTATTCTCTTTTAAATATTTGAGACTATAAGTAACAAAAATTGTAAATTATAAAAGATTGGTTTATGTGCTATAACCTGACTGTGAGATGGTGTCTTTCTTATGAAAAGCAGTATGCTCTAGTACATATATATTCAGCAGTAGTTAAAAGAACTCAGCAGAAGAACAATTTACCAATGACCATCCAAGTCTATCTGTTAAGCTGTTCCCCTAGTGTAGACTGGAGACTCTATGAAGGAAGAGGATCAGCTCTTGAAGTTGTCTTTTAAGATGTTGCAGGACACTCATTGCTCTCTGTCGAAGTTTGCTATTTCCCAGGATGAGAAGAAATGAGTGAGTTAATGGAAAGATGTTTAATGTTAACCAGACAAAACTAATTAACTTGTTCAATGGAAACAAAAATGCTAACCACCGTGCCACCTGCATACAAAAAATGTGAATTATGAAGAGAACAAGGAAAGACACCAGCATTTTCATGGCCTTCTTATGGATCTTAGTTCTGGAATCTTCAGAGGTGGTAGAAATTGGAAAAAGGTTTTGGGAGCGCTTCACCAATGAAAAAAGTAATAGGAGCAATGATACTAGAGACACAAGAAATGGGACTAAATACATCACATCAAAAACAATTATCTTTTGAAAAGTAATGTTCTTAATTGTTTCTGAAAATAAAGTCAGATTGCTTTTAGGTATCAAAAAAATATATCCCAAAATAGGAAGGATTTCAACCAGTAGAAAATAAAAATCAATAAGAACAAAGAAAATACAAGAAAAACCACAAGCACTCCGTTCAATCTCCACTTCAACCAGAGGAAAAAGGGATGGGAGAAGTGAGCTATTTTGAAAAAGTAGAAAATGCTGAGGCAGGTGGCAAGCCACGTTGACAGTTGATCGGTTATAACCCAGAATATATCAGAGCATTTTGCTAGACTGTAAGAATAATAGAAATGAGGAGCTAGTTCTAGTATGGTTACATCAATAAATACCACCAACATAGAGCTGATTCTGGAAACTGCCAAACAGAGCAAGATGAAGTTGATGAAGGTGATTTTCTGTTTCTTGACCCAGTCAGAGTAGGTTACCAGTCCAATAAACACATTCCCCAGCATTCCAGTTATAAATACTGCTATTATCAATATCAGATACATTTGATCCAATCCTGTAAGCAGTTAAATAGAAAAAGGGAGTCCACCCTTCTAGCAATTTGCCTCGTTGATCAGTTCTCAAACACACTTTCACAGAAAATCACTCTTTTCTATATTTATCTTGCTCCTTTATCCTGTAATTTCAGCTTTGATTGGAAACTCCTTCAACTGCGTAGATATTCACATATACTTAACAAAAAACTTAGTCCTAAGTTTTTGTCTTTTTTCAACTTTAGTGCCACACTTAATCTATAAGGATCTGTTTATTAATACAGCCTCACATTTTTATTTAAAGCTGTTTGAAAAGAAATACTACATTCTAATCCAGATAGTCTCTATGCCTACATCATCATCCACATGCCTTAAATTTCCCATTGATGTAATGTCAGGAATGATAAAGTCAAATATATCAAAATACAAATTTGAATCAGATTTTTTTCTTTGTAAAATGATCCTCCTCACCTGAAACATTAAACTCTGTGGAACCAGATGTCTTCATTACTGTTCAAAGTAAGTGCTAAGAGAATTCTCAATAATTTAGTTATATATTCCATAAACATGCAGTATATTTGTTATATGTATGTCATTTTATAAAAGCATGTTTTTAAAAAGATAAAATTAAGGAATACATAGAATAACAACAGGAAAAATGAGTGAACTCTTTTTTACAAAATATTGTGTAAATACAGAAAAGGAGCAACTATGTACTTAAAGCATCTTTCTAGAGGAGAAAGGAGAGAAGTGATAATTGGATCTTCGAGAGACCTAGAATTTATGGAGAACTAACAAGTTAGATTTTGGATAAACTAAACAAACTAGAAAAAGATACCCAAATAAAACTATTCTGGAATTAAAGCCTTCTCTTTGGTAATTTCTTATAGCTTCCTTCTAGATGCTTCTCAGGTATGTTTGATTGGTCTTCACAATTAAATATATTCCCAGGTTTTGAGCTCTAACATTCTATGTGTTACATTTGTTTTGGCTAGAGGGATGACAGTGCCAATTTAGAATTAAATGACAACTAGAAAATTGCTTTAAGTGAGGCTTTTTAAAGGAATGAAGAGTCACACTTGTGTGTGTGTCTCTGTTTGTGTGTTTGTATGTGTCTGCATGTGTGTGTGTAGGTGATAGTATTAGAACAAAACAAAAGAAAGTAAAGAAATTTTGTAGTTTTCCTTTTTAAAGTGTGAATGATAGTTTGGGCCAAATTCATCTATAAAGGAGGAAAAAACTCATAATGATGACAGCCTCTGAGATGAAAAATCAAAGAATCTTTGCAACAAATGTGGTATTAGTGCAAGTCATATATACACCAGATCAGAGAAGAGCAAATGTCTAATTTAGCTGAAGCAGTTTAGTTTATTAGAAGCCAAATGCTATGATGAAAGAGTCAGTGATGTCCCAACAAAGAAACTGAACATTATGAAACCTACTAATATGTTAAAGGTGAAACTTCAAGAAAACAAATATTCAATGAAGAATCTAGAATGGAAAATAAATCAAATAATAATAAATAAATCTTGATCAAATCTACAATTCATATTATAACAGTCTTACTAATTAGAGAGTAGAAATAAATTCTTCTCCATTTAAAAAGTTGTCAACAAAAGCTGAGAGTAAATATGATAATTACCTCTCACTGAATTCATTGTTCTTTATTTTGAGGCAATGTTTTTGATAAATTGTCATTCCATTTATATTGTTTTTAATTTTGCAAAGTTTTCCTCATTCAAGTAAGGCAAGAAAAATACATAGAAGATTTAAAGAACCAAAACAAGGTGAATCAAGGTTTTGATATGTTCTTGCATTCGGTTTGTGAAAATTTTATTTAGTATTTTTGCATTGATATTCATGAGTAAGATTGGTCTGAAGTTCACTTTCCTCTTTGCATCTTTATGTGGCTTAGCTGTCAGAGTAACTGACTTCATACAATGAATTATGTAGTGTTCCTTCTGTTCTATTTTGGGGAATGGTTTGAGGAATATTGGTATTATCACTTCTTTGAAGGTCCAGTAGAATTCTGCATTAAAACCATCTGGCTCTGGGCTTTTTTGGTTGGGAGGTTTTTGATGAAAATTTCTATTTGCTTAGGGGATGTGGGACTGTATAGATAATTTCCTGATCTTGATTTAACTTTGGCACATGGTATCTGTCTAGAAAATCATCCACTTAATTTAGATTTTTCTAGTCTTGTAGAATATTGTCTTTTGTAGTAGGTTCTGATGATTTTTTAAATTTCCTCATTTTCTGTTGTTATGTTTCCCTTTTCATTTCTGATTTTGTTAAAATGGATACTGTCTCTGTGCCCTTTAGTTAGTTTAGGTAAGAGTTTATCTTATTTATTTTGCCAAAGAACTTGCTCTCGATTTTGTTGATTCTTTGTTTAATTCTCTTTATTTCTAACTGGTTGATTTCAGCCCTGATTTTGACTATTTCCTGCTGTCTACTTCTCTTGTATTTTTTTTCTGTTTTAGAACTTTCAGATGTGCCATTAAGTTGCCTGAAGACGTCTCTCCAATTTTTTTTTTTTTATTGAGGCACTTAGTGCTATAACTTTTCCTCTTAACACTGCTTTCATTGTTTCTTATAAGTTTGGGTATGATGTGTTTTCATTTTCATTGAATTCTATGAAGTCTTTGATTTTCTTCTTTATTTCTTCCCTGACCAGGTTCAGTTTACATGAGTATGTTGCCTTTCTGTTGTTTTTGTTGTAGTCTTCACTCCAGGGATGCAGCGTTGGTTCAATATATGAAAATCCCTCAAGGTAATACACTAAACAAACCAACTCTAGAAAGTAAAGGATATGATCATCTCAACACCCCTTCATGTTTAAAAGTCCTGGAATTATCAGGAATTCAAAGCATATACTGAAACATAATAAAAGTAAATATTGCCTTTTTGCTGGGGTAGACTCCTATCTGGCCTGCTCTGTGAAGACACCATATTCTGACCCATCCTAGAGGAACTACTGTACTTAAAGCAGTGGATAACTACCCTCCCCAAAACCCTATACCCAGAGCTGCTGCTGGGAGCCTGCAGCACTCAGGACCCATCGCCCACCCACACCCTGCCCTCCAGAATACCACTTCCCTTTTGCCCTCACTTGGTCCTTTTTGGGGGGCCAGATCCCAGCTGGTCTGCTCCCATGAAGACATCACATCCTGACCCATTTTTGAGGAAACACTACACTCATAGCAGCAGAAAATCTGCTGTACTCAGAGCAGTTTAGGAAGCTGGACTCCCAGGAGCTCTAACATGCCCAGGATCATAGGATTTCAGGATTCCAGAGGCAGCCTTAGTCACAAGAGCTCTTCCACCAAGGAGCTCACACTCACAGGATTACAGACACAGATGGACTTGAGGAATTCTGACACAAGCACAATAACAGGAGAGAGACTCCAGTCAGAGACAGTGAATGAAGGTAGCACTAGAGAAATCCATATGGAGAAAGGGAAGCACAAGAACATATGCAACAGAAACAAAGGTTACCTGGCATCATTAGAATCCAGTTCTCCTACCATAGAAAGTTTTGGACACCCCATCACACTGGAAAAGCAGGATTCAGATTTAAAATCACTTCTCATAATGATGATGATGATGATAGAAGACTTGAAGAAGGACATAAATAACCCCCTTAAAAAATAAAAGAGAACACAGGTAAACAGGTAGAAGCCCTTAAGGAGGAAACACAAAAATTCCTTAAAGAATTTCAAGAAAACATAACCAAACAGTTGAAGGAAATAAACAAAAACATCTAGGATCTAAAAATGGAAGTAGAAACCAAAAAGAAATCTCAAAGGGAGAATAATCTGGAGAAAGAAAACCAAGGAAAGAAATCAAGAGTCATACACACAAGCATCAGCAACAGAATACAAGAGATAGAAGAGAAAATCTCATGTGCAGAAGGTACCACGGAAAACATTGACAAAACTGTAAAAGAAAATACAAAATGCAAAAAACTCCTAACCCAAAACATCCAGGAAATCTAGGACACAATGAGAAGACCAAACCTAAGGATAATAGGTATAGATGAGAGTGAAGATTCCCAGTTTAAAGGGCTAGTAAATATCTTCAACAAAATTATAGAAGAACACTTTCCTTACCTAAAGAAAGAGATGCCCATGAACATACTAGAAGCCTACTGAACTCCAAAAAGACCAGACCAGAAACAAAATTCCTCACATCACATAATAATCAAAACATTAAATGCACAAAGTAAGAAAGCATATTAAATGCAATAAGGGAAAATGGTCAAGTAACATATAAATGCAGATCTATAAAAATTACCCCAGACTTCTTACCAGAGACTATAATAGCCAGACAATCCTGGACTTATAGCAAACAGAACCTAAGAGAACACAAATGCCAGCCCAGACCACTATACCCAGCTAAATTCTCAATGCCTATGGCTGGAGAAACCAAGATATTCCATGACAAAACCAAATTTATATAGTATCTTTCCACAAATTCAGCCCTACAAAGGATAATAGATGGAACACTCTGACACAAGGAGGAAAACTAAAATGTAGAAAAAGCAAGAAAGTAATCTTCCAACAAACACAAAAGAAGATAGCTACACAAACATCATTCTACCTCTAATAATAAAAATAACAGGAAGTAACAATCAATTTTTCTTAATATCTCTTAACATCATTGGACTCAATTCTCCAATAAAAAGACAGACACTAATAGACTGGATACATAAACAGGACACAGAATTTTGCTGCATATAGGAAACACACCTCAGTGACAAAGACAGACACTACCTCAGAGTAAAAGACTGGAAAACAATTTTCCAAACAAATGGTCCCAAGAAACAAGCTGGAATAGCTATTCTAATATTGAATAAAATTGACTTTAAACTACAAGTTATAAAAAAGATAAAGAAGGAAACTTCATACATGTCAAAGGAAAAGTCTGCCAAGATCAACTCTCAATTCTGAACATCTATGTTCCAAATGAAAGGGTACTCACATTCATAAAAGACACATTACTAAAGCAGAAAGACACATTTCACCTCACACAATGATAGTGGGGGACTTCAACACCCAACTCTCAGCAATGAACATGCCATGGAATAAGAAACTAAACAGAGACAGTGAAACTAACAGAAGTTATGAAACAAATGGATTTAACAGATATCTATAGAACATTTCATCCTAAAACAAAAGATTATACCTTTTTCTCAGCACATCATGGTATCTTCCCCAAAACTGACCATATAATTTGTCACAAAACAGGCTTCAACAGATACAAAAAGATTGAAATGATCCCTTGCACCCCATCAGATCAACATGGACAAAGGTTGCCCTTCAATAATAACAAAAACAAGGGAAAGCCCCCCACACATGGAAACTTAACAATGCTCTACTCAATGATAACTTGGTCAATGGAGAATTAAAGAAAGAAATTAAAGACTTTTTAGAATTTAATAAAAATGAAGGCTTGTCACACCCAAAGTTTTGGGACACAATGAAAGCAGTGCTAAGAGGAAAACTCATAGATCTAAGTGCCTACAAAAAGAAACTGGAGAGAGCCTACACTAGCAACTTGAAGGCACACCTGAAAACTCTAGAACAAAATAAAGCAAATACACTCAAGAGGAGTAGAAGGCAGGAAATAATCAAATGCAGGGCTGAAATAAACAAAGTAGAAACAAAAATAATTTTAGAAAGTATCAACAAAATGAGGAACTGGTTCTTTTAGAAAATAAACAAGATGGATAAACTCTTAGCCAGAAAAACCACAAGACACAGAGACAGTTTCCAAATTTATAAAATCATAACTGAAAATGGAAACATAACAACAGAAACTGAGGAAATACAAAAAATCATGAGATCCTACTACAAAAGCCTCTACTCAACAAAATTAGAAAATCTAGATGAAGTGGACAATTTTCCAGACAGATACCAGGTACCAAAGTTAAATCTGGAGCAGATAAACCATCTAAACAGTCCTATAACCATAAAGAAATAGCAGCAGTCATTAAGTTTCCCCACCAAAAAATTTCCCAGGGCCAAATGGCTTTAGTGCAGTATTCTATCAGACCTCCAAGGAAAACCTAATATCAATTCTCGTCAAAATAGTCCTCAAAATAGAAACAGAAAGAACACTAACCAGTTCGTTCTATGAAGCTACAGTTATGCTCATATCTAAATCACACAGAGACACAACAAAGAAAGAGAACTCCAGACCAATCTCTCTTATAAATATTGATTCAAAAATACTCAATAAAATTCTTGCAAATGGAATCCAAGAACACATCAAAACAATCATCCATCAAGATCAAGTAGGCTTAATCCTAGATGTGCAGGATTGGTTCAATATATAGAAATCCATCAATATTATCCACTAAATAAACTAACTCAAAGAAAAAAACCACATGATCATCTCCTAGATTCTGAGAAAGCATTTTACAAAATTCAACATCCCTTCATGGTAAAAGCCTTGGAAAGATCAGGAATTCAAGGCCCATACCTAAACATAGAAAATCAATATACAGCAAGCCAGTAGCCAACATCAACCTAAATAGAGAGAAAATTGAAGCAATCTCACTAAAGTCAGGGACTAGATAAGGCTGCCCAGTCTCTCCCTACCTATTCAATATAGTCCTGGAAATCCTAGACAGAGCAATTAGTCAAGAAAAGGAAGCCAAAGGGAAACAAATAGGAAAGAAATAAGTCAAAATTTCACTATTTGCAGATGATAAGATAGTATACCTCAAGTGACCCTAAAACTTCCACCAGAGAACTCCTAAACCTGATAAACAACTTCAGCAAAGTGGTTGTATGTAAAATCAACTCAAACAAATGAGTAGCCTTCCTCTACTTGATAAACATGCTGAGAAAGAAATTAGTTAAATGACACCCTTCACAATCACAAATAATATATAATACCTTGGAGTGAATCTAACCAAGCATGTGAAAGATCTGTTTGACAAGTACTTCAAGTCTCTGAAGAAAGAAATCAAAGAAGATCTCAGAAGATGGAAAGGCTCCCATGCTCATGGATTGGCAGGATTAATATAGTAAAAATGGCCATCTTGCCAAAAGTAATCTAGAGATTCATTGCAATCTCCATCAAAATTCCAAATCAACTCTTTGTAGAGATAGGAAGAGCAGTTTGCAAATTCATTTGGAATAACAAAAACCCAAGATAGCTAAAATTATTCTCAACAATAAAAGATCTTCTAGGGGAATCACCATCCCTGACCTCAAGCTGTACTAACAGAGCAATAGTGATTAAAACAAAAAACAAAACAAAACAAAACAAAAAAACCCTGCATAGTATTGGTACAGAGACAGGCATGAAGATCAATGGAGAAGAATTAAGACCCAGAAATGAACCCACACACCTATGGTGACTCACCCTTTCTAATTCTTTCTGAACTCTGGCTAGCTGGTTTAATTCAGTTGTTCTGGCTCAATTTCCTCTCCCAGATATCTGTTTCAATCTGACTTCTCTAAGCTTCTCAATGGATTTCTGTGTTTGTCCTCAAACTACTTGGGCAATTTGTTCTAATCTTCTCTCTCCTTATTTTCTGACTTCAGCTGCCTATGCTGACCTGCCCTGAACTGTATGAACTCCCAAATCAACTCAATTCCACTTTATTGAACTTACTTGACTGATAGCAAACTTATTTTCTCTTCCTGAACTTCCCTTAAATAGCTTTTCTTTCCTGCGATGTTTTCATGAGAATTGGGTATATCCTATCTCTGACTTATTCTGCTAAATCTTTCTTTGATTCGTCACTTTGTCTGCCCCTGAAATATGAGTCCCTTTCAAGCATGACTGTTTCCGTCTATAATCTAACCTTACCTTCATTGATTTTGATTAAAGATATGTCTGTATTCCAGCCAGGGGGACTGCTGAATTAAATTCTTCTACAGTTTTCATTATTTCTTTTTTTACATTCTTACTTTTTATACATTATTTTGTATGTCTTTCAAATGATTATTGTATGCATGAGAGCATTTTGAAGATATTTTGGATTTTCTTTCTTTGTCAATTAATCCTTCAGGCCACTAAAGGAAACACACAGTAACTCATTTACTCTGAAGCCTTTATGCCCCTATGTATCATTGGTGAAGTTTATAAAACTTGATTTTCAGTATATTTCTATATGTCTTAACTAAAATGTTTACTTGTTTAGAATTCTAGCAACTTAGCTTTCACCCTTTAGTACTATTCAAATTTCCCCTTTCCCAGGATGCATTCCATTCTTCATCTTCAATGACAGGTGTGAGTTATGATCATTAAAGAGATATGAACGGGAGGGATGGTCTTTTGTGCTAATGAAAAAAATTAGGTCAAATGAGCAACAAAAATGTGGAATAATATTAATAATGGGTAGATAAACTCATTTCTGACCAGTGCATGGTTTATAGCCAAATGGGAAAGCTGAACCCACTCTATGCCGATGTAAAGTAGCCCCAAATATACTGAGTATTTACATGATTTTTGCATCATTTATTCAAATGCATCATTAAATACAGTATGATCAATTGGCGTAGTACACCCATGAACTAGATGGTTAACAATATTGTAAAATTTATAAATTAAAATGTAGAAATGGGAGATTTCTACTTAAAAGTGAGTTTATTTGTGTGTATTTGCCTGCATATTTTCAATGACCTTGTTTAGAAAAATCAGATAAGAAAATCCCGTTTTTGGTCCTAAATACTTCAAGAATAGAATGCTTGGTCTGGGATATTATTAGATATCTTTATATCGTAGGAAGAACCTTAGGAAAATATTGAGCTATTTTTATACAATGCTGAGAATCTCTGAGCTTAGAAAGTTCCATATATCCCTTTGACTTCTATATTCATTTTTCATATTTTCTAATGTCTTTTGTTCCAAATTCAAGTAATTAGGTGTAAGTATACAGATAAGATATGAACAGCAATATAATGCAATGTTTGCATCTTAGCACATGACAACTCAACATATCACATCTCAATGGTTAGAAAAGATCTAAGGCTATTATGTGTGCAGAGCACTGTTGTGTATCTTAACCACGAGGGAAAGAACACACATGTGAAGGAAGCCATGGAGCCAATCTTTGGCTTAGCAAATTTTGCTGTCTGCTTAAAGTTATTTAAGATGAGATATGGAGAAACAAAAATGTGATGAGTGTATGATATAACCATCTAAAATTTTCTTCAAAGATTTTAAAAACTGAATCATGATGAAAGTCAGTGGATGACACTGCATTTAATACATTTAATTCCCAGAGTTATGCATTTAATTCTCAAGACTCAAAAATATAAAAGAAACTTATGTTGGGAACTACTTGTAGAGATCTTCAGTTTCTTTATTTCAGAGCTTCTATTTCTCATGAAAACATATTCAAATGGTGTAATGAATGGATATTATTTATACACTTGTTTCAATGAATGTGTGAGCATTTTGTGGGAATCTGGGTAAGTATATTATAAGTTTGACCCGAAATTTGAAAGAATTAAGGATAAACATATATCTGAACAAAGAACCCTTCATTTCTACTAAAATTCAAAAACATATCATGCTGATGATACAACTGCATTAAACACAGGGCATTTCCTCAAGATCAATTGCATATGTACCGTCTTCTACAACTAAATCTTTGAAACCACTTCAGGAATTTATATAATTTCATATATTCTTTTCAAGGCTACTAAACAATAAAAACTAAAAACAGGTATACATTTTAAGTTTTGCTATTGATTGTATGGGGGTCATCAATAACATATGTCATATGATAATAAGGATTCTGTGATATTAAAAATATAAAAATAACAATTTCAAATTATTATTTTAGAACTATAGTAGTCTTGTATATCTTATAATTATATGTTAAAATAAAATAGGTTGTATTACTTTCCCTAAAATAATATACTTTGCACCTAGAAACGTAGATGACATTGTCTTAATAATTAAGAAAGTATTTTAAAATGGTTAGTAATGAAAGTAGTAACAAATATGCATTAACTCAACCATAGTAGCTTCATGATTTGAAAAATTGACAAAAATAATTCCAATTGAGCTATGTATTTAATAAGCTACATTTATTTCCACATGTTTAAAATTCTATAACACTTTTCTCCTTTTAAGTTTTATTCATATATCCTATATTATATAATATTGTTTCAGTACTATGTTTTTGTCACAGTTTGTTATAGATATCAACATATATGATAGATATCATAACTAAAAATCTCTGTGATTAATGTTTGATACAAAATTTACATAATTTTGACATTTTATGTTTTAGTGAAATATAAACAGAACCTTTTTGATAAAGTTATTAAGAAACAACCTTGCACACACCTTGCTAAATTAAAAATAGCTTTAATTAGTGGTTGTTGCAAATAAAGCATCAAATTCATGTAGTCAAGTTCAAATATATTAAAAAACTGAAAATACAAAAACAGAGAACAAAACAAAGGGGACATACAAGAAAATAATGTCAAGGCATAACACATGCCTTTGACAATTTGCATGGTAATAAGAAACAAAGCTGTATAACATGTTTATTTGATGATATTCATTTATACACATGTTAATTCCCAAGTTAACTAGTAAAATATTTGAAAACAAGAGGACCAGAGACACCAGTAATGTAACTGAAACTACTTTTTTAACTCTCCATATTAGGTAAAGAAAAGGAGAGTTAGAAAAATTGGCTGTCTTGAAAAAATAATATTGAAATAGTGAAATCAAGTTTTTGTTGGGTTTACACTTGATTTCACTATTTCAATATTATTTGCTTTGTGAAGGAGCTTATTGTGGTTCTGAATTTTTTTAAACATAACTCAAAATGAGTTGCTTGTTTGAAGGCTCTATAGAATTCTTGTATAAGTATATCTGACCCTTGGTATTTTGCTTGTTTGTTTATTTTCATTTTATTCTGTTTGAATGCTTTTTAAATTTTTTTGATTTGCTGAAAATAAAAATTAAAAAAAAAAAAAAAAGAAAAAATAAAAGACACTGAGACATGTAGCAAGCCAGATGCTGATAAGGTTAGCTGCAGTCCATAGATTACTAGTGAAATGTGCCATTGTTTTAATAGTAGCTAAATCTGCATCCTGTAAGGTATTGAATGTGTATTATGATACTCTGGAAGAGGGTTTTAGCATTATAGACAGACTATAGTTAAGGAGAACAAGTGTCCGTAAATCTAAGTGCAAACTCAAAGATAACAAAAAGTGATCATTTCAAGTAATATTTTTGCAAAGTTAAAAGTTAAGGTAATTTTTTGTTTTAAAATAATATTAACTAAATGTAGGCAGTTTTGAGGATTTCTGATTCATTTTCATTCTCTCTCTCTTTCTCTCTCTTTCTCTCTCTCTTTCTCTTTCTGTCTCTCTTTATTTCCTTCATCCTGTCTCTTCTATCTGATCTCATGCTCCTTTTAACAGCTCTGTTTGAGTGGTATGATTTGGAATTACAACATGAATAACTCCTTTTATTTTGTCTGTTGTTTGTTGATCCTAGTGTAAGAATACCTGAGTAAATCCTGTGGCAAATTGGCAGACTTACCATCTTGCTGTCTCCTTTAGATTGAAGTTGCTCCACTGAGAGAGATGAGAGAAGCTCAAAATACCAGGAGAATAAGAATGTAAAAGGTTAGGTATGCTCCTATAATGCACAAGGCTCTTATCCAAGGTTATTTAGGCAACAACATCCACTGGGGAGAGAATTTTTTTGCTTCTCAGCGGCCTGCATGTGGTGCGTCTTCCCAAAATACTGACTGTTGTTGGGATATATTCCTTTTAGATGCAGCTATCTTGAGACACCCATGTCCCTGTAAGTAAGTAATACCATACTCATCCTCCAAGAAGGACTCAGATAAACCCAGCGGTTCAATAAGCTGTACATATGTAAAATCATTTTTTTGGTTTGTCATTAGTGTTTTATCTGGGCTGAATGTCTCCCTGGAATACAGCACAGTAAGTCCTTCTACTTTTTATTTAATTATCTGAAATTCTAGCAATGTAGGAAAAGACTCCACAATTTTAAATCATATAGAAAACGTGTTTGAGGTACCTATTTTATCATCCTGATTTCTTACTTGTCATGAAGTGAGATCTAAGAATGATAAAGAGAATCATTACATTAAACAATGATACATGCACACATTATAATTGAATAGCAGTAATAAGTATATTTAGAATAGACTAGATACATTATTGCCACAAGCAGCACTAACTCATACCAGCTTTAATAAATGGATGGAAAGCTCAGAGAAGGTTTAGCCATTTAATGACAGGGAAGAACACTAAATGTGACATTTTATTTACTTCATTGTTTTTACAAGTTAGGGGTGGAACTTCATATCTGTTTCTTTTTTCAGTGGATTGATACTTTTTCCATAGATGCTTTATAGTAAGGTCATCAAAAGAACTTAATCTTTACTATCATAATAAATATTTCATTTCAAGTAATATGCAGTTCATATTAATTAACACAATTGATTCATCTCCAACTATTAAAATGACACACATAAAAGCATTCTATTGTTTTTGAGTATGGTCGAGTGAAAAACACTGGTGACATACTTATTAGTGACACATTTTCTTGCATGAAGGTGATTGATTAACTTGAATAATAACAGAGCTATATGGATTTATTCAGCACTACTAAATGTTACTGTTTTCTTCCAACGTTTAAGAAAGATCTTCACACAGAACTTTATATTTTGTTGTTTATAAAACCTCTTCATCAGTATGGTAGGAACCATTGAAAATGAGATCCAGTCATTCCTATAGGGGATAATGTCTAGAAACTTGATTCTGGAACATTATATAGTCAGTGAAAATGATAGCTTAGTTAAAAATTGATGAAAGAACAGAATAGTAAACACCAGGAACAGCAATCCACAGAGGGAAATAAAAAAAATAAAATAACTATGTTGCCACTGCAGATTGCATCTATATGCTTCCATGAGTCAAAACATTGATAAGAGCAAATGTTTGAAAATTCAACAATTCTAGCCAGAATATTAGCAGAATATATACTTGGTGCAAATATATTAGGAGTATGACTGCTGGCAAGGTAAATATAAGGCATATGGAGTTTGTTAATAATCTGTATTGGTAGATTTGTATGTGTTTTGTTTAATAGCAAGCAATTAACTTCTTTACTGATGTTTTTTGGTTTTCTATGTATAAATGACACTTATTCTATGATTATTTGTAGTTAGTAACAGTTTCCTTACAAAGAAGTCATTGATTTAATATTTTTCAAAAATATTTTCTATTTTTTTAAAGACAATATTAACACAATGACAACAACAGAGAAGTAAATATGGAACTATCATGAAATTACATGAGTTATGTTCATAAGATTTTTGCAACATGAGCAAAGACCATATTAAAGAATATGATTATTTGAGAAATCATGCTTAGTCCAAAAATGCAGAGTATGTATCCTGAAAAGGAAGAGTCAACAACATGATATATTGTGTGTCACTGTCACCTGTTACATTATTTAGGAATCTTACCATTTCTAATTTATGGGTCCTTATTACCAGAGTATCATTAATACATTGAATTAAAATTATATTACATAAAATGTCAATAAAATTGATATTATGGAATAGGCATGCTGTTTCCATTCACCAAATAACCTCTAAGTTTGGAAGGTGCTGGTTTTAATATGTATTGTTATAAATGAGACAAATTTAAAGTGTGAATAATAGTATTTTCACAGTACAGAAGAAAGCATGAGGAAGTGCACTATTGTTTTTTAAAATACAAAAAAGAATTGAGTATTACAACAAAATTATTACCAGTTTGTAATCATTTCTGTGACAATAGTCCCAGTTAAAAACAATGCATCAGAGGGAATGTTTGCCTTATAATAAGACTATCATGGATAACAGCTATAGATCATGAATTTGTGTTCTTACCATTGTGTCATTTTTCTTGGAGGTTAAAGACAATGTGAAAATTTTGGCAGTTCCCAAAACTGGGTATCACTTACACATTCAGGTAAACTACTATGAAACTATTCATCCTACAGTGCAATCTATTAAGAGAGGCATGTGTCAAGATTCTAGAGGTAATTTTACATTCAAAGAGCATCATATGACATGAGCTGTTAGCATCTCCAAGTGGTAGAATCACTTACTCCAATCTTGCCCAGGAAATCACATAGAATAGAATCTTTACTGTGTCTTCTTTGCTGTGTTTGGCAATTGATGATTGAGAAACTATCTCAGGGCATGTCCTGGAGATGCTGGTGGCATACTTTCTGGTTTTTTTTTTTGTTTGTTTTTGTTTTTTTAGCAAGAGATCATAGACTGATGCCAGTCCTTGAATGGTAGTCATTTTATTGCCTCAATGCTAAGAAGTGAGAGGAGCCCTTTCAATCTCATTGCAAATGACACCTTTCAGTTCAGTCTTCTAGTATTATAGACTTAACTAGATCTGATCTTGAAAATTCATGTCATGTGGCTGTCACTTTCCCCACATCCATGAATCTGACCTCTTCAGAATTATCAGTCTGAACTTCATACATCACTGGAGAAGGTTGGTCCAAGTTCTTGTACCTCTATAGAAGCAAGTGTTTCTTTACTCAGAACAATGAAGGCAGCAGCTCCTGTGTGGGTGTAGAAACAGATATAATTGAGACTTGGTGAGGATGGGGATGGGTATAAGTAGAAGAAGCAACTATTGAGGTGGAAGATTTCATCAGCAGACCTCTTCCTCTATAACCACAATGTTTTAAATACCGATAGAATGATTTTTTTTTAATCAGGTGCATTCCAGACCCTAACTTCCTGTAGAGGATGTCATCAGCATGACAACTTTCCTATCTGGAGTTTCTCAGTTATTCTGGGCTTTTTAATGTCATTTAGTCCTAAATTAGAATGATGGTGCCCCAGCATTTAATTTAAATTTATATTTGGCACATTTTGAATATTTATAGAAATGTGTGCATTATATAAGAATTATAGGTATAATGACCTAGATAGAAAGAAGTTTGGGAAAAATCTTTGATTACTTGAATTCATTACAATCATGATAAAAGTCAGTGTATCAAAAAAAATGTAAAGAAGTCTAAAGGTTACAAAATATATTAACAGTAACATGGTCTCTAAAATGGGCAAAGGTTCTGCCCCTCTCTTTGGTTCTTTGGTACTCACTTCATATTTTGGTTTATATATATGAAGTATTTTAGAATTGTCCCTGGTATTATCTCACTTGTCTGGAAAGATAGTCTTTCCCCAAGAGAAACTTATATATTATCAATCCATAATGAAAGGTACAGTTCTAAGACTAGGCAAAGTCTCCCATGGTGAAAACAACCATCCCTTGCAGGAAACAAAACTTTCTTCTCTAATAACTTCTTCTGTATGATGTAGAGAATGATCTATAATAGACATATTTTGAATTTTGGATGAGTGATTTTATTAAGCAAACCATAAGAAAAGAACAAATAAAAAATATAAATAGATAATAAGTAGCACAATAGCACCTTATCCAATACTGAAAACCTCCACCAGACATCAACTAGAAGAGACCCTTTAAGGCAACCAAATGGGGTTTCCAAAAGGTGATGCAGAATGTTCACTCTGCTGAGGCATCTAAAGAAAAGAAAGGATAGCAACAGACAGAGATTTTGGAACAGGCTGCTGACAACTCCTAGCTGAAAACTGACTGGAGAAGGTAAAATTGTCAGCTGAAATCCCAGTTGAGATTTCTCAGCAGACATGACAGCCTCATGGCTGAAATTCCAGACACAATTTTCTATTTTGGCATCTTTATATCATTGAATAAATAATAGTAACACCTATTGAAATGGTTGCCTTTTGCTGTTTTCAAAGGCACAATATTGGGCTGTTTATCCTTCCTTAACTCTGAATTAAATGGGCAACTAATCTCCAGAAAAGTCTTTGGAGGTCATTTTAAAATAAACATACTTAGGACAGAAAAGAAGGAAGCCTCACTCCCAGAGAGCTCTAACAGTACACTCCAATTTATCAATGTTATAGTCATTACATAGCCCATTAAACACTACCATCTCTACCTACTTTACACAGCCACACCCTCAGGTGTTTGCATTTCTCTTTCTACTCTTACTTGAGCTCATCTTTGCCACCAGAAAGAACAGGCAGAGTGTTTCTGCCCCTGAAGGTTGGTGCATTTTTCATCTTTTAGAAATTGACTCGCAAATTTCCATTCTCTCTTTTTCTCTTCTTTTTATATCTTTTAGGTAAATATTGTAAAACTGTGAGAATTTTTAGTATATATTCAGTTTTTAGAAGATTGATTTAGGAAGCTGAGGATCGTATTGAACCTTTGTAGTGAAATGTCACATGTTTCTCTGATTTCTAAAACTAACAATGTGTATTTTCCTTTTATTTTCAACATTTATTTCTAAATGTACATCTTGGTTTCTTTATTATCTCTGGTTATTGTTCAATGATTTTCTCTTGACGCTCATTTTAAAAATTAACCAACCTGTTTTGTCTTTGTTTCTGTGAGTGATGATAACTGAATATATGATGGAGGAAGGTGTGCAAACTTAGGGATCATCGTTTGTTAATAACTTGGTATTAGTGCAGAAATAAAATGGTCAAGGGGAAGGTAGAGAATGATGAGAATTCTTGCTGAGTCCAGGAACTCATCTCTGTTAAGTTCTGTTTCATAATACAACAGAAACCTTAGTAATACTCTACATGGCTGGTTAAAAAGTTCTAAGTTTGTGAAATTTGTCTTTAATTCTGAGGCATTTATATAGTAAAGCATTTTAAACACTGTCAGAACAACAGAAACAGGACTATTCCTGGACACATACTAAAAGTTGAAGTTATTTGTAAATGTATGCATGAGAAACAAAAAGATTGTAACTCAAGTAGATGCTTGAATTGGTGTTTGTAAAAGTACCTCAAATGTAAAATAATATACAAGTACAGTTATCTCCTCAGTACTAAAGTTTAGATGAATTGTAATGTTTGTGGCATTATCAGACAAATTCAAATGTCTGCTTTAAAAAATGCTGCAAAACATTAGCTCTGTCACCCATAGAACTCAGAAAGCTCTTTACACAATTCTAGGTCATGATTGCCCTCTACTACAGTAGCCAGCTTAAAATGTTATTATGGCAGAGTCATAAAAGCAATGCAAATAAAATGCATTTATTTTCATCTTAGAATATCAAAACTAAGTATTACTTTTAAGATTTTGTGTAAAGAGTATATTCTGGATGGAGCTTGGTTAACTGAATGGGAAAAAAGGTCACTCTCACAGAAAAGAGATGTTCTATGAGGTGAAAATTGTCAAAGCTTGATGTTTGCTTTTTGTTACTGCACAGAGCATTTTAAAAATTGAGTATGTTATGAGTATTCTAGACTCAGAGCTCTTTAAATTTTCTACAGTGGCCCCATGTATCCTAACTTGCCTTACAGACCATGGATGGAATCTTACCCAGCATGTTTACATTCATTGTAATTGTAGAAATAATAATAGGATGGATTGGAAATGGATTCATAGCTCTGGTGAACTGCATGCAATGGGTCAAGAGAAGAAAGATCTCTGCAGTGAACCAAATACTCACAGCCTTGACTTTCTCCAGAATCTACCTTCTTTTGACAGTGTTCAGTTTTGTATCAATGTCTACTTTGTACTCACATGTCTTCATAACTAGAAGAGTGGTAAAATTTATTAATTTCCATTTGATTTTCAGCAATCATTTTAGCATGTGGTTTGTTGCATGCCTTGGCCTTTTTTATTTTCTTAAAATAGCTAATTTTTCTAACTCTATTTTTGTTTACTTAAAGATAAGAATTAAACAGGTTATATCGGGGACTTTGCTCATGTGTTTGGCCCTCTTGTTTCTAAACACTGTGCTGATAAACTCATACATTGATACCCAAATGGATGACTACAGAGGATATCTGCTGTATGATCTCACTTCAAATAACACTGCACCATTTTACAGGGCTATTTTATTCATAAACAATTGTATTTTCACATCCATACCCTTTACACTTTTGCAGTCAACTTTTCTCTTGCTCATCTTCTCCCTGTGGAGACATTACAAGAGGATGCAACAGCATGTACAAAGATGCAGAGATGTCCTTACCAATGCCCACGTCAAAGTATTGCAAACCATGATCACCTATGTCCTTCTCTGTGTCATTTTCTTTCTGGCTCTTTCCATGCAAGTTTGGAGTAGTGAGTTGTTGAATAATATTCTTTATATCAGGTTCTGCGAGATTGTTTTAACACTGTTTCCTTCAGGACACTCATGTGTCTTGATCTGGGGAGACACAAACCTGAGAGGAACCTCTCTTTCTGTGCTATGGTGGCTGAAGCACAAATTCACATCATGGATCCCTAAAATATATTGCAGATCATCTTGCATATTCTAAAAAATTCCTGAGTTCATAAGAAATTCTCCAAGATTATTAATTTTCTTGAAATATTGTTTTACATTGCTTTATCAATTTTTGTGTTATATCTGATAAATGTTATATGCAAATGTTTCACATGAGAAGCACAATACACATGTATAATTTAAAATTATAAATTTATAATATATAAGATATAGTATATTTTAGATATCAGATTAACTAAAATGAATTCTTGCTTTAGGTTTAATTGAGAAAGAGTTTGGCAAATGCTGAGAATCGTGAGCTATTTATTTATACTGGTGATACCCAAAGTACGAGTTTCAGAATTTAAAACTCTTAAATACACTTATAATTTTAGGACTATATAATATATATTTGCAAATATATTATATGTTTACATGATTTTTCAGCCATGTGCTATAATTCTTTTAAGTTTTAAATATGTAAAATAAGGAGAGCTCATGATAATTTCTTGAGATGCTAATTACACATTAATGCTTCTTTTTGTCACCATGTGCCAGGGCTAAGATTGCACTGGCGGTCAAAGAAATAGAAATTTACAATATTTTATGAATGGGTTGACACATAATCAGCACAAACTCTTTCAAAATCATTTATTTATTATGTATACAGTGGTGTGTGTGTGTGTGTGTGTACATTTAAATGATAAAACACACAAATGAAGGTTAGAAGATAGCCAGAAGAATTTGGTTCTTTTCACCACGTAGGTTCTAAAGATCAAGTAAGTGTCATCAGACTTGGCAGCAAGAAATTCTACCAACTGAGCCAACTCATCATCCCTAACTCATCCAATTGTATATGTTGTTGTAATTTTGTAAATAGCAGAAATTAAATAAATGTGTAAAATATATTTTAAAATGTTCAAATGTTCTAAGATATGAAACAGAGAAGGAAAAACAATTTGAGCTTGTATTCAGGGTGTTAAACATGGTGTTCAGTATGATATAATTGTACTTATATTAGGGTAAGAGAATTTTTTCATGCCCTCAGAAAAGAGGGGGAAGGAGGTTTAGAGGAAGGACTGTGGGAGGGGGTGACCTGGAATGCTGGAGTGTGCTGGATTTAAAGTGAACAAATAAAATTAAATTAATATTAAAAATTAAAAAAAAGGAGAAGAAATGAGTTACAGATCTAAACTGTGAATTCACAACAGGGAAAAATAAATTGGTAAAGAAGCACTTAAAGAAAGTCCTTAGTCTTCAAGGAAATCAAAATCAAAACAACCATGAGATTTCACTTTACTCTAATCAAAAATGCAAAAGATCAAAAACTCAAGTGATTGCACACACTGATGAGGGAGCAACGGAAACACTCCTCTTCTGGAGGCTGTGTAAACTTGTACAAACACTCTGGAAATCAATCTGTCAGTTTCTCAGAAAATTAGGAATAGTGCTACCTAATACCACTCTTGGGCATATACCCAGAAAATGTTCCATGATCCCACAAAGTCACTTGCTGAACTGTATTTATACCAGCTTGATTCTTGATATACAGATACTGAAAGCAACCCAGATGCCCCTCAAATGAAGAATGAACACAGAAATTGTGGTTTATTTGCACAATGAAATAGAATTCCACTTAGCTATTAAAAACAAAGATATCATAAATTTTGTAAATTCATGGATGGAACTAGAAAATATCCTGAGTAAGGTAACCCAGACCCAAAAGGACATGCATTACAAAAGTATAGCATAAACTGTTCTCTGAGAGGCTCCAGTCAACAAATGACTGAAACAGATGCAGAAATTCACAGCCAAACACCAGGGCAGCAGCTCAGGGAGTGTTATGGAAGAATTGGGAAAGGATTGAAAGCCCTGAAGGGGATAGGAACTCCACAGGAAGACAAACAGAGTCAACTAATCTGGACCCTCGATAGCTCTATTAAAATAGAAAAGGAAGGTTTTCTGTTAAATATGAGTGGGTGAAAGTTGAGTTTGTCAGTCCAGTATGCTGATTACTGAGAGTCTTGGCTACCTATGCATACCAAAGCTTAGCTCAGAAAAGCTACTTGCTGCTTGAGAACAGAGTACCCTTAAGGATTTATTTCAGTCTTTTACAAACTGTGCTCTGTTCTATTAAAATAAAACAATATCATTCACAAATTGGGTAATGTTAGATTTAGATTCTATGTTATGCTCATTGGATTAATAAAGGCATGTCTTTATTTCCTGCCTAATTTGATAAAAGACTAGCATTTCTTTTCAGTTCATTTTGTTTGAATGTTACTACTTCCTCAGATTACTGAGACTTATCTTTTTGAAAACTTGGCTGGAGAGTTTACAGCTAAGGACTTGGTATATGTAAAACCTCAGCACTGCGTTTTCTTTCTGTTCTGACTCACTAAAATATTACATGAGCTACATGCAAGTGCTTGTTGAGAAAGGAAGAAACCATTTGGTTCACGTATGTCCACCATACGTAATGTGCCCCTGATTGTTTCAGAAAGAAGATTTAAAACAAATAAAAATCAGAGGCTAGGTGTCAGACTTTAAGTAGGACTCCTGGTGTTTTCTTTTAAAACATGTGAGGGCAGGAAGGAAGAAGAAAGAGAGGGAGGAATGGTAAAAGAGGGAGGGAAGAAGAGAGAGACAGAGACAGAGACATAGTGAGAGAGAGAGGGAGGGAGAGAGAGAGAGAGAGAAGAAAAGAAAAATAATTTAGGCTGTTGGGCCACTGAAGGAAGGCTGAGAATTCCACAGGGCCTTTGAGAGGAAGGTAGCAGAGGATGAGCCTGCAGAGTCTTCAATATCTCCAGATTAACCTTTTAAACGTAGATTTTATGGGAAGATGCTTTTAATAATTGGTTTCTTAGAACTGGAAAAAAAGATGGTGGAATGGAGTCATGTGAGACCCGAGGGAAGCAGAAATAGAAAAGGAATAGCACCCACAGATGTGGGAGGGCAGACAAAGTGCATGTTGTTGCCAAATAGGGCTGGCCCTCATGCCACCTGGAGACTTGGCCCACCACTGGGCCTGCCTTGCCTAGGTAATAACTGATAGGCTGCCCAGAGGTATGGAACCACTGAAGCTACTGCTCCTGTTGCTCACCCTGCTAGGAGTAGGGAAGTGCAGGCTGCATTGCTGCCCACAGGCTACACACTTAATGGGCATGCTCTGAAACTAACAGCACCTGACACAAAAGACAGGGTGGAATTCTTGAAGGTGCTATACCCGAATATGGTGCTCAACCACTCTATCACCCTGATTGAGCAACATCAAGTTATCTGAAATGAAGAACAGTGCATTTTCTTTATTAAGCCTCCTCACAATATCCTGGTTCTTGCTGCCAGAGATAATGTTGCTATCCATGGTCTGTAATGCCACCTGAGTCCATGATGATGTTTGTGGTCTACAGTGTTGCCAGAAATCGTGTCGATCTCACTAGTCCATGCTGCTAAAAGCCTGTATAGGCTAGGAAATGTGTTTGCAGTGGTATTGTACTATTATGACTTCAGACTCATAACTGAAAATAAGAGACATCAAAGGTTTCTGTGACAACCTTCTGACACCTTTGACCAACCCCACAAAAAAAACATAAACATTCCAAATAGGAAGATATCTAAGACTGCCCTTTAAATTTGTGATAAAAATGCTAAAGTGTGGCTCTTCCGAATTGATGCCCTATGGTGGTGGTGGTTAGGTAACAGCTCAGTTTTCTTTAAGAGGCTGCCTACTGGGAGTTTGTCCATATTCCAATGAATATGTGGATAACACAAATTGGACTAGGAGTTTTCTCTCTTTTTGGAGAGAAGGCTGTGTAGTGATGAGAGGATAGACCTTCAAGGAGTGGAAAGCAAGGATTTTCAGAGTGCATTGTAGGACATTCCCAAACAATTGATAAAAATATTACATTAGTTCTGTGGGGAAGAGTATCATGAATGAATACAATCTCTAACAAAACTTGGGTTTGTGTAAGAAAATTAGAATGTGATTACAACCAGCCCATCTGCCTTATGATACAAACCTCAGACTGTAGCATCATCATCATGCAATGACCAAAACAGCAATGAGTATGAGCTGTGGAGTCTGAAAAGATGGCTTAGCAGGGAAGAGCACTTGTCCAGGCAGAGGATTCAGGTTAGCTCCCAGTACCCACAGTGTTACTCACAACAATTTGTAATTGTATTTCCAGAAAATTTGATTCCCTCTATTGAACTCCCTGGATACTAGACACACATATGGTACAAAGACATACATGCAGACAAAACCTTTATACATATAAAGTAAATAAATACAGAGAGAGAGAGAGAGGCAGAGAGGGAGAGAGAGCTTTAAAATAATTTAAAATGTGAGTTGATGTTTTATTCTCTGTAATTTTAGATTTTCTTAATCTCCTGTCAACATTTTGCCCATCTTCTACTTATTGAGGCTTACAAATAACTTTGATATATAAGAAATCATAAACCTTCCCTGTGAATTGTAATTTCATAACTTTTTTACTGTAAAATTATCTATTCTCTTTCAAATATTTTAGATTATAAGTTTTATTAGCAAATATTGTTAACAAATTATGAAATGATTGGTTTGTGTGTTATTACGTGTTTGTATGAGATAATATTTTTCTCATGAAAAGCAGTATGATCTAGTTCATATATATTCAGCACTACTTAAAAGAACTGAGCAAAATAACAATTCACCAGTGACCTTCCAAGTCTCCCTGTTAAGCTGTTCCCCTAGTGTAGAATGGAGAACCTATGGAGGGAAAGGATCAACTCTTGAAGCTGTCTTTTAAGATATGCAGGACACTCATTGCTCTCTGTCAAAGCTTGCTATTTCCCAGGATGAGAATAAATAAATGAGTTAACGGAAAGATGTTTAATGTTAAAAAGACAAAACTAATTGTTCTGTACAATGGAAACAAAAATGCAAACCACTGTGCCAACTGCATGCAAACAAATAAAATGTGAATTATAAAGAGAACAAGGAAAGACACAAGCATTTTCATGGTCGATCTTTTTCCTGGAATCTTCAGAGGTAGTAGAAATTGGAAAAAGGTTTAAGGAGTGTTTCAACAAGGAAAAAATAAAAGTAGCAATGATGCTAGAGACTCAAGAAATGGGACTAAATACATCATATCAAAAACAATTATCTTTTGAAAAGCAATGTTCTTAATCGTATCTGAAAATTATGTCAGATTGTTTTTAGTTGTCACATATATATTTCCCCAAATAGGAAATATTTCAAGCAGTAGAAAATAAACCATCAAGAATAGCAAAGAAAATATAAGAAGAACAACAAGGACTCCCCTCAATCTCCACTTCAACCAGAGGAAAAGGAGATGGGAGAAGCGGGCTATTTTGAATAAGTAGAAAATGCTGAGGCAGGTGGCAAGCCACGTTGACAGTTGATCAGTTATAATCCAGAATATATCAGAGCACTTTGCTAGAGTGTAAGAATCATACAAATGAGGAGCTAGTTCCATTATGGTTGCATCAATAAATACCACCAACACAGAGCTGATTCTGGAAGCTGCCAAACAGAGCAGGATGAAATTGATGAAGGTGATTTTCCTGATCCAGTCAGAGTAGTTTACCAGTCCAATGAACACATTCCCCAGCATTCCAGGTATAAATATTGCTATTGCCAGTATCAGATACATTTGATCCAATCCTGTAAGCAGTTAAATAGAAAAAGGGAATCCACATCTCTAGCAATTTGCCTTGCTGAGCAGTTCTCAAACAAACTTCCACAGAAAATCACTTTTCCATATTTATCTTGCTCTTTTCTACTATAATTTCAGCTTTGATTGTGAACTCCTTCCATTGGGTAGAGATTCACACATACGTAAGAAAATTCTTAGTCCTAAGTTTTTGTCTTTTTTCAGATTTAGTGCAACATTTAATCTGTAAAGATCTGTTTATTAATACAGCCTCAAATTTTAATTTACCTGATCTTGATTAACTTTGATACATGTTATCTGTCTAAAAAATCATCCATGTCATATAGATTTTCTAGTCTTGTAGAGCATAGACTTTTGTAGTAGGTTCTGATGACTTTTTAATTTTCCTCAGTTTCTGTTGTTATGTCTCCCTTTTCATTTCTGATTTTGTTAAATTTAATACTGTTTCTCTACCCTTTAGTTTGAGTAAGAGTTTATCTTATTTATTTTCTCAAATAAACTAGCTCTTGATTTTGTGGATGCTATGTATCATTCTCTGTATTTCTCACTGGTTGATTTCAACCCTGATTTTGACTATTTCCTGCTGTCTACTTCTCATGGGTTTGTTTGCTTTTTTTCTGTCTTACACCTTTCAGATGTGCTGTTAAGTTGCCTGGAAGGGTCTCTCCAATTTTTTTTTTATTAATATACTTAGTGCTATGACTTTTTCTCATAATACTGCTTTCATTGTTTCTTACACATTAGGGTGTAATGTGTCTTCATTTTCATTGAATTCTATGAATTCTTTGATTTTGTTCTTTATCTTCCCCGACCAAGTTATAATTGAGAAGAGAGTTGTTCCGATTACATGAATATGTGAATTTTCTGTTGTTTTTGTTGTAGGCTTCATCCAGGCATGGAGGGATGGTTCAATATATGAAAATCTCTCAATGAAACACACTATACAAACAAATCTAGGAAATAGTGGACATAATCATCTCATTAAATTTTGAAAAAAATCCCTCAACAAAACATAACTCCCCTTCATGTTAAAAGACCTGGAGAGATCACAGATTCAAAGCACATACCTAAATATAACAGAAGTAATATATTACAAGCCAACAGCCAACATCAAATTAAATGGAGAGAAACTTGAAGTAATTCCACTAAAATCTAGGATGAGACAAGCTTGCCCACACTCTCCCTGTTTGTTCTATACAGTACTCAAAGTTCTAGCTGGAGCAATTATCAACAAAAGAGATATCAGAGGGATACAAATTGGAAAGGAAGAGGTCAAAGTATCACTATTTGCAGATGATATGATAATATATATAAATGACCCCCAAAATTCCACCAGAGAACTCCTACATCTGAAAAACAAATTCAGCAAAGTGACCAGATATAAAATTAACTAAACTAAATGAGTAACCTCATGTATATAAATGATAAAAAGGTTGAGAAAGAAATTAGGGAGACAACACCCTTCACAATAGCCACAAATAGTATAAAGTATCTTGGTGTAACTCTTACCAAGCAAATGTATGATCTGTTGAACAAGAACTTCAAGTCCACTAAAAAAAGAAAAATGAAGAAGACTTGAGAAGATGGAAAGATCTCCCATGCTCATGGATAGGTAGGATTATCATAGTGAAAATGGCCATCTAACCATCAGCAATCTACAGATTACATTCAATCCCCTTCAAATTTCCACAATAACTCTTCACAAACATGGAAAGAACAATTTTCAACTTCATATCGAAAATCAAGAAAACCCAGAATACTTTAAAAAATTCCCAATAATAAAATAATTTCCATGGGAATCACCATTCCTGACCTCAAGCTGTACTACAAAGCAATAATGAGAAAAAAAATGTATAGTACTGGTACATAGACAGAAAGTTTGAATCAGTATAACAAAATCAAAGACACAGAAGTAAACTGCTACACCTATAGACACTTGATCTTTGACCTATAGACCAAGAAGTCAAAAATATACAGTGGACAAAAGAAAGCATCTTCAATAAATGATGCTGCTCTAACTGGCAGTTGGCATGTAGAAAAATGAAAATAAACCCATATTTGTCACCTTGTACAAAGCTCAAGTCCAAGTGCATTAAAGGACCTCAACATAAAATGAGACACACTGAATCTAATAGAAGAGAAAGTTGGAAAGAGCCTCGAACTCATTGGGACAAGGGAAATTTTTCTGAACAGAACATCAATGGCTCAGGTTCTAAACCAACAATTGATAAATGGGACCTCATGAAACTGAAAAGTTTCTGTATAGCAAAAGACACCATCATTAGGATAAATTGGCAACCTACAGATTTGGGGAAAAAATCTTCACTAGCCTTACATCTAACAGAGAACTAATAACATATAAAGAACTCAAGAAGTCCAAAAGAAAAACCCAAAGAACTTGTTTAAAAAATTGAGTACAGCTTTTTGCTGGGGCAGACTACTAACTGGTCTGCTCCCATGAAGACAGCATATTCTGACCCAAACTAGAGGAACCACTGTACTCAGAGCAGTGAGTAAGAACCCTCCCACACAACTCTATGCCCCAGAGCTGCAGCTGGGAGCCTGGGCACTCAGGACCCATCCCCTACCCAACCCTCACCCTCCAGAATACTACTCCCTTTCTGGCCCTCTCTTGGTCCGTTTTCCTGGGGAAGACTCCAGGCTGGTCTGCTCCAGTGAAGCTGCCATATCCTGACCCATTCTAGAAGAAACAATGCAGTCAGAGCAGTGGGTAAGAGCCATCCCTGAAACTAGAAGCCCCAGAGCTGCAACTGGAGGACTGCCTAATCAGGACCCATCAACCAGCAAAACCCTGTCCTCCTGAATACCAAACCCCTTCTGCCCCCTCTGCTTGGCTCTTGTTGCTGACTCCTAGTTGATCTGCTCCAGTGAAGACACCATATCCTGACCCATCCTAGAGGAACCACTGTACTCACAGCAGTAGAGAATCCACCGCACTGAGAGCAGTTGAGGAATCTGAACTCCCAGGAGCACTAACAGGCCCAGGATCATACCACTGCACACTATCCCAAAACACCCAGAGGAAGCAGGGCTCCAAGGTGCTGTAACACTCCCATGATCATAGAATTTCAGGATCCCAGAGGCAGCTTGATTCCCAGCAGCTCTTCCATCCAGCAGCTCAGGATCACAGGATCACAGAGACAGCTGGACTCTGAGGAGTTCTGACACAACCAAGATAACAGGACAGACAGGCTCCAGTCAGAGACAGTGAGTGAATATAGCACTAGAAATAACCAGATGGCAAAAGGCAAGTGCAAGAACATAAGCAACAGAAACCAAGGTTACTAGGCATCAACAGAACCTAGTTCTCCCACCATAGCAAGTCATGAATACTCTATTACAACAGAAAAGCAAGATTCAGATTTAAATTCATTTCTCATGATGATGATAGAAGACTTTAGCGAGCACATAAATAAATTCCTTAAAGAAATACAGGAGAACACATGTAAACAGGTAGAAGCCCTTAATGGGGAAACACAAAATTCCTTTCAGAATTACAAGAAAATACACCCACAAAGGTAAAGGAATTGAACGAAAACTTTCAGGACATAAAAATAGATGTAGATACAATAAGGAAATCACAAAGAGAGCACTACCCAGGAGATAGAAAACCTAGGAAAGAGATCAGGAGACATAGATGCAAACAACACCAACAGAATACAAGACATAGAAGAGTGAATCTAAGGTGCAGAAGATTCCATAGAAAACGTTGACACAACTGTCAAAGGAAACACAAAATGCAAAAGCATCTAACCCAAAAAAATCCAGGAAATCCAGGACACAATGTGAAGACCAAACCTAAGGATAATAGTAATAGAAGAAAGCAAAAATTCCCAACTTAAAATTCCAGTAAATATATCAACAAAATGATAGAAGAAAACTTCCCTAACCTAAAGAAGGAGATGCCTATAAACATATGAGAAGCTTACAAAACTCCGAATAGACTAGAACAGAAAAGAAATTCCCCCTGCCACATAATAATCAAAACAGTGAATGCACAAAACAAAGAAAGAATACTAAAAGCAGTAAGGGAAAAAGGTCAAGTTACTCATAAATGCAGACCTATCAGAATTACACCAGACTTCTCACCAGAGATTATAAAATCCAGAAGGTCCTGAACAGATGTCCTACAGACCCTAAAAGAAGACAAATGCCAGAAAAACTCTCAATTACCATAGATGGAAAAGCCAAGATTTTTCATTACAAAACCAAATTTACTCAACATCTTTCCATAAATTCAGCCCTACAAAGTATAATAGAGGGAAATCACCAATACAAATAGAGAAATTATACCCTAGAAAAAGCAAGAAAGTAGTCTTATTCCAACAAACACAAAGGAAGATAGTCACACAAACATAAATCCATCTCTAATCACAAAAAATAACAGGAACAATCACTTTTCCTTAATATCTCTTAACATCAATGAACTCAATTACCTATTTAAAACAAAACAAAAACAAAAAACATGGACTAACAAATTAGATACATAAACCTTACCCAAAATTTTGCTGCATACAGGAAATGCACCACAGTGACAAAGACAGACACTACCTCAGAATAAATGGGTGGAAAACAATTTTACAAACAAATGGTCCCAAGAAACTAGCTTGGAGTAGCCATTCTAATATGTAATAAAATTGACTTTGAACCAGAAGTTATCAACAAAGATAAGGATGGACACTTCATACTCATCAAAGGAAAAATCAACCAAGAGGAAAGCTCAGTTCTGAACATCTATGCTCCAAATGCAAGGGCACCCACATTCATAGAAGAATCTTTACTAAAATGCAAAACACACATTGCATCTCACACAATATTAGTGGAAGACTTTAACATCCCAATCTCATCAATGGACAGATAATGGAAACAGAAAATAAACAGAGACACTGTGAAACAAGGAGAAGTTATAAACCAAATGGATTTAGCAGATATTTATAGAACATTTCATCCAGAAACAAAAGAATATAACTTTTTCTCAGTGCCTCATGGTACCTTCTCCACAACTGACCATATAATTGGTCATAAAACAGTCCTCATAAGATACAAGAAAATTGAAATAATCCCATACATCTTATCAGATCACAACAGACTAAGTCTTATCTTCAATAAAGATAAAATGAATGGAAAGCCCACATACACGTGGAAACTCAACAATGCTCTACTCAGTGATAACTTGGTCTTGGAGAAAATAAAGAAAGAATTTAAAGACTGTTTAGAATTTAATGAAAATGAGGACATAGCATACCAAAACTTGTGGGACACAATGAAAACAGTTCTAAGAGGAAAACTCATAGCTCTAAGTGCCAAGAAAAAGAAAGGGGAGAGAACATACACCAGCAACTTGACAGTATACCTGAAAGCTCTATATCCAAAAGAAGCAAATGTACACAGGAGGAGTAGAAACAGGAAATAATCAAACCCAGGGCTGAAATCAACTAAGTAGAAACAAAAAGAACTATGCAAAGAATCAACAAAACCAGGAGCTGGTTCTTTGAGGAAATCAACAAGATAAATAAACCCTTAGCCAGACTAACCAGAGGACACAGAGACATTATCCAAATTAATAAAATCAGAACTGAAAAGGGAGACATAACAACCGAAACTGTGGAAATTAAAAATATCATCAGATGCTACTAAAAAAGCCTATACTCAACAAAACTGGAAAATCAGGATAAAATGGAAATTTCTTAGACAGATACCAGATACTAAAGTTAAATCAGGAACAGATAAACCATCTAAATATTTCTATAACCCCTAAAGAAATAGCAGCAGTTATTAAAAGTCTCGCTACCAAAAAAATCCTTAGTGCAGAATTCTATCAGACCTTCTAAGAAGACCTAATAACAAATGTCTATAAACTATTTCACAAAAGAGAAACAGAAGGAACACTACCCAATTTGTTCTATGAAGCCACAATTACACTCAAACAAAACCACACAGACACAACAAAGAAAGAGAACTACAGAACAAACTTCCTTATGAATATTGATACAAAATATTCAATAAAATTCTCACAAACTGAATCCAAGAACACATCAAAATAGTCATCTTTCGTGATCAAGTAGGCTTTATCCCAGGAATGTAGGGATGGTTCACTATTTGGAAATCATCAATGTAATCTAGTATATAAACCATCTCAAAGAAAAAAAAGCACATGATCATCTCACTAGATGCTGAGAAAGAATTTTACAAAATTCAACATCCATTCATAACAGACTTGGAAAGATCATGAATTCAAGGCCCATAACTAAGCATAGTAAAAGAAATATACAACAAGCCAATAGCCAACATCAAACTAAATGGAGAGAAACTTGAAGCAATCCCACTAAAATCAGGGACTAGACAAGACTGCCCACTCGCCTTGTTCAATATAGTACTCAAAGTCCTAGCCTGAGTAATTAGACAACAAAAGGAGATGAAAAGGATTCAAATGGAAAGGAAGAAGTCAAAATATCAGTATTTGCAGATGATATAATTATATACATAAGTTACACCAAAACGTCCCCAGAAAACTCCTAAACCTGATAAAGAACTTCAGCAAAGTAGCTGGATATAAAATAAACTCAAACAAATCAGTAGCCTTCCTCTACTCAAAGAATAAACAGGCTGAGAAAAAAATTAAGAAAACAACACCCTTCAAAATAGTCACAAATAATATAAAATATCTCGGTGTGACTCTAAACAAACAAGTGACAGATTGGGATGACAAGAATTTAAAGTCCTTAAAGAAAGAAAGTGAAGCAGAACTCAGAAAATGGATTGATCTCCCATCCTCATGGATTGGCAGGATTAATATAATAAAAATGGTCATTCTGCCAAGTGGAATCTACAGATTTAATGCAATCCTCATCAAAATTTCAACTCAGTTCTTCAGAGAGATAGAAAGAGCAATTCTCAAATTCATTCCGAATATCAAAAACCCAGGATAGCGAAAACTACTCTCAACAATAAAAGAACTTCTGGGGAAATCACCATCCCTGACCTCAAGTGATACTACAGAACAATAGTGAGGAAAACTGTGTGGTATTGGTACAAAGATGAGCAAGAAGATCAATGTAATAGACCTGAAGACCCAGAGATAAACCCAAATTTCTATGGTCACTTGATCTTTGACAAAGGAGCTAAAATCATTCAGGAGAAAGACAGCATTTTCAACAAATGGTGCTGGTTGTACTGGAGGTCAGCATGTAGGAAAATGCAAATCGATCCGTTCTTATCTCCATGTACAAAACTCAGTTCAAATTAGATCAAGGACATCCATAAAAAAAGGACACACTGAAACTAAAAGAACAGAAAGTGAGGAAAAGCCTAGAATACTTGGGCACAGGGGTAAAGTTCCTGTAAAGGACACTCAGTCCTTATGCTCTAAGATCCACAATTGATAAATGGGACTTCTTAAAATTGCAAAGTTTCTGTAAGACAAAGGACACTGTCAATAGGACAAAATTGCAACCAACAGAATGGGAAAAAATCTTTACCAATTCTACATCTGGTAGAGGGCTAATATCCAACATATACAAAGAACTTAAGAAAGTAGACTCCAGACTCTCACATAACCCTATTAAAATAGAGTACAGAGCTCAACAAAGAATTTTCAACTGAGTAATATCCAATGACTGTGAAGCACCTAAAGAAATGTTCAACATCTTTAGTCATCAGGTAAATGCAAATCAAAACAACCCTGAGATTCCACCTCATACCATTCAGAATGGCTAAGATTAAAAACTTAAGGGACAGCAGATGCTAGTGAAGTTGTGGAGAAATCCATTGTTGTTGGGATTGAAAGATGGTACAACTGCTCTGGAAATAATTCTGGTGATTCCTCAGAAAATTGGACATAGTATTACCTGTGGATCCAATGATACTACTCCTGGGCATACACACAAAAGATGCTCCAATATATAACAAGATCACATGCTCAACTATGTTCATAGCAGCCTTATTTACAATAGTCAGGAACTGGAAAGAACCCAGATGTCCTTCAACAGAGGAATGAATACAGAAAATGTGGTACATTTACACAATGGATTATTACTTAGCTATTAAAAACAATGACTTCGAGAAATCATTAGGCAAATGGAAGGAACTAGAAAATATTATCCCGAGTGATGTAATTCAATCACAAATGAACACACATGGTATACACTCACTGATAAGTTATATTAGCCCGATAGCACGCAATACCCAAGATACAACTCACAGATCACATGAAGAAGTAAAACCAACTTGTGAGTATTTCAATTCTTCTTAGGAGTAACAAAATACTCATGGGAGCAAATATGGAGACAAAGTGTGGTACAGAAACTGAAGGAGGGCTGTGCAAAGACTGCTCAAGCTGGATATCCATCCATCCAATGTGCAGTTATCAAAGGTAGGACACTGATGTGGATGCCAGGAGGTACATGCTGACATGAGCCTGATATAGCTGTCTCCTTAGAGGTCTGTCAGAGCCTGACATATACAGAGGCAGATTCTCACAGTTAGCTATAGAACTGAGCATAGGGTTCACAATGAAAAATATACAGAGAAGACTGAAGGATCTGAAGGGGTTTGTGGCCAAATGGGAAGAGCAACAATATCAACCAACCAGAGCTCCCAAAGTCTAAATCACCAATCTGGGAGAATATAGGGAGGGACCCATGGCTCCAGCTGGATATGTAAAGGAGGATGGCCTGGTCAGCATAGGTGGGAGAAGAAGTCCTTGGTCCTATGAAGCCTAGATGCCCCAGTGCAGGGGAATTCAAGGGCAGGGAGGTGAGAGTGTTGAGGTGGGGCACATCCTCATAGAAGTAGGAAGAGGGTGAATGGGATAGGGTGTTTCTGGAGGGGAGAAATGGGGAAAGGGAATAACATTGGAAATGTAAATAAGATGTCCAATAAAAATTGATTAAAAATGAAAACAAGGAATTCATGAAATCCTTTGGCAAACGGATGGAACCAGAGAATATCATCCTGAGTGAGATAAGCCAATCACAAAAGAATGCACATGGTATGCACTCATTGTTAAGTATATATTAGCCCAAAATCTCACAATACCCAAGACATACCTCACAGACCAATGAAGCCCAAGAAGAAGAAAAACCAAAGTGTGGGCAGTTTGGTCCTTCTTAGAAGGAGTAACCAAATAATCACAGGAGCAAATAAGAGACTATGTGTGGGAAAGAGACTAGAGGAAGGAGGATAGGATAAGGGGTTTCTGGTGGGGAGGATTTGGGAAAGAGGATAACATCTGAAATATAGATAAATAAAGTATTCAGTAATAATAATAATAATAATAATAATAATAATAATAATATAAGACAGAGAAGAAGAAATGGAGAAGGAGAAGGAAAGGAGAAGGAGAAGGAGAAGGAGAAGGAGAAGGAAGAAGGAGAAGGAGAAGAAGCAGAAAAGCAAACAAAATAACCCACATAATGGAACTGGCTATAGCAGTTAAACTTTTGAGACTTTTTGGCAGCAATTTAACATTACCCATATTATTGGGATTCCTTATAATTGTCAAGGACAAGAGACTGTGGAAGGGGCCATGGAACTTTAAAACAATATCTTCATAAAATATAAAAAGGGGTTACATCCACATACACCACAAGTTTATTTAAATCATGTTCTTTTTATCATAAAAAATTTAAATAAAATTTGGTTGCCAAAGAACTTTCTTCTGAATGTTTATGGCACTCTACAACTAGGAATACTTATGCAAATGTGTAAGGGAAGGATCCACTTACTGGCATAAGGCATGGTCCTGATCAGGTATTTAATGTGGGGAAGAGGGTATGTTTGTGTTTTTTCTGCAGGATACTGAAGGAGCATGGTGGCTGCCAGAGCGACAGGTGAGACATACTGATGCTAGGACAAAGAATGATGCTGATCTGTGAGCTTGCTGAGTGCCCTGACAATGGTGATTGGGAATGTGTATTGGATATATGTTCCTGATCCACCATTGCTTACCTATACGAGACAAGCTGCCTTGCCTCAAGTTTTTAGACCATGTGGAACAGAAAATCAAAAAGAGAACTTATAATGACTCTTGTATTTTCCTAAATGTGACGAGTTATTTTGACTCAATTATTGACTGGTGTAGAATCAAACCAATATTGGAAATAACAGGCTTCATTTGGAAGTCTGGTTCTGGACATTTTTACAGATATATTTGGAAGTTAGCTGCAGTTCTCTATGATGTTATGTTAGCAAGAGATAAAGTTAGGGCAGGATCTGGATTTTAAACAGATGTTAGAATATGTGTTAAGGAGGACCTGAGCCATTACAAGGTCCTCTTCAATTATTGGAGGTCAAGCCTCTATCCCCGCCTTCACAAGAATAGAATCGCCAAGGAAGGGAGGAGATGTCAGGAGCAGTCCTGCATATACACTAAAGGCCTAAAATCAGCCATAGGCCTAAAATCAGCAATAGGCCTGACATACATGCAAGCTAACACAATGTCTTGGGTCTCTGTGGAAAAACACTGAAATAGAAGGCTATAAGCTATTGTAAACAGGCAGCTTCTGTGGAAATTTACCAGCCCAAGTAGTCATAGGTCTTATAAATAGGCAGCCTCAGTGGACAGTACCAACTTAGATAAGGACAAGTGAACCACAGGCAGAGTCATAGTGACCAGTCTCATGAACCTACACCCAGCTGATACCCTGTTCTGAAAGGTATCTGTACTCCCCTGAACACCTATGCTCCGGTGCCATTCCCTTCCCGACATCCTGCCTTTTTGTGTTTATAACCTCTGTGTAAAAAAGTAAATTATGATGTGATTTAAATAACTAAATAAATTTTAAAAAAAGAAGAAAAAAAAAAGAACATGTGTAAAGGCTCTTTTAATTGTCAAGTTAAAAATACTTTTGTTTCTTCTACAGTATTTAATGTAAGTTGCTTTGATTGTACACCTTCTAATTGTGTTAGTGTGTTCAAATTCAACATGTCAATTATGTAGATCTATCAACCAACTTTTGTTTCTTGCCCTGAGTATCACAGAATCTTGATATTCTGAAAAAAGGCTTGAAAGTACTGGAAGAAATGAGTCAGGCTTTAAGCAGAAGCAAGAGGGTAGTGGCCTGGATTATTGCTGGTATAACAGATTTAATTACATTAATATCTAGCACCATTGCTTCTGCAATTGCTTTGACATAAGAAGATAAGACAGCGACTTTTGTTAACCATTTAGCAAAAAAATGTTACTAGTGTGTTGAATATGCAAGAGATTTAGATATTCATTTGGAACCACAAACTGATGGTTTTTTTATCTTATTCAAATTATTGAAAGGATATTCAGAGTTTAAGAGTAAAGAGCCATCTCAAGTGTCATGCCAAACAACATAGGATTCACGTTTTTTTATAAAATTTACAGTGGCAGTCATTATAATTATGAAAAAGTTAAAAGACATTTGCAGTGTATTTAGCATTAATTAACACATTTCTGTATGTTTTAACTTTGCATACTAAGTTTATGAATTTAAAGAATGCTGCTCTGCTGAGTGTTGATGCCACAGATACTGCAGGTAAAATTACCCATTACCTGAGGTCAGTATTTCTATTTTGGTCAAACTTCAAGAATGGCTTATATAGCTTGGTCATGTTAGCCTTTTTTGTCCTGATAATATTTTATTTCTGCCCACCATATTAAAGCTTGCCTTTAACAACATCAACATGTTGGCAGCCAAAATACAGGGCTTGAACCTGAAAATTGCCCCCAGACAGTATTTTTAAATTAATAGGCTGGCAAGCCAAAGATGGGTAAGATAATGGACAGAGCCTTACCAATATAAGACAGAAGTACATTGCTTTTGATAATGCATGTTCCATAACCAGTAAGGAAGGCATTCTTGGCAGAAGGACCTAAAGCAGGGTCAGTCTTGTTAATGAAATAAAAAATGGGGAGAGGCAGAGAGCTTTTTGGGTTCATGACAAGAATCTGACATGGGCCAAGGACAAGGAAATGGGCTCCCAGGCAGCAATATGATACTGCCAAGGATAAGGAAGTAGGCTTCAGGCAGGAATCTGACATTAGACTTGAAAAAAGAAGTAATTTCAGGCAGGAATCTAAATATTAGGCTAGAACAAGGAATAGACTTCAGATATGAAAATGACTCTGGGCTAGATCAGAGAAGTAGGCTCAGATATTTTGGTCATCCTGATAAGCTCTTAGAAACAGTGATCACAGGAGTGTTCACAGAATTGGGTTTAAGGCCTTGCTTGTTCTTTGACTATTTGTGTTTATTGTCTTGCTTGTTCCTTGACTATTTGCATCTAGTGTATTGCTAGCTCCTCTATCTAGAACTGACCTTGCATGTAATTAAAATGATATAAAAGCAAAAAGGAGGAGGGTGGCATATAGCCTCTTGGTTCTCATTGGTTCCCCATATCCATATCCCCATCTAAGTCCTGGGAACTCATATGACTAGTAGGTGTCCATGGCCTCTGTGAGCTTATATGTGCATCAATTCTGCAATACCTAAAATTCATTAATTGGCACACAACTAATGGCTTTATTAGGGCATTTTAACAAATATAGGCTATTGTGTATTAGTCATCTTCTACCCTCTCCTTTACACTTGTCCTTCATCCCCTTGAAGCCCTTTTGCAAGACTCCATCCTCTCCTAAATCACTCTTCTGTTTTCACATCATATATCCAATTACATTCTCTGATTTAACTCACATGTAAACTTAAATGTAGACAAAGTCTGTACTAGAGAGAAAATATATTGTAAATGCTTTCCAGGATCTGTCTTACTTTGGTCTGCATAAGTTCTACTTGCACACACATTTCTGAATGTAGGACAATTCTATTATTTTGTGACTGCTAAAAAGTGTGTATATTGTCACACTTTTATTCATTCGTACACATAGAGACTAACAAGTGTTTTAATAAATGTGAATAGACAACTATATTTGTTGCTTGTTCATTTAGAGAGTTTCAGTTTCATACTCAATGGTGGTTTGGCAATATTGTGGTTTTAGTATTCTGAAGGAACAGTCTCTCTGGTGTTCCCAGTTCATACCCACTGACAGAAATAAAGACTACTCCCGTGGGGACATGCCAGAGAGCATTGAATGGGAGGTCTCCAGCAGGTAGAGCAGTTTATTTGCCTGTCTCACTGTTTGTTAAAATCTGTAAGCCTGTCTGAACTTTCAGTTTGCTTGCAAGCATCTGGGCAACTCAGAAAGCCCATAGTGTTTGGGGTGGTCAAGAGCAGCACGTAGATGTGCCTCAAGGTTGTGACTACTAGGCCAAAATGTGAAGATGGACTAATTTGAGACAAGCTCATCCAAGGAGTCAAAGGATCTAATATTAGACCTCTGGGTTTTAGCCAGAGATACAGTATAACAGTGTAAGATATGCCAGCAAGCAAATGCTTATGCAGCCAAGAGTAAACAGGGCAAAAGACCTAGGGGATAAGAGCCTAGGGTATATTGATAGGCTGATTTTACAGAAGTTAAACCTAAAAAATATGGTTAGAAACATGTATTAGTCTTTGTAGATACTTTTTCAGGATGGGTAGAGGCTTTTCCCACGGAACAGGAGACAGCTCTCGTAGTGGCCAACAAGACCCTAAAAGTGATTTTTTTCCTAGGTTTGTGGTACCCAAAGTAATTGGGTCTGATAATAGACCTGCTTTCATCTCTCAGGTAAGTCATGGGTTGGAGAAAGTATTGGGAATAGATTAGAAACTTCATTGTGTCTACCATCCCCAGAGCTCAGTCTAGGTAGACAGGATCAATAGGACCTTAAAAGACATCTTAACTGAATTGCCCTTGGAAACTGCCACAGGCTGGGTGGCGCCCATTACCCTGGCCCTGTTCTGAGCCTGGGACACCCCTCCTGTGAGGGACCCCTACTCCCTTGACACTGGCTCTTGAACCCCAACCCCAAAAGTGACTTTGCAGGCTTGATTGTAAGCTTTCCACATCAACTACTAGGAATTGTGGCCTACACTTAATGTCCTGTATAACAGAGGTACCCCAAAAGTTCTGTATGAGTAAGTAAAGTATAAAGGGCTGTTCCTGGTGTTGTTGACCACCCTGACCTCTGTTAAAGTGGATGGAATAACTGCCTAGGCTCACCTACCTCATGTCAGACAAGCACCTGCACCTGATGCCAACTGGAGAGCAGCCAGACACCTGAGCAACTCCCTCAAGCTCAAGATCACCTGACCGTTTGCAAGGCCAGAAAAACCATTAGATGCCTATGGTGTATCTTCCTTCCTTTGCTGAATCTCAACATCCCCAGAACACTACCAAAGCGGCAAGTACTCTCAGCCACTTGGGATATGGCTTGGACCACTACAGTAGAACACCCACATTGTGCCTGGTGGCCAGACCTTGTCTTTGATCTCTGTAAGTTAGTGGCAGGACTTGACTCCTGAGATATCAAGATTGAATAGGTACAATATAGTTGATGGTCCTGACACAAGTATATCAAGAGCTAAGTACACAAGACCAGAGACGTGAGCTTCAATAGCTTCAAAATTGAAGCACGTACAAGAAAAAGGGGAATGAAGGGGTCAGCTCAGGAATGAGAGACTAATTAACATTTCTGGTCAGCTCAGGAAATTTGAACATTTGACCCTCCAGAAAAGAGAGGCTAGTTAACTTTCCTAAGAACAAAGGGGGTGGGGACTGACCTACAGGTGGGGCAGGCCCAGAGCACATGGACACATTCCACAGGATGGACTATTGGCCACCTGTAGAATAGAGAAGTCCCAGTCACCTCATTCCCTAAAGACCAATCAAATTAAAAGTCACACTGTTCTGCCAATCATATTGTGCCTACTCTCTCTTTCTTTAGTCTACCCCTTAAGCTGTATAAAAACTGGCCAATGGGTAGCTTGGCATCATCACTCCACCTTAAATGCAGGATGACCTCAATGCATTGGATCATTAAAATTCCTCTTGCATTTTGCATCGATTCTTATCTTTACATGGTTTACTCAGGGGATCTCCAGTAAGCTAAGGCTTACAGGCCAAACTCAAAAATATATTACATATATATATCTTTTGTTGGACAGGAGGCAAATTTTTAAGGGAGAGGACCTGACATTGAGAAACCACCACTCCATTTAGTGGACTTCAATTTTTTTGTATGTGTTCAAATATTTAATTCATGCAACATCGCGTGCCAACTAATCCCATAGAATATGATTATGAATCTTGTTTTCTGAGCCCTATTATCTGTGAAGATACTATTTATCTTTAGATACTTCAGATTAGTAAACCTATGAATTCCTGTGATGTAATTTAAATTTTTTTTTTTAATAGGCAGCAGTGAATGAAACTTACCAGCTTTGCAGCACATTACCATCTCAAGTGTTTTAGGGTTGAATACTAAGTGTCTTGAGTCAATTCTTTCTTCTTTTTATTCTATCTCCCTAATAATAACAGAGCCTCCTTGGTTCAATTAATAGATATATTTCAACTTCTGAAGACTTAATTGATTAATGTGCTGTCATATATGTTCTTTACCCAGTGCACAAAGCATTAAAGTGATTACATCCATTTCTTTCATTATGGTTCTGTGTATTTAGATATATGTATATTTATGAATTTATTTGCACTGTATAACATTCTATTTTCATCATCTACAGTAAAATTAAAAGCAACACTACTAAAATTCTACACAAACAAAAGCATAATTTTTTTCTTTCTCGTAAATCCTACACATTATATACAGAACTTATTTAGAGGTTATATATAACAATGCTTCAATAAAGGATTATAATTTTAGAAACAAAGAACCATGTATTCAGGTACACAGAAAATTATGTATGATTCACTACATTAGTTATGTTTGCTACAGTCAGTATATAAAATTTGTCAAGGATGACACAACTAACTTGAAATTAATTAATGACGTCAGCTTTTTAAGAAAATGCTGGTTCTAAATAATGACACTGTTCTCCTCTAATGCTGTCTTGCTTTTTGGACTTTTGCAAGTATTAGAAATTACCCTTGGAGTAATTCTCAATTTAAGTGAACAGTACTGTCCTTACCCAGGAGTGGCATTTCAAGTGGACATCTAAGATGTTTTCATATACAGTGGAAGGGAACATAGTTGTGGGACCTCATGATAATTTCCTCAGTGAGGAGTGTAGCAGGACTTTACATAGTTCAGCCCTTTTTCTAAAAATTCAAGAAGTTCTGCTATAATATGCATTATCAAAAACAATGCACTTTTGCCTTAGGTTGGTAAGGCTTTGTGCAGATTCTTACCCATTATAGGCTTGCCAGACTGTTAATTTAATAACTCTGTCTGGGGATCCGTTTTCAGTTTCAATCCATGGACTTTGGCTGCCAACATGCTGATGTTGTTAACGACAAGCCTTAATATGATGGGCAGGAGTAAAATAATACCAGGACAAAAAGGGCTAGCATGATCAAGCTATATAAACTGTCCTTGAAGTTTGACCAAAATAGAAATATTGACCTCAGGCCATGATTAATTTTATCAGCAATATCTGTGGCATCAATGCTTACCAGAGCAGCATTCTTTAAATTCATAATTTCACTATGCAAAGTTAAAAAATCCAGAAAGGTGTTAGAATTATGCCAAATTCACTGCAATTGTCTTTAAACTTTTTCTAATTGTAATGCCTGACACTGTAAATTTTATAACTAACAGGAATTCAATGGCATTTTGCATGACACTCAAGAAAGCTCCTTACTCTTAAACTCTGAATATTAAAAGAGCATCAATCCATTGTTCCAAATACCTATCTAAATCCTCTTGTATATTCAACACATTAGAAACCTTTTTTGCTGAATTGTTAACAAATGTAGTTGTCTTAACTTCTTGTGTCACAGCAATTGCAGAAGCAGTGGTACTAGAAATTAATGTAATCAAAGCTTTTATACTAGCAGTAATTAAGGTCACTACCCTCTTGCTTCTGCTGAAAGCCTGACTCACTTCTTCCAGTACTTGAAAGCTTTATTCAGAAGACAAAAGTTCTGTGATACTCTTGTCAGAAGGAAGTAAGACACGCTCAGTCTTGTTTATTAAATAAAAAAGGGGAGAGGTCAGAGGTTTTGGGACTCCTTGGCAGGAATCTGACATTGTTTAAGGACAAGGAAGTGGACTTCAGGCAGGCATCTGACAGGCTAAAAGAAACAAGTAATTTCAGGCAGGAATCTAAATATTAGGCTAGAACAAAGAAGTAATTTTAGACAAGAATCTAAATCTTAGGCTACAACAAGGAAGTAGGCTTCAGAAATGAAAATGACTTTGGGTTAGTTCAAGGAAGTAGGCTCAGATAATTTGGTCATCCTGATAAGCCCTTAGAAACAGATATCAAGGGAGTGTTCATGGAACTTTCTTTATTGCCTTGCTTGGTCTTTGACTATTTATGTTTATTGTCTTGCATGTTCCTTGACAATTTGCATATATTGTATTGTCAGTTCCTCAACCTAGATCTGACCTTGATACTTGCATTTAATTAAAATGGTATTAAAGCAAAAAGGAGGAGAGGGATGTGATAGGTGTTTTCTATGAAGGGTAAATGGGCAAAGGGGAATGGCATCTGAAATGCAAATAAATAAAATATCCAATAAAAATATTATCTGATAAGTGTTGTCTTCTAATATATTTGTATTATGGCTTTTCTACATACATAAAAATTACATACTGATATTTAGAATAAGAACGATGTAAATTCATTGAACCTTTAGCACATACATTTGTGTATTTTTGTATTAGGATACTCAATACAGAATAAATTTCCATCATTTAAAATATTCTGAATTTTGTTTTAAGCATTAAGCTTTTGAAATTTAATATGTGAGATATATGTATACATTTATGTCTAGGAGACAGGTACTGGTTTGAAGACTTTATGTATAGTTCAGATTTAGAACTGAATTAACAGTTTCTTATTGGAGGGAAGAGAGATCCTCATCTACACTGGGAACAAAAAAGAAAACTTGTAGGTCTTCTGTTGTTTCTGATACTCATGAGCCACATGGAGCTCCTCTTCAAGGTTGCACAATCCTAAGAGTTGCTAGAGAAACAGACTCTGAACTGTAGAACTATTTTCAAATCATGAACAGAGCTCCTGGAATGCAACTTTCAGAATTCATACAGGATGCGGGGTGGGGATTCTGGTATGCATGTGCCTTTGAGTCTCCCATGTTCCTGTAAATCAGCCTTCATTCATCCTCACATAAGTAACAATAATAAGTTCACCAGTTCACTAAGCTTGACTCAAGTTGAATCATTTCTCTGGTTCACAATGTCTGACAGAAAAACTGTCTCATGTCTCTCCATTAAAAGTCACAACAGTACTCATGGTGCATCAGATTTTTCTAAGACAGTGAGAACAAATTTCTGTTGACTACAGATAGGACCTTAATGACAGGCCAAAGAAATGAATTCATGCAAGTCCACCTGGAGAACTAATGAGTGTATGGCAGGTTGTTTCTTTATTGTTTTCTTTTATCAATTTACTCTGAATTGAAACATTCCATCCAGGAAAGAAAATATCTTGAAAAGCTGCAACTTACAAGATGCAGGATTGTCCCTTACCAATATTATGTAATCAGTAAACAACAGTGAGAGACTACAATCAGTATAGTGGTCAGGAGGAGACTGTGAAATTAGTTGCCTTGAAGATATTTTCTGACCTTTTAAATTACCTTCAAGTGGTACAGAATGCACCAACTTGTATCATTTGGGATTTGTCATCCATGTTGAACAAGCTTTTAGTGGTACAAAAGATTTAGACTTCATCCCTACCCTCTTAAATCCCCCTCAGCTGAGCTCACACAGGAAATTCCAAACAAACAAAGCAGAACAAAAACAACTAATTATTAATAAAGATGGACTTTGGTGTGTAATATTCCTTTGATTTGTCATATATTCTGTACCTGGGGTAAGTACAAGTGTGTCTATGTTGTCTCACCAGAAAAAAGCTCTCTCACACATTGAGTCTAACCTACAATCTTGGTGAGGGCAGGGTTATTTAGAGATGGTTGATTGACCTCAGACAGCTGTCCCCGTGGTGCAGTTCTTAATGAAGCTGCTACATGGGGTCTTAACTTCAATTTTCTGTCTTGTAGATTCTACAGTCTCCCAAAATCATTTAACGTGGGGTAAATATAGAAGGGTTGAGGAACAAGAGTAAGTAACAATTAGATTATCATGTAAGATCTGTCATTCTTTAGGTTGTATGAATAAACTCAGTATTATTACCATAGGCTCCCTGTGCATTTCCCTCAGCATAGAGTTCCTCCGCATCTAAATTTTAAAAAATTTAAGATAAAAAGAACATGATTTAAATAAATTTGTGGTATATGGGATTATAACTATTCCTTTTTCTATTTTATGAAGATATTGTTTTAAAGTTCCACAATACCTGCTTCTTAATACCTTGTCCTTGATGATTACAAGGAATTCCAGTAATATGGGTAATATTAAATTGTTAACAAAACATCTTAGATTCTTGCTTGTAATAGCCAGTTCCATTATTTGTTTAATCTGATTTGGGACCACCAGCATAGAAAAAACAATGAAGACAATAACTAGTTACATTTTTAGTTGCTTCTCTTGTTAAAGCAGTTGCAACTAGGAAGCCTGAAAAGGTTTCAATAGTCATATGTACATATTTTAATTTTCCAAAATCAGAAATGAGTGACACTCATTTGCCATAATTGATTAGGTATAAGTCCTTGAAGATTAACACTATTATGTGGTACAGGAAGAAACTGAGGACACTGAGGACAAGTCTTTACAATTTGTCTTGCACATTCTCTAGAAATCCTAAATTGTTGTCTGAAGCTATTACCATTTTGATGATGTAAACAATTAGATTGTTTGGCTAATTGTTCTTGTGTAAAGCCTATAATCTGCCTTGTATACAAATCTCTTGTGGCATTGTTCTTAGGGTTCTTGACAATCTAGTATGAGTTCTTAAATGTCCTGTAAATCAAGGAACAGTGTATCTTTTATAAATTGGGCTTTATTTGCATAAATAATTTCAAATGAGAATTAACTGTATCTAAAATGGAACAGTTTCAAGTAATTGTAAACCATAAGCTATATATTGGCTATATCAGTATACCAATTGAAAGCTTGATTTTTCACCATTTCAAAAATAGTGGGTACAGCATGTAGTTCAATTAATTGTGCTGAAGTGGGAGAAAACTCAAGGAGAATGAAAGCATGATCTAATTATATATGCTGCTTTCCCCATTAGAAGAGTCATACAGTGGATGGAGCTTGAGGACTCTTATAGAAGAATAGCGGGAAGGATTGTGGGCCCTAAGGAGATAGGAACTGCACAGGAAGATCAACAGAGTAAACCAACCTGAACCCTTGGAGCTCTCAGAGACTGAATCACCAACCGTGGAGCATACCTAGTCTACACAGATCTACCTCCATGGGCTGGACCCAGGCCTCCCTGCACATATGTTGTAAATATGCAGCTTGGTTTTCATGCAGGTCTCAAACATCTGGAGTGGAGGCTATCCCAAAACATGCAGCCTGTATATGGAGTATGGTCCTCTAGCTGGGGGCCTCATCTGGCCTCAATGGGAGAGGAAGCACCTAGCCTCTCAGAGACTTAAAGTGGCAGAGTGGGGGATACAGGAGGAGGGGGTACTCAGAAAACAAGAGATGGGGAAGGATTGTGGGAGGGGGTGACTGGGACGAGTTATAAAGTGAATAAGCAAAAAAAAAAAAAAAAAGAAGAGTCATACAGTAAGTGCACTCTCTATGGGCTGCGTACGTAAATTTACAGGAAATACAAAAGCATGTATAGAGGAGAATGGTAACAGCTTGGTTTTTGGATAATGATTATCAATTTTGCCTGAAAAGTTTGCACATTCAATAGGCCAAATCATCAGTATCTTGTAATAACTAATTTAACTGCTGTTTGGAGTAAGGAATAAATATTTCATTAAGTTCTTTCCCAAAAATATTTTCTAAATTCAATCCTACTATTCTGTATTAACACAACAGCTTCATAATAGGGCGTTAAAACTTTACTTGGAGATGAAGAAAGATGAATCCACATTAATGGTCCGTCTTGCCAATGGACTGCTGTGAAACAGCCAACAATCGATCAGTCTGTATAATGTATTTGTTGTTGGCTAATAGTGTCCTCTTATCCCTCATCAGTTAATTGTTGAGGAGAATTAGGATTTACATCCCTCTCAAGAATATCAGAAAGAGATTTAAGTTCTTCGGTAAGCATAAAATGCGATCTCAGCCAATTGCTATCTTCTAACTACTTTTGAAAACATTAAATTTCTTTTTTGTTTTTTATTTTGTTTCGTTTTTTGTATGTACACCTGCAAGCCAGAAGAGAGCACTAGATTCCATTAGAGATGGTTATGAGCCACCTAGTGGTTGCTGGAAATTGAAAGATATTGCCTTTGAATCTTTTCTGGAGCAACAACTAATCCCCAAGATTGTAAAGCTGCTGTATAAGAGCAAAGACTTGTAGTAAAACTCCTTCAGAGGGGTCAGCTAGTAAAATAACCATGTAATGAATAATATACACTGAAAGATTCAAACACCTAACTTCTTGTATTGAAGCAGTGACAATTTATTTTACATAATATAGGGCTATTAGCCATTCCCCGAGGCAAGACTTTCCAATGATATCACTTCATGAATTCTCCAAAATTACAAGCAAACTCACTAAATGCAAACCTCCCACAATTACCAGAATGTAAACGAACAGTATGAAAACAATCCTCTAAATCTATAATAATTCTATAAGTATTTCTTGGAATGGCAGCTAGAGTAGGCTAACCAAACTGCAATGCTGCCACAAGTTCCATAGCTTCATCAACCCTTCACAAACCCTTCAATAATCTCCACCTGTGGAATTTTTTCTTAATTACAAATATGTGTGAGTTAAAATCCTGAACCAGTGATCTAACGACAAACTGCAGCCAATGGAACAATGGCAGTTTAACTATAATTTTTAAGGTTTTTTTTTTTTTTTTTTGCAACACCAGAGCACAAACATAACTTAGGAAAGTAAAACTTAACCTCTAACAAACAATCCAGTTTCTCTAAAAACACCAACTATGTCGCGTCCGCCTTGGCCAGCAAGTAAGACGTGACACGGTCGGATCCTTCTCAGTCAGCTTTATTCCAGGAACGGCTCTTGACTTAGGGACGGGGAACTGGACAAGGGACTAGGATAGGGATGTATGGCCGGGGACCGGACCGGGAAGGCCCGGGAAGGGAAGGCAAGGGAAGGGCAGGGAAGGAAGGGAAGGGAAGCGAAGCGAAGGGCCAAAAGGCGCAGGCCAAAAGGGGCGCAGCAGCAGAAGCGAGCTGCTTATCTAGCTGCCCTAGGCGCGCTGGGTGACGTGTCCTCTCAGGATAGGTTAAGCTGCCAATACCTCATTATCATGAGCCCGCTCAGGAGGGGCACGAGGCCGACGCATGCTCAAAGGACTTGTTTACCAGTTTCTGAGCTGGCCACTGTGGAAGCCAGCTGCCTGCCTTGTCAGGTGCTAGTCATATGACTTTGCAACTGTAAACACGGCTGCCTACATCTCCCCCTTATTTATTTATTAAATTTGAAGTAGGTTACCTCTGGACCCTTCAGACCTTAGGCATCCCACACCCAAGCATGCTTGAACTCATTCATTAGGTGTTTGGCGTGAGGCGATTGAAAGCACACCTAGAAGGTCGCCGCTAGCGCAGCAAGTCAGCGGTGGAAAACAGAGGTCCGAGCCCTTGTCCAAAGTGAAGGCATTGTAATGGGAAAGTTTATATTTCTGCCATACCCGCCTTCGTGCCTTTTTTCAGGGAGAGGTACATTTGGCACAAAACCTCTATGCACTCGGACATGCTTTCAGAGAATCTATCTCAGGATTGAGAACATCTCTAGTCGAGGCGCTCCTCGTACTCCCCGCTTCAGAAACATTGAGGTGATGCTGTAGGAGCCTCATGAGTGTACACCTTTGGCAATGGTCAAGATGGTCAGGATCTAGGGATTATGCCTGGATGGCCATTACTGGGTCCAGAAAGCTCCCCACTATGCCTCCCTAAGGGAGGCCAGCCAAATACCTGGGGGAGTGCCTTCCTCCATGGCAGTCAGCGCCTGGTAAACAACAACCTTATGTCTTGCATGGTCATGGCACAAATGACACAGAAACCAAAGGCAGAAACCACATCCTAGGAGAACAACAGCTCCCCAGATAAATACTCTTGCTCATTCTTTAAAGAAAATTAAGGGCACCCTTGACCCAAGTGGTGAGCCCCTCCAAAGTAAGGGGATCCAGGCGGGTGCCATTCAGGGTAGCGATCTGCAACAGGAGCCTCCTGGATAGGTACTGTCTTCTTTCGACCAATTTCCTTTCAGGTACTCAGACAGGAGGGGACTCTGATTGAGAGACTGAGAAGAGTTATATACCAAAGGAGTAATATACAGTCCCCTGAGAGAGGAGACGCAAGAGAGCTGAATAAGTTATATTTAAACAGGTTAAAAATGGGAAAGGTATTAAGGTCAGCCTCCACCGTTGCCGGTACAGAGGTAGGCAGTCTGACAATAAAGGCAGTGTCATTCCTGCCTTTCCAGCACTCTGCATTTAGTAGAGTTCTTTGGCAAAGATATGGTGGCATTGTAAATCATAAATAGCATGGTGATGTTAGGGAGTCATCAGTCCGGTTCGAGGCGTCCCCCGAACCTTGTGACGATCCCAAACTTACCTGAACAAGCACGTTTCTCAAAACCTCTGCGTCAACCTTACTATCTGCAAGGGATCCAACCAAGCAGATACATTGGCTAATATAAGGCGCAGAGTTTTGATTTTGGCAAAGCATACAAACACAAAAGGTAGAGAAAAGGTAGGAAGGACCGGGGAGTTAGAATGGACCGGCATAGGCACTGGCCAGGTGCGTGTGACAGCCCACAAAGGTATAAAGTCACCCGGTATCCATAGTAGTAGTAGGGTCAAAAACAGGATCTATGCCCTCATCATCCTTTTCTCCGTCTGGGACTGCCGGGCTGGAGATCTTCCGAGTCAATCTCTCGGGTACCCAGATGGGGTTTTCTTGGTCCTCTGGAAAGACACAAACAGAACCTCGTGCCCTTAAGAGCACGGGATCGGGCCCTCGCCATATTTTGTTATAATATCTTTCCATTTTACTTTCTCTGGCGGAGGGCGTAGGTGATTATGATGCCTGTCAGCAGCAGACTGACCCTGGGCATCCAAATTTAGGAAATTTAAGGTAAATAGTGCTAAGGATAGTCTATGCTTGGGGGTAAGGCCGTGGCCTATTCCCTCTTTTTGTTTTTGAAGGCATTCTTTGAGCGTGCGGTGTGCTCGTTCTACAATGCCCTGCCCCTGGGGGTTGTAGGGCAGTCCATGAGTGAGTGAGACTTCCATGCGTTGGCAAAAGGAAGAAAAGGCCTGTGCCGTGTAGGCTGGGCCATTGTCCGTCTTAAGTGTTTGGGGTTTTCCCCAAGCTGCCCATGCTTCCAAGCAATGAGTAGTTACATTGGTAGTTCTTTCCCCAGTGAGGGGAGTAGCATGGATGATACCTGAACAAGTATCCACAGAGACATGAATATATTTTAATTTTCCAAATTCTGTAAAGTGAGTGACATCCATCTGCCAAACCCTGAGGGGTGAAATGCCTCGAGGGTTGATGCCCACTTGCGATGAATGTAAGTGTATAATGCATTGGGGGCAATCGAGCACAATTTGGCGTGCTGCAGCCCTCGGCAGATTGAATCTCTGCTGCAATGCCTTAGAATTTACATGAAACAACTGATGGAACTGTGTTGCACGATCCCAAGCAGTGCTCAGGAAGATGCTGTCTCCTGGTGAAATGGCCACAATACCCTGCGGAGAGGAGGCAAGGATCTTAACTGCACCCTCAAAATCGGCATCTATAACGCCAGGATGTACCATGAGACCTTTTAGGGTGGAAGAAGAGCGTCCTATCAGTAGACCCACTGTGTCGGGAGGCAGTGGGCCCTGGAAGTCAGTCTCAATAGGTTGCACACCCATTTGGGGTGTTAATACGAGTCTGGTGGTGCAGCGCAGGTCCAACCCTGCTGAGCCCGTGGTGGCTCTCCGAGGCTCCAACCCCGCTGAACCCGGAGTGGCTCTCCAAGGCTCGGGCGGTGTAGGTTGGGCTGACTCTGCCCCTCTACTGCTCCATATATTTAAGGGCCCTGGAAGCGTGGGCCCCGCTGCACGTTTTTTGACTGCGTACTACCATAACCAGAAGGCAGCATTTGGCTCTCAGGGTTCCTTGTCGATCTGCATTCACTGGCCCAATGATTACCCTTGTGACATTTTGGGCATATTCCTGGCGGCCTCAGACGAGGGGTATTCCCTTGTTTTTCCCTGTCTCTTTGTCTTTCCCTGTCTCTTTGGGGGCACTGACTCTTAAAGTGTCCCTGGCGGCTGCAGTTGAAGCAAGCCCCTGAAGCAGGGGTCCTGCCTTTACCCTTAGACAACTGCATAACTGCAGCTGCCAAGCCAGAGTTGGACAATGGTCCACCAATCTCCCTACAAGCCTTCATCCAAGCCTGCAAGCCCTTTGCTTTCCAGGGGGTGATGGCCATCCTGCACTCTTTGGTGCACTGTTCAAACACCAATTGCTCTATCAATGGCATGGCTGTATCAGGATCGCCAAATATTCTCCCTGCGGCTTCCATCATGCGAGCCACGTAGTCGGAGAAAGGCTCAGTAGGACCCTGGAGGATTTTTGTTAAATTGCCAGAAACTTCTCCCCTATTGGGTAGAGCCTTCCAGGCTCTAACAGCCATGGCACTAATTTGGCCGTACACCGCTGGCGGGTATGCTGTCTGGTTACCTGCCCATTGTCCCTGACCTAGAAACATATCCAGGTTCCATAAGGGCTGTCCTGCGGCGGCATTGGCTTGAGCCTGTCCTTGAGCATAATCACTGTAAATAGATTTCCAATCAAGATATTGCCCCATAGTTAAGCAGGCTTTCACAGTACTTATCCAATCAGATGGTGTCATGGCCTGTGTCGCTATCCTTTCTATCAAGGATTGCGTGTAGGAAGCATTAACGCCGTAAGTCCTGACTGATTCTGCAAGATTTTTTAACATCTTGATATCCAAGTGCTCATGATATCTTGTTGATTCGGATCTTCAAAAACTGGGAAGGCCATACGCGCTTCCTTCCAAGTCTCAGGGCAGAACGATTGAGTCCCTGGAGTCCCTGGGGGTGGACCGGCCCGAGGAACCTCCGCATATGGAGGCGGGCCTAGGGGCGGAGCTGTGGGCGTCTCCCAAGCAGGTGATTTAAGCTTCTCCGCCCCATGTTTGCCTTTCCTCCGCCTAGGGAGGGTCACAGACTCCCTTTCAACTGATAGGTTCTCTAGATCCTCCTCCATCTTTTCTAAATTTTCTTCTTCCGCCATCTTGTCTAAGTTCCCTCCTTCCTCCTCATCTGAGCTATCGGAGCTGGAGGAACTCTCTGTCTCTAAATCTTTTAAGCTAGGATAAATGTTGGAGGCCCTTTTTCGTCCTTTGTCTTTTTTATACTTATGTCCTGGACGATGACAATTTAAACAGAAACAAAGACTACATACTAGGAAAAACATAATTACGACACCCAGACCGACCCACACCTGGTCTACAACAAACACAAACATGATACTTCTAAGGTTTCTCGTGATTCAATTGCCACTTTACCATGGACCTATGACCATGGACCTTATGACGCCGCTTTAACCGCGGACCTTGTGACGGCCCTATTCACTGGGCACTTTCTGTGACGCCGCTTTTTCCGCGGACCTTGTGATGGCCCTATCCACCGGGCACTTTCTGTGACGCCGCTTTACCGCGGAACTTGTGATGGCCCTACTCACTGGGCACTTTCTGTAACAATAAACATACCTGTACCGCAGTTCCTAGCTGCTGAGTTCTGAATCCACGAAGGCGAAGTCCTCAGTTCCCCGTACGGGCCACCATATGTCGCGTCCGCCTTGGCCAGCAAGTAAGACGTGACACGGTCGGATCCTTCTCAGTCAGCTTTATTCCAGGAACGGCTCTTGACTTAGGGACGGGGAACTGGACAAGGGACTAGGATAGGGATGTATGGCCGGGGACCGGACCGGGAAGGCCCGGGAAGGGAAGGCAAGGGAAGGGCAGGGAAGGAAGGGAAGGGAAGCGAAGCGAAGGGCCAAAAGGCGCAGGCCAAAAGGGGCGCAGCAGCAGAAGCGAGCTGCTTATCTAGCTGCCCTAGGCGCGCTGGGTGACGTGTCCTCTCAGGATAGGTTAAGCTGCCAATACCTCATTATCATGAGCCCGCTCAGGAGGGGCACGAGGCCGACGCATGCTCAAAGGACTTGTTTACCAGTTTCTGAGCTGGCCACTGTGGAAGCCAGCTGCCTGCCTTGTCAGGTGCTAGTCATATGACTTTGCAACTGTAAACACGGCTGCCTACACAACTAAATCATGCCCAGGCTACAAAGTTTGACTACTAATTCTTACACATGAATGCAAGACAGTGCAGTCTCCAATACCTCAAAGAGACACTTCCCTAAATCTTTTATATAAGTCTTTATAATACATAAATTATTACCTAGTTTAGATATGTCTTTAGAGACCTGTTTCCCTGGCTTGGCTCAAGGCATGTGTTGTTGTTCTGAATAACTCCAACCCTGAGTTACCAGTTTTAAGCCAACTTTCTGTTACCAATGTTACAAATTTTTAACCATACCAAATAATTTATAAGCCAATAATCTATAACCAAGACATATAAAACGTACTTATACTTTTAAAATCAGTCACAAACATGAAGTGGTTGCACACATTTACTTATTAAAACCAGACAAAATTCTTAATATTTCTAGCTGTAATTTCAAGAGAAGCATCTTGTCAACTGCTGAACCCAATAATCATAGTCACAGATTTTTCAGGAGAAACAGTCATCTTCTTACCATATAAACCAAAATCTTCTAGCCCCTTTAAGAGTGGCTTTTATAGACATTGAGACCCTGGCAGGGCTTCTCCAGTTGTGCTAGACTCCTAACTACAGGTGCAGGGCTCCAAAGGCCAATTGAAACTGCTTTTTATTTTTACTTTTACTTTTTTTTTTCTTGAAACTAGTTAAAATTGAATCAAGGGCTGAACAACCAGCAGATAAAATTTCAGCCATTAACATAAAACACAGAACATTCAAGCAACATAACAACAACAAAAAAAAAACCCATATAACACAGACATGGATAGACTGGTGCACCAAAGACAGACAATAGACAGAGAGGGAAGAGGACTAGATGTTCCACGAAAGGGACTCAAATATCCTACGAAAGAGACTCAGATATCCTACCTAAGGGATCCCAAACTAAGCACTTCTCCAGTAGGATCCAGAAAGGAGGCAGAATGTCTTCTGGCTTCCTCCTGTTCCTAGGAGAGCTCTGAGACGGCTTATGTTTTATTTTCCTTCTCTTTTGCCAAAGCATCAACAGATAGTAGGGAGGACTGCTTCTCTAAAACCCATGTCTAGGGTGTAAACTATGTCTAGTCAGGGTCCAAAGACTAAAAGCATCTATGACAATTATCTTTGTTTCTCTAGATTTTGCATAACTCTAAACACATACACAAAACACATTTTATCATTACCTTGTCCTTCTACAAGGTTTATCACCACTGGCCCAAATCTTCCTTACTTAAATTCGTGTGCTTCCATTACCCACGGTGTCCTTCACTGTAGCCTGCTTACTGAAACTCCAAATTTGAGGCACCATCTGACCAAGTCAGCCCAATCAGTCAACAGATTCTCCAGTGCAGGAGTGAGGATTAAAAAGAAAAAGATGATTGGATAATATTGTAGCATGACCCCAGCCAATTCTGAGACTGAAGATGGATTTATTTTTTTTCCCAATTTGCTTTTAAACCATTTTAATTACATGCAAGCATTTAGGTCAGTTCTAGGTTGAGGAACGAGCAGTACATTAAATCCAAATAGTCAAGGAACAAGCAAAGCAATAGGCAAAATCCTGTGATCACTCCCATGATCACTTTTTCTAAGGGCTTATCAGGATAATCAAAATACCTGAGCCTACTTCCTTGTCCTAGCCCATAGTCATATTCATGCCTGAGGTCTACTTCTTTGTGCTAGCCTAAGATTTAGATTCCTGCCTGAAATTACTGCTTTGTTCTACCCTAATGTCAGATTCCTGCCTGCAGTCCATTTCCTTGTCCTTGGCTAATGTCAGATTCTTGCCAAGTAGCCCCAAAAGCTCTCCACATCCAAGGGCCCCTTCCACAGTCCTTTATTCTTGAAGATCAGAAGGAATCCCAATAATATGCATAATAATACTTGCATGTAATTAAAATGGTGTGAAAGCTGTTTGGGAAAAGATAAAAAAAGATTAAAGAAAAAAAAAAGACATAATTGAAAAAAAGAAATGAGAAAGAAAATAGGATTGTAGAAAATTCAAATTATCTAAATACATGAGAAAATAACTTTTAGAAAAGTATTCAAAATCATGAAACAATGTCATTAATTATTTAATCTTTGATATTAGAGTCAGGAATCTCACTGTTTAGTCCTGGTTGGCCTGTAACTTAATGTAGATTATCAAGTTGGCTGTGAAATCATGGAGATCTGCCTGGTTCTGCACACACACACTTGACCACTTGGCACACACACACACACACACAAGAAGATATATTTATATCTTCTTGTGAATGAATAACTTAACAAGAAATGGAAGTAATTTCTATGTCCTCCAATATAGAACATTAATTTGTAAGTGACTGACAACATGTCTGTCTGATGAAATGAATTTTTTACTTTCTCTGTGACCTGCAAAGAAAACTATCTTCCTACAGGACCTTTGTTCAGGTGAAACCTAAATGTGGCTGTATCCAATTCAGAATCAAAGTACAGTGATGGGCTCAGGGAAATCCTTCAGTGCTCAGGCAGTCCTCAATGCAGACTTGAGAGCATCTACTTTATAGACCATCAGGTTGTTTACATTTCTGTTTGTTTGTTTGTTTGTTTGTTTTTCCAAGTGTCATTTTGGTACATGGAAGTAGCAAAGTTAGAGCCTGTCTCTTGGTTTTACATGGATTGAAACATTTGTGTATCTAATTTTTAGTATTTTTGTGAAAATTTGCCCATTGCTTCCCTGCTCAAGTCTCTCCAGGTTTCTTTCCCTTGAACGAAGGAAAATTAGTCTCATGTAGTCTCTTTATATTCATTTATCTAATCGTAGTTGAAGGGATGACTAGAGATAATTATCTAGCTCTCAAACTTTGCCTGTATTTCCCATTTAAAACAAATATTCTTGCTTAAGGAAACTGAGAGAGGGGTCAATCATTTACACCAGAATAAATATGATACATATTTTACTACTTAGTTACTGTTCATATTGTATTATTGGCCCTCACATGCATATTATTTATTAAAGTGGAAAGAAGGACTAGCTAATGTTACTCATCTCAAATTTTGTTAGTCCATGTATGTTTGTGTCTGTAGTAATGATGAGTGAACTGATGTTGGCATAGTGAAGGGAAGGTAGATAAATCAATAGGTCCTTGTTGCCTATAGATAAATGCATCCTATGGGACAAGGGTCAGACAGAAAAGACAAAGGAATCCTGCTGTGTTTACAGGCTCATTCCCCTTAGTGAGTGCTTCCTGAAACTGAAATGATATTCACACGTAATCTTCATATGCGGTGATAATGTAGTATAATGTTATACAGTGTTTGCAATTTTATAATATTTATAATTACTAGCATTTTTTTTAAGCAACACCATCTTAAAATTGTCAGTGTGTCATTGATGAGCTACAAAAATGCTGAATGGCAAAAAAAAAAATTGACAGAATGGGTTTTGTATTCATATAATAAGCCATGTTCATTTATTTGCATGAAATCAAATGATGAAATATATTTTCTCAATACAGAGATTTTGATAAATTATGATTTTCATAAGATTATTGGGTTGTGGGTAGTTTGTAATGAGTGACTCATTCACTATCCATAGGCTAGAACGTAGCTGATTCAAAAGTTTCTAAAGACATGTGAGACTAAGGAATTACTAGGTACAAATTCATATTTTTGCAGCCTTATATAAAGAATAAATATTTCATATGATTTACATAATATTCATGTTAACTGATTAACATATGTATATAAGAAGAAAATGAGCAAAACAATGCAAATAAATATATCTTCATTTGCTTCTCAGCACAGGAGATCAGTATTTCCTTCATGAAAATTTGCAATGACTCTAGGCTGGTGTGTAAGCATATGATGTCTGGATCGAAGCCATTTCTCTTTAGGGACATACAAGACTTTTATAATGGAAAGAATGAAATCATTAGCAAGGCTTAATGGCTTGTTTGGTATTAGGACTGTAAGATGTTTAAGGGAATATGATATGAAGCTTTGTTTATTGAGTATGCAAAACATTTTAGCAGCATGTTTTAATGAATCGTAAGTAATGACAATCGAAATTGAAGCATCCAAGTGAAGATGAATATTGTTCTACACATCACATTTATAGTCATTCTGAGTGTCGAATTTATAATGGGCAACTTTGGCAATGGATTCATAGCAGTGGTGAACATCAAGGACTTGGTCAAAGGAAGAAAGATCTCTTCAGTGGATCCAATCCTCATTGCTCTTGTCATCTCCAGAATTGCACTGTTGTGGTTAGTATCAGTGAGTTGGTGGCTATATATGCTCTACCCAGGACAATGGATGACAGAGAGAATTGTTTGGATAATACTCAGTGTAGCGACAACTTTCAACCAGATTAGTCTCTGGTTTGCTACAAGCCTGAGCATCTTTTGTTTTTTCAAGATAGCAAATTTTTCCAACACTATTTTCCTTTATTTAAAGATCAGAGTTAAAAAGGTAATGACAGGGACTTTGATAATGTCTTTGCTTCTGTTGTGCTTAAATATTACAGTTATTAATGCACCTGATAACACTTTAATCACTAGATATAACGTAAATATGTCTAAAAGCTTCATTTTGAATACACAGTTTTCCATACTGTTTCCAATTACCAACACCACATTTGTGTTCATACCATTTACTGTGTCACTGGTCACATTTATCCTGTTATTCTTCTCCTTGTGGAAACATCAGAGGAAGATGCAACACAGTGCCCAAGGATGCAGAGATGCCAGCACCAAGGCCCACATCAGAGCCTTGCAGACACTGATTGCCTCCATCCTCCTGTATTCCATTTTCTTTCTGTTCTTAGTTATCAAGATTTGGGATTCTCTGCTTCTGGAGGGAGTGCTGGGGCTTTTTATCAAACAGGCTGTTAGAATTGCTTTTCCCTCGATGCACTCCTGGGTCCTGATTCTGGGCAATGCTAAATTGAGAAAGGCTTCTCTCTCTGTACTCCTGTGGTTGAGGTGCAGGCACAAAGATGGGAACTCTAGAGTGCACAGGCCTTCAGTTCATTTATGTGAATCATTTTGCATATCTTAGAGGGAGACAGATTACCTGATATTCTTGAATTTATAAATTTTCAGTTCTGAATTATGCAAATACTGTTATTTTTTTCAACTTACAAGATAGTTGTTTGAATAAGTGATATCTAAAAATTTATACTTTCTGAAGCACATAAAAATTGTTTGTCAATATATAATTACAAATCTTTTATAAGTGCAGATTATTTGAATGCAAGAAATAATTGCAACAAACATTAATTTTATAACAGTTAATTCCTTTTAAATATATCAGAATAAGAAACCTAAATACAGGATACATATTTACACATATACTTTAATGTAGAATTTTATCATTTCACATACTGCTCTGGTTGGCCTATTTTTCAACTAGTCACAACATGGATCATCTTGAAAGAAGAAATTCAATTGAGAAAATAACTCCATTTAATTGTGTAGTCAGCAAGTCTTTGAATATTTTATTGATCGATAATGATAAGGGTATGCCCAACTTACGATGAGTCATGCTATATCTATGATGATGGTTCTGGGTTTTATAATGGAGCAGATTGAGCAATCCGTGGAGAGCAAGCCAACAATCTGCATTCCTTCATGACCTTTGTTGACTGTTTCTGTCTCCAGATTGTTTTCTTGATTTCTTATTCTTGACATCTCTTCAAAATTGACTGGGTTATGAGTCGAAATATACTCTTTCTTCACAAACTTTCTTTTTGTCATAATATTTTTCACGCTAATAGACAGCAAACTAGGACATATACTTACAAATACTTTTATTTATAAGTTTAAATTTTATGTAACAAATGACACAACTTATATAGTTTACTTGAAATAATATAGGATGTTCATCATGTAAAATGTAAGATTCAACTTATAAGCTTCAAACACATTATGACATCATGTATTTGCATTTTATTGGATGGAATAACAACCAGGTTGTCATAGGAGAAATATTTAGAGTAAGTTGTAACTGATGAACAGGAAATAAACATAGATTATTTTATATGCTTACATGTTGATTGAATAACAAATACAAGTAAAAATGTGAATTCATTAAGAAGGTAAACTTTTAATTTCTATTTATTATGTAATTACATATAAATATGTAATAATAATTTATGTGTAAGAAAGATATGAAAAAGAAAAGATTACATATTTTCTGTTTATTGTGTGGTTTAAATTTATGGGAATACAGGAATTGATTTTAAATTTTTTAATGTATTCAATAGTTTTAGAAATTTTATACTTCATTTAAAATGAAATTCTTCAAGTCATTGTTTAATGTTTCTGTTGTTGTTTGATAAGTGTTTTCTTTGTTCTACTAATATAAGAGCTACATTTATTTATTTATTTATTTAAAGAACTACAAACATTTTATAAACATCTTCTCTGTCCTCGATCTTAACCAACAGCTCAAGAAATACCTAATTTTTGGTCATCATTTGAAGATATTTTATGGAAAAACAAATGAAATTCAATAAAATGTAGATGTTTCATAGAAAAGCAGATGCTTTAATATTTTGCAGCCGATAATCTGTGCATTTCATACCTTTCATTCTTATATGTCTGGTGAAAATGTTTTTTGTGTATGTGTGTGAGAAAGCTAAGATTCTGAGAAAGAAAAGGCTTAGCAGGGTATTTTATTGCTAGCATTTTTGCCTTTTTCTTTCTTACATAGAGTCTCTCTTATGTACCCTATCATTGCCTTCTCTCAAATTCATGAAAATTTTAATTCTTTTGTACATACATATATGTACATTTGCATACACACACATTTCCTAAATAAAATAATTACAGTATTTCAGTTGGTATAATGCTATCTCATGTATATATGTTCTTAGGGAAGACCACTTCATATTAGATAACTTTTTCAGAGATTACTGGGAAGACTATTTTCACACACTCATAGTATTTCCTGGAGTTCTTTGTCTTGAGTTGGGACCCTTTGAGAATTCCCTCTTCCACAGTAGCTTCTCTGTTGGTATTTTTCCTGTTCAGCTCATTTTAGGAAGCCATTTTGAGACTTCATAGGAGTAACTTCCATCACATTTCTAGGCGGTTCAATTTCACAGTAGAGTTCTTGCTTGTCTTGTTTTGCTGCTCAGTCTTTCATAGTACCCTCAGAGCTTTTAGTGCAGGAATTCTGTTATAGATACATCAGTTAGAAATGGGAATCATGAATCACTTGTTCTCTGCATTTTGATCCATTGCATTTATCTGTAATGGTTTCTCACTATTGCAAAGAGAAGTTCCTTTGTTGATGGATGAGAAATAGACTTTTCTGTGTATAAAGAAATATATTCAGAATGTGGACAGGAATTGTATTAGCTCAGTAAAGTTGTTATGTAGGCTTATCTATGAGATCTATGACCCCGGTATATTTAGCCAATTATAGTTAAAATTCATTCTCTGAGAATTTCATACATATTAAAAATGTGTATCTATTAGATCTTTACCTTATTTCCTTCAATTCACCAAGTCAGGCCTCATCAACATATGCATCTTCCAAATACGTTTCGTTTTCTTACTGTCCTGGTGTTCAAATAGTGATGCCTGTATTTTTAACAAAGGCAATTTTAATATCACATATGCAAAAATATCTTTTAATCAGAGTCATGATAACATAGAGCCTAAACATGGTTTATGCACAATAAAAATATAGGTGTTGATAGGATACGGCAAGGATTTCATTGTAGCTGTATAAATCTGAGTAGGGTGATATTTACTTAGAAGTATGCTTGGTGTAAGTGTTATTGATGCAGTCAGTGCTTAAAACTTCCTATAAAAAATAAAATACATTATTTTCAAATGTACCCATATTTAACATTGACTAGGTAGAGATAAGGACAATAGAATACTTGGCATCTGAGAAACAAAACATCATTTTGTAGTTGGGTGGAACGTACTATTTATATTTAGCAATCAGAATAATAAGTGCAGTGACAGTCTCAGTGAAGCCCATTAGGACTCAGTATAGTGACTTGAGATCTCTGAAAGTTCTGGTACCAACAACTACTACAAAGGAATTAATTTAACCTCATGGTGTTTACAGTTCTTTTAATCCTCTTCAGAGTTTATCTTTGGTACATAAACAGGTCAAACTAGAAAGACTACTGCTTCTACAATTATGGAGTTTGTGCGTATAATTTTAGGAAATTTTATCCCTGAAAATTTTCCCATGCTTCACTCCTACACAATCCTTGTGCCTAGCCTAAATGTGGGTCATTTGATCTCAGACACCTTCTTACTAAGAACTTAGAGATCAGAAGGCTATTCAAGATATCTCTCTTTTCTATGCTTGTCTATGTAAATAATTCCTTTTAGGATTAATATTCTGTATAAGACAGAGAGTGAATTCATATCTACATACTGCAGGGTTTCATGTCTTTCTCAGTCACTTCTGAGGTTAATGATATATATATATTATATATATATATATATATATATATATATTTCTCTATTTTTCTTAATTGTTATTTGAATTATGTCAATGTTCCTTTGGTTAAACCTTAGCTATTGTATTGGTAGAAATCTCTAATGTTTCTTCTATTTTTTGTTGTTAGCTTGTGTTTCTTCATAAGCATTGGTGACTGCAGTAAATATTTGTATAGGGGAGGGGAGGTAAATAAAATCTAAAGATTCTCTGTGCTAGTGGAGGAAAATAGCATACTCTATTGGGACAGTTCCTGTGGATGAACTGATTGACTTTTCAATGCTTCCTGAAATCACAAAATAGCATGCAGGGTTTAAAATATTTAAATTTTGTTGAATATTTATATTTAAGATTCATTAATATATGTTTAGAAGCAGTTTAGTAATGCATTTTTAAGATCTATGAGTGAGTATTACATGAGTCAGAAGAATAATTAGTGAATTGAGTAACTGCTATTAATCTGAATGGTGTCTAAATTCAAATAAATGTTTATGGGTGAGTATAGTTGTTGAGAATTTTATTTTATGGGCAGTAGGGAGAAACCTCTAGAAAGTCCCAGAGATCTGGGATGTGAGAGGCTCCCAGGACTCAGTTGGGGTGACCTTACCTGAAATGCCAAAGAGTAGTGAAATGGAACCTGAATACAACACCTTCAGTTGTTCGAGAGGGCCTAAGTGGAGAGATTGGTGATGCCAAACCACCTGCAAAGTTTTTGACCCAAATTGTTCTTGGTTAAAAGAAATAAAGAGACAAAATGGGAACAGAAACTGAAAGAATGGCCAACTGGTGATTGGCTCAACTTGGTATTCATCCCATGGGCAGGCACCAAACCCTGACACTATTACTGATGCTATGTCTAGTTTGCAGAGAGGAGTTTAGCATGAGTGTCCTCGTAGATGCTGTACCAGTAGCTAACTTTATCCATTCTTATAAGACTAAATGAGAAATTAAATTTCAAGAAAATAAAACTTCCAAGAAAACATTTGACAATATTTTATGTGATTTCATTGAACGTTCTACAGTGTACATACAGGATCTTGGAACTTATATTAAAATATTTTTACAGAAAAAGTGTTAATGGAATGTGGGAAATGGGGGCCGCATTGGAGGAGTCCTGGAGGCTTCCAGGTGGTGGGTCCCACACGTCGGAGAAAGTCTAAGGTTCCAAAGGCTGCAATATGAGGAAGTCCTTGGTTCCAAAAGGGTTTATTTTCATGGCAGGTGGTGGATGGATCTGGATGTACCCCCAAAACTCAGGGCAGACCTGAGTTAAATAGGGAGGGAGAAGTGGGAATGGTCTGAGGAGAATGCTTAATTGGCTCTGCCCTCTGGCCTTCATTAGTACGTAAATCTCTAGGACCTGAGGCCTATAGTCACACCCTCTACCTGTGCACTTTGGGAGGGGCTGTAATGGCCTAAGTGACTGAACAATGTAGGTCATGGAGATTAGACTGCTTGTTAGGACCCTGGACTCTGGGGATGTGGCCGAACTCCTGCTGTTTATCCCTTGGAGTCTCGGGGTTCTAGGCTCATGCCCAGCCAAGAACCAAGATACCCTTATGAAGTCCCACAATGGAATACTATAAACAAGGTCATATTCTTGTCTTATATTTATGTTAGAATTTTGTTATGTGACTTTTCCAGTACTCAAATAATGAGATTATTTCATATACCGTAAAAATGAGAAAAATGAAATAAAAATTGTATGTTATTTGCATCTAAGCACAAGATAACACAGTATTTCCTTCAAAAATTTTCATGTTATTGCATGAGGCACAAAGCATCAGGATGATGTTCAGCTTAACTGTCTGAGTAAATATAAGATTTTTATTACAATGTATGATGTCATTAGTGAAACTCACACGGTTGTTTGGTATATTATACATGTAAGTTTTTCAAAGGATCATACTATGATGTCTTAAGAACTTGATGTGAACAGCATTTTAGAAATATGTATTTAGTATAGCATAAGCAGTGACATAAGTGGGTAGAATCTTGCAGAGCACATTTACAGTCATTTTGAATGTAGAGTTTATAACTGGAAGCTTTGAAAATGAATTAATACCCATGGTGAACATTATAGACATGGACAAAAAAAAAAAAAGACCTCATCAGTGGATCAGATTCTCACTGCTGTTTCCATCGCCAGGATCACTGTGTTTTAATTAGCATAACAAAATTGTTTACTCTCTATGCTCTACCCTGCTACATGGATCATTGAATGAATGGTCAAAATGTTTTCTAGTGTTAGGACAGGTGCCAGTCATTTTAGCATCTGGGTTGAATCTTTTATTTTCTCAAGATAGGAACATTTTCTCAAACTACTTACATTTACGTTAAGGTTAGAATTAAAACACTAGTGACAGTGTCTCTGTTGGTGTCCTTGATTCTCTTGTTTCCAAAAATTATCATTATTAATATATAGTTTGATATTTTTATAATTGAATATAAGGTTAAAATGTCCTACAGCTTGAATTTGTTGAGCACATAGTTTCTCCATACTTCTTTTATTGCGAAAAGTCTATTCATTTTATACTCTGCGTATGTGGCTGGTCACTTTTCTCTTGATCATTTCTCCCTGTGGAAATATCTGAGGAAGATGTATCACTGAACATAAGAATGCAGATACTTTCATCACTGCTGCGTGCATCAGTCTTACAGACAATGATCACTTTCCTCCTTGTACATGGCATTTTCTTTCTCTCTCTTGTTAAAGTTTCGATTCTCTGCTTCTGGAGAGAAAGCTGTTGCTATTGTTAACAAAGAATGCCAGAGCTGTTTTTCCCTAAGAACTCTCCTGTGTCCTGATTCTTGAAAATGCTAAGCTAGAAAAGTTTAGCACATCTCTGTGCTGATGTGCCTAATGTTCAAAACTGAAGATGTGGATCCAAGTGGTACATAGGCCTGAGGATCATTTTTGCATATCACTGTGAACATCCCAGAGGTCACAATAAATTCTTCAGTTTATTTATTTTGTGTTTATCATTATTTTTAAATTTCTATAAACTTTTCAGTATTTAAGAACATGTTCTGACTAAATACTGTGAAACATATGCCAACATTTTAAATTAAAAACAGTTGTACATTAATACACACATATATATAAAACTTTATGTGAGTATAGATTTCTTACATATAAGACAATCTTACAGTTAAAAAATAGCATTAATTTTATGTCAATTGAATTTTAAATGCATAAAGTGAGAAATAAAAGTTAAAAATATATATTTAAAAATAAAGCTATCATTTGATGTACATAAAATGTGCTTGGACACACAGGATTTCAGGATCCCAGAAGCAGCCTGACCTCCAGGAGCTATCACAACCAGGATCTCAGGATCACGTGATCACAGAGACAACTGGACTCTGAGGAGTTTTGATACAAGCGAGATAAAAGGAAAGACAGGCTCCAGTCAGAGACAGTCAGAGCAGGTAGCACTAAAGATAAACAGATGGCAAAAGGCAAGCAGAAGAACATAAGCAACAGAAAACAAGGTTACCTGGTATCATCAGAATCCTGTTCTGCCAACATAGAAAGTCCTGGACAAACCATCACACTGGAAAAGCAGGACTCTGATTTAAAAACACATCTCATGAAATGATAAAAGACTTTAAGAGGGACATAAATAACTCCCTTAAAGAAATACAGTAGAACACAGGTAAAAAAGTAGAAGTCTTTAAAGAGGAAACACAAAAATTCTTTAAAGAATTGCAGTAAAACAAAACCAAACAGGTGAAGGAAATAAACAAAACCATCAAAGATCTAAACATGGAAGTAGAAACAATAATAAAACCCCAAAGGGAGACAAAGCTAGAGATAGAAAACCTAGGAAAGAGATCAGGAGTCATAGATGCAAGCATCAACAACAGAAAACAAGAGATAGAAGAGAGTATCTCATGTGCAGAAGATATCATGGAAAACATTGCCACAACTGTCAAAGAAAATGCAAAAGGCAAAAGGCTCCTAACCCAACACATCTAGGAAATCGAGGGCACAATGAAAAAACCAAATCTAAGGTTTATACCTATAGAAGAGAGTGAAGATTACCAAACCAAAGGACAGTAAATATCTTCAACAAAATTATAGAAGACAACTTTTCTAACCTAAAGAAAGAAATGCCCATGAGCATACAAGATGCCTACAGAACTCCAAATAGACTAGACCAGAAAAGAAATTCCTCCCATCATATAATAATCAAAACATCAAATGCACAAAACAAAGAAAAACTATTAACAGCAGTAAGGGGGAAAGTTCAAGTCACATATAAAGGCGGACCTATAAGAATTATACCAGAGTTTTCACCCCAGACTATAAAAACCAGAAGATCTTGGACTGATACCATACAGACTCTAAGAGAACACAAATGCCAGCCCAGACTATTGTACCCAGCTCCAAATGTAAATGCACCCCCATTCGTATAAGAAACTTTACTACATCTCAAAGCACAAATGTACCTCACACAATAATATTGGGGAATTTCAACACCCCACTCTAAGCAATGGACAGATCATGGAAACAGAAACTAAGCAGAGACACAGTGAAACTAACACAAGTTATTAACCAAAAGGATTCAATAGATATCTATAGAACATTTCATCTTAAAACAAAAGAATATACCTTTTTCTCAGCACCTCATGGTACTTCTCCAAAATAGACCATATAATTGATCATAAACAGGCCTTAACAGATACAAAAAGATTGAAATAATCTCTTGCATCCTGTCATATCACCAGGGACTAAGGCTGGTCTTCAATAATAACAAAAACAGTGTAAAGTCCACATTCAACCAATTAACCCTAGTAAAAAAATGGGTTACAGAGCTAAACAAGATTTCTCAACTGAGGAAGCCTAAATTGGCCAAGAAACACCTAAGAAATGTTCAATATCCTTAGTCATCAGGAAATGAAAGGAGTAACAAATATGCAGTAACTCACATTCAGTAGCTTCAAGGCTCCAAAGAATTTGCAAAATAATTCCAGATTGAGCTCTGTATTTAATAAAATATGTTTATTCCCACATGTTTAAAATTCTACATTATACTACACATTTCTTTTAAATTTTATTCACATATTCTATAGTATAGTATAGTATAGTATATGGTTTCAGTCATTTGATTTTATAGCAGTTTGTTATAGATATCAACATATATGATACAGGTCATAACTAAAAATCTCTGATTAATGTTTGATTGATACAAAATTTATATTATTTTGACATATTTATATTTTAGTGAAGTATAAACAGGACCTATTTTGGTAAAAATGTTAAGAAATAACCTTGCTTGTCAAATTAATAATAGCTTTAATTAGTGGTTGTTGCAAATAAAGTATCAAAATCATGCAGTCAAGGTCAAATAATATTGAAAAATGAAAAAATGAAGATGAAAAAACAGAGAAATTTTATTTCACATAATTTGACCTGCATTTCAGCCACCACAACACAGAGAGAGAGGCCTGTCTCAGCTTCCTGACACTTAAAATCAAGACATATGAATGGAATGAAGGAAAAGCTATATATAAAATATGACAAAATAAAATGAAAAGAGGTTTCTTCAGTAATTCATGATTACAAAGTTGTAGTAACAGAGACAGGATAAGAACGGAGTATAATAGGAGAAAGGCAATCACAGTTTGCAAGGCTTTGAAGTGGGCCATTGTGCTGGCATCTCTGTATCCTTGAACATGCTCCAGCATCTTCTTGTGGTGTGTCCATAGAGAGAAGATGAGCAGGAGAAAATTGACAGGGACAAAACAAAGGGGACAGACAAGAAAATAATGTGAAGGCGTAACACATGCCTTTGACAATTTGCATGGTAATAAGAAACAAAGCTGTATGACATGTTTATTTGATGATATTCATTTATACACAAGTTAATTCCCAAGTTAACTAGTAAAATATTTGAAAACAAGAGGACTAGAGACACCAGTAATGTAACTGAAACTATATTTTTAACCCTCCACTTTAGATAAAGAAAATGAGAGTTGGAAAAATTGGCTATTTTTAAAAAATAAAAGACACTGAGGCATGTAGCAAGCCAGATGTTAATATGGTTAACTATAGTCCATAGATTACTAGTGACATATGCCATCTTTCTAGTAGTGCCTAAATCTGCATACAGTAAGGTATTGAGTGAACCTATTAGTCCAAACCAGAGGAGACAAATCCTGGAAGTTGCCAAAGCGGTGAGGATTTGATTAACTAATGACATTTTTTTTCTTTTAACCCAATCCTTGCATTGCTCCAAGGCCATGAATCCATTTCCTATAAGTCCAATAATTAATTCAATGAATAAAATGATTCGAAGTGTGCTCTGGGAGATATCAATTATTCTCTTCAAAAGGTATTCCATTTGATGTATTACTTCTAAAGATTTACAATCATATTCATTTGAAGTGCTATTATTAACATGCAATATTGAAGATTTTAGACAATTTCTGAGTTGACTCTCACAAAATATTTATGCTTGACTCTCCCACACACGCTGATCGAGAAGCAAACATGGAGATATTGCAGTTATGGAGTCTGAAGCTCTTTCCATGAAAAAGTCTTCTGATACAGGTCAGGAGAGTCAGATTAGAAGTGCTTTGCTCACACACAGCTCCTGCAGTGTTTTCTAGACAAAGATGAAGAAATGATTGAAAACTTCCATGCTTTTGTGCAAAGGAAAACACATGAGTTTCATCACTCATCAATATTTGCTTCAGTTTATGTACTTTAATATGACTTTTCCCTTCTGTGGAAGACACTTTTAGAAATTATCAAGTATATAAAAAAAACAACAAAATTTAAACAGATATGTGTCTCTCTTATCTATAAGGCTTTCTCAGTACAGCAAATTTTACAGACCTTAAGATATGATATCCTTATCTCTCATATTCTTATCTCTGTAACAGTGTCATGAGGATCTTTAATCTTTCAATAATAAGTAGTAAAAACAATATTTCCTTATTATCTCATATGCATATATACATCTATACAATGCTCACCTTTAAGTATGAATTTTTTGAGATTCAAATAATTTTTAAAATTTTCAATAATGTATCTACATTGGTGAATATGATGTGCACATAGATCATGCTCAGCACTGTCCAAGTTGCTCAGGTCATGTTAATTATGAACTCTCCATGTTACCTGATGTAACCGGACTACTCCATCCATAAATGCAAAAGCAGAAACCTTACACTTGCAGTGACCAGTCAACAAAGAAGATTAGGTCATCCACAACATAAGACACCTCCTTATTCCTGGCCCCTCTTTTGAACATTACAACAGATTCTTCCATTAACAGCAATCACCATCCAACTGTAGCCTCATCTTCCTTAAAGTCCTTGTAGTATCTGTACTGTAAACATAACTGGTTGTCACCAAAGCAGAAGAAGTCTGTCAGACATGCTGGGAAACATAAAGAAAATACACTTTGATATAATCATAAATCAGTATCTAAAGAGCAATAGAGAACATAACTTGACAAATTAAGGGACGGTTTCCCTATAATACACTTAGATTGCAAAGAATAAAGAAAAATAATTTAAACAATTCTCTACTAACAGTATTTCAGTCTGAAGCAATTACTGCTAGAGAAAATGAACACATTTTAATGACACAATATAACTAATGCAATTGGTGATGTTAAATCTTGAAAAGGCATAATCACTGTCCTGAACAATCAGAGAAACATGAGAATGGAAAACACAATAGTCTCAACATTGTAGAGTGTAGAAGGATACACTGTGACTTGGAACATTCAGAGACACTAAATGGAATTCAAGGATGAAGAGAAACAATAGAGAACAGACAAGTGGGTGAGAGCTGAGTGGAATGGGTACTGATAGTGAAACTTCATCGGCTTTCAGAAAAGCCTCAGGTCTTGGATTTGCAGCAAGAATTACACTGACATGTACAGAGTTCTTCACAATAACTAGGTTTTCCAACTTTTTAATGGATAATTCATTGACATTTAAAATACAACTGTGGGTTTTCTTCCATTAATTTGTGAACAAATGAGTCAGAGTATCTTTGTGAGATTTAAGCATGGTTTTACTCATTGCTCTTCATGTCCACACACTACTACAAATACGCAGTATTTTTTCCCTTTATTTCACTTCTTGGCATTCTGTTCTAATCACACCAATCAGAAATATTTTCTCATTGTTTTACTTTTTTCAAAATAAATTTTCAGAAGTTCATAGCCTCTGGGGACATTTTTTTCCAAATAGTCTTTTTTTTCTTTCCTATTGAAGAAGATAATAAAGCTCTCTGGATCCAGTGGCCATCTGCCTCTGAGGTAAATCGCTCATAGAGTAACTTATAAAGCATTCTTCAGAAAAGGAAAGTTGCTGTGACTTAGTAAAGAATTTCCCATTCATGAATTCTGAACTTCAATAATGATGTAATGCAGTTAAAATGATGGGAAAATTTCTATCACTTTCAGTAGCAAGATTCCAAACTCCACCCACTGAGCAAACTACAATGCCAATGCCGCCTTTAATGTGTGCGTACACATTAAATATGATAACATTCATTTTCATGTTTCAGAAAAGATTTTCTTTGAAGAGCAGCCCAGAAGATGATAGTATAATTCAGAGTCAAAAAAGACTGAATTTAATAAAAACGCTTTTTGCTAAAATGTATATTATTTAAAGTGCTTTTGGAGCATCACATAGAAATTGAGAGGGTTCAAACTCTTTTCCATCCAGTCACTAATACTACTTTTGGGCTTTGTAACTAAACCAAGACTTTAAAGGAAGAAGTATTTTGAATCCCATCCTGATAACTTTCATTCTGACTTGGAATCTTCATAGTTTCCTCCTCACCAACAGCAGATCCTGGGGAGGAATCTTTAAGTTGATAAGGGCACACAGCATTATTCTAACATTTAATTTACAAAATAAAATTAAAAGTCAGCTTTAATTCCAAGTCTACAATACAGTGCATTATAAATGATACAGTTTACTGTTTGTCAATCATCTGTCAATATTCCAGAAATTTCTTTAAAAGTGAATGCCTCAGAGCAAAGGGCCCTCACCTATTCTAAAGACAGTGTTAATGTATCTGTTTTATCTATAATTAATTGTATGTTATTTTAATTTTTATTTATGACTACTTGAAAGACTACGCTAAATTCAAAAATTCGCAAAAAAGTTTAATCAACTATGATTTTATTTTTTCTTCATGTCAAAATAAGTAAGTCAGTAGTTATAATTTGATGTATATATTTCAACCAATACTTATTTTATTACATTAAAAGAGTCTCTGACAAGCTAAACCATTTGCAGCAGGCTTAGGAACACTGAATCACCTGGAAAGCAAACTCTCCAACTTGTTGAGCTGTGGGCCTTCAAAGTTATGCAATTCACACCAAGTCTCCAGCTTTAAAGACATATGTAGGGTAGATTTTTAGTGATGTAACTGTCTTTGAGTTACTTATGTTCCTATTAGTAACCATTAATACATATTTCCACTAGTAACACCAATAACACTCATTACATCCCCAAGTTAAACTTTGGCACTTTGATCTGTCACCAGTTTCAAACAGGAGTGAGTAGATGCTTGTTCATTTCCCCAATGGAGTGTTTCCACATCACAGTATTTAAATCCTATTTGAAAGTGGTTAGGTACTCACAAAAGGTTATGGACAAAATAATATGGAACTGTTAGGTCTAAGGAAAAAGGATGACCCAATGTTAGATAGATATGAAAATGGGTGGATCTGAGAAGACTTAGGTTGAGGGGTAAAACATATCAAAATATAATATGTGTAATTCTCAAACACTAAGAAAACAGTTTTAAAATGTGGTACCTCAGTGATAGCAGTTTACTTAGGCAAATCTCAGATGATCATGATCCTCCTGAAAATTTTAATCTTTCTATTGTGATCTAGATACTGGGTTTCAAAATTTTACTAGGTGACATGAAAAGCTGAAAAATATACATGGCTTTGCAAAAAGAAATGCAGCAGTAAAATGCAAGATAATATGCTTCTTCTGCATGTGAGTAAATGAGATTATTAGCTTCAAGTGAAAACTTAACATTCGAAGATGAAGAGAGCAAAACTTGAAATTCATGAAGAGGGGCAAATTTGTTTTATTTTAGGAATTATGAGCCAGCATTGAAATCATTGTATATCACAGTGCTGTCTTTTATTTTTTGTTTGAGGTGTGTCAAATAATTTAATAAAGAAACCTAAACACATTACTAGAAACCAAACGATAATAGAATTTCATCTCCGACAGTGGATTCCAATTGCATGAGCATGAGAGGCAACGTCTTTCAAACAAGAATCTACATACACCCTGTTTCTTTGTTCCTTGCTTCTGTTTGAAAAAAAAAAACATGGGGATATTTTTATATATATCAATAAAATAGACCAGAAAGTCAATGTCTGATGGCAGTTTTTGTCTCTCAGTGAGTGTAGTAGAGGATCTGAAATGAGACTGCCTCTTGCTTTCCACTTATTTCTATAAGCCATGACATGCCCCTGAGTGTGAGATTGACTTAATTCATATCTAATAAAGAGAATAGAACCATGGCATAGGGATGTCACTTCTGGCAGTGCTTGTTTTGTTTCCTGTAGGGAAAAAAGTCTCAAATCATCAAACTTATCTAAATTTTAGTTTCTCTAAATATGATCACATTTTTACTCAGATACTACATTACAAAGCATAGCTTCTGTAGACAATTCCCAATGTAAATCAGAATCCTGACAAGACCTAAGAAAACTACAAAGTTGGTTAGCTTCTAATTGTTTCCCAAAGTTATCGCAGGGAGATTTTATGTTTATAAATATATAAAAAAAAATAGATGCAATTGTAATTAAATTAAGCTTTACCTCAATCTTGTTGCTTAAAGCTATCCTGTTGGAGGAGTGGCTTGTGTTAAAGCCATAAATAATAAATACTTCAGAAGAGCTAGCTCATGATGTGTCCTTATCAGATACTCTCTAATAACAGATACAAAAATAACAGAAATATACCAGATCATTTTTATTATAGAAACTTTATGTAAGTATTTTAGTTACAGCCTCAACATTCTCTGCAAGTGTCTCTACATTTGATCAATGTCAGAAACATGCTTAGCAAGGAAAGAATACAGAAATCTAATCCCCTGTCATGAGTTGGACATCACAGGCTAGAGGACATGTGTATTTTTTCCTGTTGATCTTGTTGAGTTGTTGTCCAGCAGAAATCAAAACAAACACTGACTTAAGAAAAAGTAAACTCAGTAATAATCATTAAGTCAGGACAGGAGGGTAAATTATCTCTATTTAGGTCTCTGAAATCAGAGATCAATTCATAGTTCCCGGAATACTTGTTCTCTAACCTGGCCTTATTTCATTTCAATTCAATGATGCAGAGACAATATTGCAACATTTTAAAAAATTGAATTGATTCTTATTTGCAAACATGTTTTCAATCTGTCTTCATTATTCAAAATTAAATGTGTATTCTGATACTCTGGAAGAGGGTTTTAGCATTATAGACAGACTATAGTTAAGGAGAACAAGTGTACATAAATCTAAGTGCAAACCCAAAGATAACAAAAAGTGATCATTTCAAGTAATATCTTTGCAAAGTTAAAAGTTAAAGATAATTTTTGTTTTAAAATAATATTAACTAAATGTGGACAGTTTTGAGGATTTCTGATTCATTTTCTCTCTCTCTCTCTCTCTCTCTCTCTCTGTCTCTGTCTCTCTCTCTGTCTCTCTCTCTCTCTCTCTCTCTCTCTCTCTCTCTCTCTCTCTGACTCTCTCTCTCTCTCTCTCTTTATTTCCTTCATCCTATCTCTTCTATCTGCTCTCATGCTCCTTTTAACAGCTCTGTTTGAGTGGTATGATTTGGAATTACAACATGAATAACTCGTTTTATTTAGTCTGTTGTCTGTTGAGCCTAGTGTACGAATACTTGAGTAAATCCTGTAACTGGCAGATTACTGCCTGCTGTCTCCTTTAGATTGAAGTTGCTCCACTGAGAGAGACGAGAGAAGCTCAAAATACCAGGAGAATAAGAATGTAAAAGGTTAGGGATGCTCCTATAATGCACAAGGCTCTTATTCAAGGTTATTTTGGCAACAGCATCCACTGGGGAGAGATTTTTTTTTTTTGCTTCTGAGTGGCCTGCATATCGTGCATCTTCCCAAATGCTGACTGTTGTTGGGATACATTCCCTATAGATGCAGCTATCTTGAGACACCCATGTCCCTGTAAGTAAGTAATACCATACTCATCCTCCAATAAGGACTCAAATAAACTCAGCGATTCAATAAGCTGTACATAGGTAAAATCATTTCTTTGGTTTGTCATTTGTGTTTTATCTGGGCTGAATGTGTCCCCTGAAATACAGTACAGTAAGTCCTTTTACTTTGTATTTAATTATCTGAAATTCTAGCAATGTAAGGAGAGAAGACTTCACAATTTAAAATCGTATAGAACATGTGTTTGACATATCTATTTTATCGTCCTGATTTCTTACTTGTCATAAAGTGAGATCTAAGAATGATAAAGAGAATCATTACATTAAACAATGATATATGCACACATTACGATTGAATAGCAGCAATAAGTATATTTATAATAGACCAGATACATTATTGCTACAAGCAGCACTAATTCATACCAGCTTCAATAAATGGAAGAAAAGATCAGAGATTTAGCCATTTAATGACAGGGAAGAACACTAAATGTGACATTATGTTGACTTCAGTGTTTTTACAAGTTAGGGGTGGAACTTCATATCTGTTTCTTTTTTCAGTGGATTCACATTTTTTCCATAGATGCTTTATATTAAGGTCATCAAAAGAACTTAATCTTTCCTATCATAATAAATATTTCATTTCAAGTAATATGCAGTTCATATTAATTAACACAATTGATTCATCTCCAATTATTAAAATGACACACATAAAAGCATTCTATTGTTTTTGAGTATGGTCGAGTGAAAAACACTGGTGACATACTTATTAGTGACACATTTTCTTGCATGAAGGTGATTGATTAACTTGAATAATAACACAGCTATATGAATTTATTCAGCACTACTAAATATGACTGTTCCAACTTTTAAGAAAGATCTTCACATAGAAATTTATATTTTGTTGTTCATAAAACCTTTTCATCAGTATGGTAGGAAACAATGAAAATGAGATTCAGTTATTCCTATAGGGGATAATGCCTAGAGACTTGATTCTGGAGCATTACATAGTCAGTGAAAATGATAGTTTAGTTAAATATTGATGAAAGAACAGAGTAGGAAACACCAGGAACAGCAATCCACAGAGGGAAATAAATAAACCATGTTACCACTGCAGATTGCAGGTGCTGGCTTCATGCTGCATCTATATGCTTCCATAAGTGGAAACATTAATAAGAGGAAATGTTTGAAGATTCAACAATTCTAGCCAGAATATTAGCAGAATATACACTTGGTGCAAATATATTAGGGGTATGACTGCTGACAAGGTAAATATAAAAGGCATATGGAGTTTTTAAATAATTCGTTTTGGTAGATTTGTATGTGTTTTGTTTAATAGCAAGCAATTAACTTCTTTAGTGATGTTTTTTGGCTTTCTATATGTAAATGATACTTATTCTATGATTATTTGTAGTTAGTAACAGTTTCCTTCCATAGAAGTCATTGATTTAATATTTTTCAAAAATATTTTCTATTTTTTAAAAAAACTATATTAATACAATGACAACAACAGAGAAGTAAATATGGAACTATCATGAAATTCCATGAGTTATTTTCATAAGATTTTTGCAACATGAGCAAAGACCATATTAAAGAATATGATTATTTGAGAAATCATGCTTAGTCCAAAAATGCAGAGACTGTATCCTGGCAAGGAAGAGTCAACAACATGTTATGTTGTGTGTCATTTTCACCTGTTACATTATTTAAGAATCTTACCATTTCTAATGTATTGGTCCTTATTACCAGGGTATCATTAATACATTGAATTAAAATTATATTTCATAAAATGTCAATAAAATTGATAGTATGGAATAGGCAAGTTGTTTCCATTCACAAAATAATCACTAAGTTTGGAAGGTGCTGGTTTTAATATGTATGGTTATTAATGAGACAAATTTAAAGTCTGAGAATAATAGGATTTCCACAGTACAGAAAAGAGCATGAGGAAGGGCACTATTGTTTTTAAAATACAAATTGGAATTGAATTTTACAACAAAATTTTTACCAGTTTGTAGTCATTTCTGTGACAACAGTCCCAGTTATAAACAATGCATCAGAGGGCATGTTGGCCTTATACTAAGACTTTATAATGGATAACAGCTGTAGATCATGAATCTGTGATGCTCTGCATTCATCTTGTGTTCCTATCATTGTGTCATGTTTCTTGGAGGTTAAAGACCTCCAAGAAAATTTTGGCACTTCCCAAAAGTGGATATCACTTACACATTCAGGTAAATTACTATGAACCTATTCCTCCTGCAGCGCAATCCATTAAGAGAGGCATGTGTCAAGACTGTAGAAGTAATTTTACATTCAAAGAGTATCAGTGGACATTTGCTGCTAGCATCTCCAGGTGGTAAATCACTTACTCCAATCCTGTCCCAGGAAAGCACATAGAATAGGATCTTGTGTCTTCTTTACTGTGATTGGCAATTGATCATTGAGAAACTATCTCAGAGCATGTCCTGGAGATGCTGGTGGCATACTTTCTGTTTTTTTGTTTGTTTGTTTGTTTGTTTGTTTTTTAGCAAAGGATCATAGACTGATGTAGTCGTTTTATTGTCTCAATGCTAAGAAGTGAGAGGAGCCTTTTCACTCTCATTGCAAATACTAACCTCAGAAAGACACCTTTCAGTTCAGTCTTCTAGTATTACAGACTTAACTAGACCTGATCATGAAAATCTGTGTCATGTGGCTGTCACCTTCCCCACATCCATGAATCTGACCACTCCAGAATCATCAGTCTGAATTTCATACATCACTGGAGAAGGTTGGTCCAAGTTCTTGCACATCTAAAGAAGTGTTTCTTTAATCAGAACAATGAAGGCAGCAGCTCCTGTGTGGGTGCAGAGACTTTTATCATTGATACTTGGTGAGGCTGGGGTTGGGTATAAGTAGAAAGGGCAACTATTGGGGTGGAAGATTTCATCAGCAGATCTCTTCCTCTATAACCACAAGGTTTTAAAAACAAATAGAATGATTTTTTTAATCAGGTGCATTCTAGACCCTAACTTCCTGTAGAGGATGTCATCAGCATGACAACTTTCCTATCTGGAGTTTCTCAGGTATTCTGGGGTTTTAATGTCATTTACTCCTCCACTGTTATTTATTGATCTTTTTTCATCTTACAGAGGACCACTTCTCAGCTGCCTTCCTGCTCTCCCCAAATGTATGTCCTCCAAACATAGAGCTCAGGGCTTTTCTACAATTCAAAAGTCATTTTGCTAACTTCCATTTTTTCCAGTGAGAAGACAGCTAATCTTGTCTCCTGAGTTTGATAGGGATTAATGTTTAGAGGCAGAATTTTTCAATCATCTCACAATAAAAAAACTTTCCACTATTATCACATCTCTTTAGCATTGACTCTAAACATATGTCAGAAGGAGAAATTTTAAAAATACTTATTTTAATTTTTGCTAAATTAGAATGATGGTGTTCCCGCATTTAATTTAAATTTATATTTGACACATTTTGAATATTTATAGAAATGTGTGCATTATATAAGAATTATAGGTATAATGACCTAGATAGAAAGAAGTTTTGGAAAAATCTTTGATTACTTGAATTCATTACAATCATGATAAAAGTCAGTGTATCAATAAAAAATGTAAAGAAGTCTAAACGTTGCAAACTATATTAATAGAAACATGATCTCTAAAATGGGTAAAGTCTCTGCCCCTCTCTTTGGTTCTTTGGTACTCATTTCATAATGTGGTTTATAGATGAAGTATTTTAGAATTGTCCTTGGTACTACTATCTTACTTGTCTGGAAAGATGGTCTTTCCCCAGGAGAAAGTTATATTATCAATCCATAATAAAAGGTACAGTTCTAATACTAGGCAAAGTCTCCCATGGTGAAAACAACCATCCCTTGCAGGAAACAAAACTTTCTTCTCTAATAACTTCTTCTGTATGATGTAGAGAATGATCTATAATAGACATATTTTGAATTTTGGATGAGTGATTTTATTAAGCAAACCATAAGAAAAGAACAAATAAAAAATATAAATAGATAATAAGTAGCACAATAGCACCTTATCCAATACTGAAAACCTCCACCAGACATCAACTAGAAGAGACCCTTTAAGGCAACCAAATGGGGTTTCCTAATGATGCAGAATGTTCACTCTGCTGAGGCATCTAAAGAAAAGAAAGGATAGCAACAGACAGAGATTTTGGAACAGGCTGCTGACAACTGCCAGCTGAATACTGACTGGAGAAGGTAAAATTGTCAGCTGAAATCCCAGTTGCGATTTCTCCCCAGACATGACAGCCTCATGGCTGAAATTCCAGACACATATTTCCATTTTGGCATCTTTATATCAATGACTAAGTTGAAATGATTGCCGTTTGCTGTTCTCAAAGGCACAATATTGGGCTGTTTATCCTTCCTTAACTCTGAATTAAATGGGCAACTAATCTCCAGAAAAGTCTTTGGAGGTCATTTTAAAATAAACATACTTAGGACAGAAAAGAAGGAAGCCTCACTCCCAGAACCATATTCCCAGAGAGCTCTAACAGTACACACCAATTTATCAATGTAATAGTCATTATGTAGTCCGTTAAACACTACAGTCTCTACCTACTTTACACAGCCACACCCTCAGGTGTTTGCATTTCTCTTTCTACTCTTACTTGAGCTCATCTTTGCCACCAGAAAGAACAGGCAGAGTGTTTCTGCCCCTGAAGGTTGGTGCATTTTTCATCTTTTAGAAATTGACTCGCAAATTTCCATTCTCTCTTTTTCCATTATTTTTATATCTTTTAGGTAAATGTTGTAAAACTGTTAGAATTTTTAGTATTTATTCAGTTTTTAGAAGATTGATTTAGGAAGCTGAGGATCGTATTGAACCTTTGTAGTGAAATTTCACACGTTTCTCTTTGATCTCTAAAACTAACAATGTGTACTTTCCTTTAATTTTCAGCATTTATTACTAAATTTACATCTTGGCCTCTTCATTAACTCTAGTTATTGTTCACTGATTATGTCTTGAAGCTCATTTTAAAAATTAACCAGCCTTCTTTGTCTTTGTTTCTGTGAGTGATCATAACTGAATATATGATGGAGGAAGTTGTGCGAACTTAGGGATCATCGTTTGTTAGTAACTTGTTATTAGTGAAGAAATAAAATGGTCAAGGGGAAGGTAGAGAATGATTAGAATTCTTGCTGAGTCCAGGAACTCATCCCTGTTAAGTTCTGTTTCATAATACAACAGAAACCTTAGTAATACTCTTCATGGATGGTTAAAAATTTCTAAGTTTGTGGAATTTTACCTTTATTTTGAGGCATTTATATAATAAATAATTTTAACCACTGTCAGAACAACAGAAACAGGACTATTCCTGGACACGTACTAAAAGTTGAGATTATTTGTAAATGTTTGAATGAGAAACAAAAAGATTGTAATTCAAGTAGATGCTTGAATTGGTGTTTGTAAAAATACCTCAAATGTAAAATAATATATAAGTACAGTTATCTCCTCAGTACTAAAGTTTAGATGAATTGTAATGTCTGTGGCATTACCAGATAAATTCAAATGTCTGCTTTAAAAACTGCTGCAAAACATTAGCTCTGTCACCACTAGTACTCAGAAAGCTCCTTACACAAGTCTAGGTTCTGATTGCCCTCTACACTTTAGAATATATGAAGTTACTTGCTCTTAACTACAATAGCCAGCTTAAAGTGTTCTTATGGCAGAGTCATGGAAACAATACAAATAAAATGTATTTCTTTTCATCTTAGAATATGAAGACTTAGTATTACTTTTAAGATTCATTCAAAAATGCTCCACACCACTTGGTGTAAAGTGTATTCTGGATGGAGGTTGGTTGAATTGAATGGAAAAAAAAAAGTCACTCTCACAGAAAAGAGATGTTTTATGAGCCAAATATTGTCAAAGTTTGATATTTTTTCTATTTGTTACTACACAGAGCATTTCAATAAATGAGTATATTATGAATATTCAAGACTCAGAGCTCTTGAAATTTTCTACAGTGACCTCATGAATCATAACTTGCCTTACAAACAATGGATGGAATCATACAGAGCATGTTTACGTTCATTCTAATTGTAGAAATAATAATAGGATGGATTGGAAATGGGTTCATAGCTCTGGTGAACTGCATGGAATGGATCAAAAGAAGAAAGATCTCTGCAGTGAATCAAATACTCACAGCCTTGGCTTTCTCCAGAATCTACCTTCTTATGATGGTGTTCACTGTTATATCATTGTCTGCACAGTACTCACATGTCTTGGTAACTAGAAGAGTGGTAAAACTGATTAATTTCCATTTGATTTTCAGCCATCATTTTAGCATGTGGCTTGCCACATGCCTTGGCCTTTTTTATTTTCTTAAAATAGCTAATTTTTCTAACTCTATTTTTGTTTACTTAAAGATGAGAATTAACCAGGTTGTTTCAGGGACTTTGTTCATGTCCTTGGCCCTCTTGTTTCTAAACACTGTGCTGATAAACTCATACATTGATACCCAGATGGGTGACTACAGAGGATATCTGCTGTATGATCTCACTTCGAATTACACTGCATCATTTCACAGGGTCAATTTATTCTTAAACAACTATATTTTCACATCTATACCCTTTACACTTTCACAGTCAACTTTTCTCCTGCTCATCTTCTCCCTGTGGAGACATTACAAGAAGATGCAACAGCATGCACAAAGATGCAGAGATGCCCTTGCGAATGCCCACATTAAAGTCTTGCAAACAATGATCACCTATGTCCTTCTCTGTGCTATTTTTTTTCTGGCTCTTTCCATGCAAATTTGGAGTAGTGAGTTGCTGAAGAACATTCTTTATGTTAGGTTCTGCCAGATTGTTGCAGCACTTTTTCCTTCAGGACACTCGTATGTCTTGATCTGGGGAAACAACAACCTGAGAGGGACCTCTCTTTCTGTGCTATGGTGGCTGAGGCACAGGTTCACATCATGAGTCGCTAAAATATATTTCAGATCATCTTGCATATTCTAAAGGAAACTGAGTTCATAAGAAATACTCCAAGACTATTAATTTTCTTTAAAAAAATTGTTTTGCATTGCTTTATAAATTTTTCGTGTTATATCTGATAAATGTTATATGCAAATATTTCATGAGAAGCATAATATGCATGCATAATTTAAAATTAGAAAATTTATAATATATAAGATATAGTATATTTTAGATATCAGATTAACTAAAATAAATTCTTGCTTTAGGTTTAATTGAGGAAGACTTTGGAAAACGCTGAGAATCGTGAGCGACTTAATTATACTGGTGATACCCAAAGTACGAGTTTCAGAGTTTAGCATTCTTAAATACACTTATAATTTTAGGACTGTATAATGTATATTTACAAATATATTATATGTTTACATTATTTTTCCGTCTTGTGCTATAATTGTTTCTAATTTTTAAATATGTAAAATAAGTAGAGCTCATGATAATTTAATGAAATTCTAATTACCCATTGATGCTTCTTTTTGTCATTGAGTATCAGGGCTGAGATTGCACTGGCTGTCAAAGAAATAAAGATTTACAATATTCTGTGACTGGGTAAATTCATAATTAGCATAAACTCTTTTAAAATCATTTATTTACTATGTATACAGAGGTGTGTGTGTGTGTGTGTGTGTGTGTGTGTGTATGTGTTTTCATGTGTATTTGAATGGCAAAACACATAGGTGAAAGTTAGAAGACAACTTTAAGAATTTGATTCTTGTCACCATGTAGTTTCTAAGGATCAAGTAAGTGTCGTCAGACTTGACAACAAGAAATGTTACTCACTGAGATAACTCATCATCCCTAACTCATCCAATTTTACATGATGTTATAATTTTGTAAATAGCAGAAATTAAATAAATGTGTAAAATATATTTTTAAATGTTCAAATGTTCTAAGATATGAAACAAAGAGGGAAACACAATTTGTGCCCATCATCAGGGTGTTAAATATGGTGTTCAGTTCGATATAATTGTACTCATTTTAGAACGAGACAATTTTTTTCTCCCCCTCAAAGAAGAAGGGGAAGGAGGTTTGGAAAAGGGACTGTGGGAGGGGGTGCAGTGAGCTGGATTTAAGGTGAATTACTAAAAAATTAATTTAAATTAAAATTAAAAATTAAAACAAAAAAGGAGAAGAAATGAGGTATAGATCTAAACTTTGAATTCACAACAGGGAAAACTAAAATGACCAAGAAGTACTTAAAGAAATGTTGAAAGTCCTTAGTCTTCAAGGAAATCAAAATCAAATCTATCATGAGATTTCTTTTTAATCAAAAACTCGAAAGATCAAAAACTCAAGTGACTGCACACACTGATGAGGGAGCAAAGGAAACACTCCTCTTTTGGTGGCTGTCCAAACTTGTACAACCACTCTGGAAATCAATTTGTCAGTTTCTTAGAAAATTAGGAATAGTGCTGCCTAATACCACTCATAGGCATATACATTGAAAATGTTTCATGATCCCACAATGTTGCTTGCTAAATTGTATTTATACCAGCTTAATTCTTAATAGACAGAAACTGAAAGCAACACAGATGCCCCTCAACTGAAGAATGAACACATAAATTGCGATTTATTTGCACAATGAAACAGGATTCGACTTAGCTATTAAAAAGGAAAAACATCATAAATTTTGGAAATTCATCGATGGAACTAGAAAATATCCTGAGTAAGGTAACCCAGAACCAAAAGAACATGCATTACAAAAGTATAGCATGACTGTTCTCAGGCAGACTTCACTTAGCAGATGACTGAAACAGAAGCAGAGACCCACAGGCAAACATCAGAGCAGCAACTCAGGGAGTGTTACTGAAGAGTTGGGGACAGGATTGAGAGCCCTGAAGGGGATAGGAACTCCACAGAAAGACCACCAGAGTCAACTAATCTGGACCTTTGATAGCTCTATTAAAATAGAAAAGGAAGATTTTCTGTTAAATATGAGTGGATGAAAGTTGAGTTTGACAGTCCAGTATGATGATTAGTGAGAGAGTCTTGGCTACCTATGCATAACAAAGCTTAGCTCAGAAAAGCTGCTTGCTGCTTAAGGACAGAGTTCCCTTAAGGATTTATTTCTGTCTTTTACAAACTGTGTTCTATTCTATTAAAGTAAAAACAATATCATTCACAAATGGGGCAATGTTAGATTTAGATTCTATGCTATGTTCATTGGATTAAGAAAGGCTTGCCTTTATTTCCTGCCTTCTTTGATAAAAGACTAGCATTTCTTTTTAGTTCCTTTTGTTTGAATGTTACTACTTCCTCAGATTACTGAGACTTGTCTTTTGGAAAGTTTGGCTGAAGAGTTTACAGCTAAGGCCTTGGTATATGTATAACCTCAGCACTGCCTTTCTTTCTGTTCTGACTCACTAAAATGTTACATGATCTACATGCAAGTGCTTGTTGAGAAAGGAAGAAGCCATTTAGTTCATGTGTGTCCACCATATGTAATGTGCCCCTGATTGTTTCAGAAAGCGGATTTAAAGGAAATAAAAATCAGAGAGGCTTGGAGGCAGACTTTCAGTAGGAATCCTGGCATTTTTTTTTAACTTTTTGTTTTTTTTTGTTTTGAGACAGGGTTTCTCTGTGTAGTCCTGGCTGTCCTGGAACTCACTTTATAGTCCAGCCTGGCCTTGAACTCAGAAATCTGCCTGCCTCTGCCTCCCAAGTGCTGGGATTAAAGGCATGTGCCACCAATGCCTGGCTGGTATTTTCTTGTAAAACATTTGTGAGGGAGGGAAGGTAGAAGAAAGAGAGGGAGGGGTAAGAAAAGAGGGAGGGAGACAGAGAGAGAGGAGAGAGAAGCAGAGAGAGAGAAAGTGAGAGAGAGAGAGAAGCAGAGAGAGAGAGAGAGAGAGAGAGAGAGAGAGAGAGAGAGAGAGAGAGAGAATTTAGGCTGTGGGGTCAATCCAGGAAGGCTGAGAATTCCACATGGCCTTTTAGAAGAAGGTAGCAGAGGATGAACCTGCAGTCTTCAATATCTCCAGATTAACCTAAAAAGGCAGATCTTATGGGATGATGCACTTAAGAATTGGTTTCTTAGAACTAGAAAAAAAAAGATGGTGAAATAGAGTCATGTGAGACCTCAGGGAAGCAGAACTAGAACAAGAATGGCAGCCACAGATATGGGAGTGCAGACAAAGGCACATGTTGTTGTCCAGAAGGACTGGCCTGCATACCACCTGGAGCCTTGGGCCACCACTGGGTCTGATTTGCCTAGGTGATACCTGATAGGCTGTCCATAGATATGGAACCACTGAAGCTGCTTCTCCTGCTGCCCACCCTGCTAAGAGTAGGGAAGTGCATGATGCATTGGTGCCCACAAGCTACACACATGATGGTCATGCTCTGACACTAAAGACAGGGTGGTATACAGCAGCCTGAAACTCTTGAAGGTCCTGTACCAAATATGGTGCCCAACCACACTATCACCCTGATTGAGCAACATTTGGATGTCTAAGGTGAAGAACAGTTCATTTTCTGGATTAAGCCTCCTCAAAATATCGTGGTTCTTGCTGCCAGAGATAATGTTGATATCCATGGTCTGTAATGCCACCTGAGACCATGATGATGTTTGTGGTCCACATTGTTGCTAGAAATCATTTTGATGTCACTGTCCATGCTGCTGCCAGCTTGTATTATGCAAGGAAATTTCTTTTGCAGTGGTAGTGTAGTATTGACTTCAGACTCCTAACTTAGAATAAGAATCATCAAAAGTTTCTGTGATAACCTCTTGACCCCTTCAACCAACCCCACCAAACACAGAAACAGTCCATAGAGAAAGCTATTGAAGACCTCTTTTAAATTTGTGATAAAAAATACTAAAGTGTAACTCTTCACAGTTGATTTCCTATGTTGGTGGTGGTGAGGTGGCGGCTAAATTTTCTTTAAGAGGCTGCCCAATGGGAGTTTGGCCATGCTCCATTGAATATGTGGATAACACAAATTGTACTTAGTGTTTTTTCTATCTATTTTTTAGGGTGGGGGTTGCTGTGTAGTGGTGGAAGGGTAGACCTCTGAGTTGTGGAAGGAAGGGATGAACAGGGTACATTGTATAAAATTCCCAAATAATTAATAAAAATATTACATTAGTGGTGTGGAGGAAGAGTCTCATGAAAGGACACAACCTCTAACAAAACCTGGGTGTGTATACGAACAGTAGAATATAATTACAACCATCCCAGCTGCCTTATGATACAAACCTCAGACTGTAACCTCATCATTATGCAGTGACCAAAACAGCAATGGTCCTGAGCTGTGGAGACTGAAAAGTTTGCTAGGGAGGGAAGAACACTGTTCCAGGCAGAGGACTAAGGTTAGTTCCCAGTACCCACAGTGTCACAGCAATTTATAACTCTAATTACAGAGAATTTAATTCCCTCTAGTGACCTCCATAGATACTAGACACACATGCTTCAAAGACATACATGAACACAAAACATTTATACATGTAAGGTAAATAAATACAAAAAAGATAGCTTTAAAATAATTTAAAATTTGTGTTGATGTTTTTATCTCTGTAACTTTAGATTTTCTTTTTTCTTTTTTTTTAATTTATTTCCTTTTTTAAATCACATCTTAATTTACTTTTTTACACAGAGGTTATAAACACAAAAAGTCAGTATGTGGGGAAGGGAATGGCACCAGAGCATAGGTGTTTAGGGGGAGTATAGATACCTTTCAGAACAGGGTATCAGCTGGATGTAGGTTCAGGGGACAGGTCACTATGACTCTGCCTATGATTTACTTGTCCTTATCTAAGTTGGTACTGTCCACCCAGGCTGCCTATTTATAAGACCTATGACTCCTCGGGCTGAAAAATTTCCACAGAAGCTGCCTGTTTACAATAGCTTATAGCCTTCTGTTTCAGTATTTTTCCATAGAGACCTAAGACTTTGTATTAGCATGTATGTATGTCAGGTCTATTGCTGATTTTAGGCCTATGTCTGATTTTAGGCCTTTAGTGTATAGGCAGGGCTGCTTCGGACATCTCCTCCCTTCTCTAAGTATAGAAGGGCCTTGGCGATTCTATTCTTGTGAAGGCGGGGATAGAGGCCTGTCCTCCAATAATTGAAGGGGATCTTGTAATGGCTCCGGTCCTCCTGTCGTTGTCCAGTGAAGCATGAGGGCCATATCCATCCTGATGTCTTTTTCCTGGAGAGGGGATACTTTTGACATCAAACCCTATGCAGTCAGGTTTGTCCCTCAGGGAATCCAGATAGATATTTTTAACTTTTATTTATATTCCCTTGCAGTGCTTAGCCTCGCAGCCTAAGCAAGAATTCAGATCGCCAATCAGAGAGGGTTCTGGGTAGCCCCTCTCTGCTTGGTCTAGGGGTGGTAGTCTCCTCTTTTAGGTTGGGTGGAGATGGGTTTGAGGAACACCTTGGATAAAGTAACAACCTCATCTTGAGTCTTGTGGACTTCCATAGCTAACTTATGATAATGTATCTGAATAGGTTTTGGACCAAATTATCTATCTGTTGTATCACAAAGTTAGTCAGCCTATTTAAGGCCCGGGACCAAAAGAAATCAGCAAAAATAACCCAATTAATGGTCCCAAGATGGGAGGAAGTGGGGTTGACAACCATGGAGAGGTTGAAAACCAGTCCTTGTACCAGCTCTCATATTTCTCTTTCTCTCTCTGTCTTTTCTCTGGGCCTTCTCTGACCTTTTTCATGTTCTCTTGAACCATCCCTGTCTTCTCTATGTAAGGGCAACAATCTCCTTTAAGGGCTGTACACAGTCAAGAACTGTACACAGCCTTTTCTATTGTAGAAGAGTAAATCAAGTCCAATAAAGTCCTTTGTTTTTGGAGATCATTTCAGACATCAAAACGAGGGATTTCTTCAGATTAGTGATATCAATCTCTAGCTGTTGGGTGTCCTGTCAATGGTCCATCAAAGGTCTGAGTAGTATAAGTCTGGTGGCCAGCATCAAGATTAGAGCTTCTACCAGCAGACATCATGGGTGTTTAATTTTACCAGGAAAGGAAAAAGAAGGGAATTCTCAGGGAAATTTGCCTTCCCTGGAGGTCAATTGTTATTCATCTTATTTATAGTTGGGCCTGGCTTTGTGGGGTTATCTATTTATTTCATTAAACTTTTTGGCAGCCATTTAGCTGTGTCTTCTGTGGTATCAAACAGGCATATCAGTCTTCAGCCCCATATGAGAACTGGGTCCGGATCATTCCATTTAAGGGTAAGAAGGACATTCCACATAGCTATGGCATAGTCTTTAGTGGTCTCAGCGATGCCAGAGGCAGTCAGCAGCAGATTTGTCATGAGCTTTCAGTTTTAGAGAGTTAAAAGTAAACAAGGAATGATGGAGAGTGTTTCAGGAGACTCCTAATCTGGGGAAACAGTTCCCCCTCTTTTATTTTTAAAAACACATTTTTCAGAGTTCTTGTAAGATCTGGGCAGAAGTGCCAGCAGCTGCTCCTTCCACACTCAGAGAGTCATAAAGATACTATTTAAAGAAGTACAAATCTACATTAATAATCTCTTTTATCAAAGAACTGTTATAGAACAGCCAAAAAACTAATCAGTCTTCATAATATATCGATTGATAATAGCTTCTTCTACTTTTTGTAAAATTTCTCCTCTTTTGTCAATTGGTTGTTGAGGGAAATTAGGATTTACATCTCTCTTGAGAATATTAAACAGAGACTAAAATTCATTTGTGGAGAGCTTAAAATAAGATTTTAGCCAATTAGCATCTCCTAGAAACTTTTGAAAATAATTTGAAATAAGTAAGCTATCTTTTTTTTGTCAGACCCATTATATTTTTTATTGGATATTTTGCATATTTACCTTTCAATGTTATCTCCTCTCTTATTCTCCCCCTAACCCCTTATCCCATACTCCCTCCTCCTAATCTTATGAGAGTGTGCTCCGAACATCCTCCCAAACCTATCTCTCTGCTCTCAGATTCTCCAACACTAGGGAATCCAAACTTTTGGGGACCATGGTCCTCCAATTCCACTGATGTCTGACAAGACCACTCTCAATTACCTGTTCTCAGGCTGGAAGTTTAGACCCTGGGAGCTCTGGTTGAATCTTTTGATGCTCATTCTAAAAAGGACAAAAACATTCACACTTTGGTCTTCCTCCTTCTTCTTGAGTTTCATGAGGTCTATGCATTGTGTCTTAGGTATTGTGTGCTTTTGGGCTAATACCAGCTTATCAGTGAGTGCATAACATGTGTGTTCTTTTGTGATTGGGTCATCTCACTCAGGATGATATTTTCTAGCTCCATCCACTTGCCTAATTATTTCATGAACTCATTGTTTTTAGTAGCTGAGTAGTACTCCATTGTGTAAATGTACCACATTTTCTGTATCCATTCTTCTGTTGAAGGACATCTGGGTTCTTTCCAGCTTCTGGCTATTATAAATAAGGCTGCTATGAACATAGTAGAGCATGTGGCCCTGTTGTAGGTTGAAATATCTTCTGGGTATATGCCCAGGAGTGGTATAGTTGGGTCCTCAAGTAACACTATGTTCAATTTTCTGAGGTACCGCCAGAATGCTTTCCATAGTGGTTGTACCAGCTTGCAATCCCACCAACAATGGAGGAATGTTCCTCTTTCTCCACATCCTCGCCAACATCTGCTGTCACCTATGTTTTGGATCTTAGCCATTCTGACTGGTATGAGGTGGAATCTCAGTGTTGTTTTCATTTGCATTTCCCTGATTACTAGGGATGCTGAACACCTCTTTAGATGCTTCGCAACCATTCAAGTTTCCTCAGTTGAGAGTTCTTTGTTCAGCTCTGTACCCCATTTTTTAATAGGGTTATTTGATTGTCTGGAATCTAGTTTCTTCAGTTCTTTGTATACCTTGGATATTACCCCTCTATCAGATGTAGGGTTGGTGAAGATCTTTTCCCAATCTGTTGGTTCCCGCTTTGTCCTATTGACAGTGTCCTTTGCTTATAGAAGCTTTGCAGTTTTATGAGATCGCATTTGTCAATTCTTGATCTTAGAGCATAAGCCATTGGTGTTCTGTTCAGGAACTTTTCCCCTGTGCCCATGTGATCAAGGCTTTTCCCTAGTTTCTCTTCTATTAGTTTCAGTGTAGCTGGTTTTATGTGGAGGTCCTTGATCCACTTGGAATTGAGCTTTGTACAAGGAGATAAGTATGGATCAATTTGCATTCTTCTACATGTTGACCTCCAGTTGGACCAGCACCATTTGTTGAAAATGCTGTCTTTTTTCCACTGGATGGTTTGAGCTCCTTTGTCGAAAATCAAGTCACCATAGGTATGGGGGTTTATTTCTGGGTCTTCTATTCTATTCCATTGATCCTCCTGACTGTCTCTGTTCCAATACCGGGCCGTTTTTAATCACTATTGCTTTGTAGTACAGCTTGAAATCAGGGATGGTGATTCCCCAGAAGTTCTTTTATTGTTGAGAGTAGTTTTCACTATCCTGGGTTTTTTATTATTCCAAATGCATTTTAAGATTGCTCTTTCTAGCTCTGTAAAGAATTGAGTGGGAATTTTGATGGGGATTGCATTAAATCTGTAGATTGCTTTTGGCACAATAGCCATTTTTACTATATTAATCCTTCCAATCCATGAGCTTGGGAGATCTTTCCATCTTCTGAGATCTCCTTTGATTTCTTTCTTCAGAGGCTTGAAGTTCTTGTCATACAGGTCTTTTACTTGCTTGGTTAGATTCACACCAAGGTATTTTATAATATTTGTGACTATTGTGAATGGTGTCGTTTCCATAATTTCTTTCTCAGCCAATTTATTCTTTGTGTAGAGGAATGCTACTGATTTGTTTGAGTTAATTTTATATCCAGCCACTTTGCTGGATCAGGTTTAGGAGTTCTCTGGTGGAAGTTTTGGGGTCAATTAAGTATACTATCATATCATCTGCAAATAGTGAAATTTTGACTTCTTCCTTTCCAATTTGTATCCCTTTGATCACCTTCTGTTGCCTAATTGCCCTGGCTAGGACTTCCAGAACTATATTGAACAGGTAGGGGGAGAGTGGGCAGCCTTGTCTAGTCCCTGATTTTAATGGGATTGCTTCAAGTTTCTCTCCATTTAGTTTGATGTTGGCTACTGGCTTGCTGTATATTGCTTTTACTATGTTTAGGTATGGACCTTGAATTCCTGATCTTTCCAAGACCTTTATCATGAAGGGGTGTTGAATTTTGTCAAATGCTTTCACATGAGATATGATCATGTGGTTTTTTTCTTTGAGTTTTTTTATATAGTGGATTACGTTGATGGATTTCCATATATTGAACCAACTCTGCATTCCTGGGATAAAGCCTACTTGATCATGATGTATAGGTGTTTTGATGTATTCTTGGATTCGGTTTCGAGAGAATTTATTCAGTATTTTTGCATCGATAATCATAAGGGAGATTGGTCTGAAGTTTTCTTTTCTTGTTGGGACTTTGTGTGGTTTAGGTATGAGCGTAATTGTGGCTTCATAGAATGAATTAGGTAGTGTTCCTTCCGTTTCTGTTTTGTGGAATAGTTTGAAGAGAATTGGTATTAGATCTTCCTTAAAGGTTGGTAGAATTCTGCACTAAAACCATCTGGACCTGGACTGTTTTTGGTGGGAGACTTTTAATGACTGCTTCTATTTCTTTTTAGGTTATGGGACTGTTAAGATGGTTTGTCTGCTCCTGATTTAATATTGGTAACTGGTACTTGTCTAGAAAATTGTCCATTTCATCCAGATTTTCCAATTTTGTTGAGTATAGGCTTTTGTAGTGGGATCTGATGATTTGCTGAATTTCCTCAGTTTCTGTTGTTATGTCACCCTTTTCAGTTCTGATTTTATGATTTGGATACTGTCTCTCTGCCCTCTGATTAGTCTGGCTAAAGGTTTATCGATCTTGTTAATTTTCTCAAAGAACCAGCTCCTGATTTTATTGATTCTTTGTATAGTTCTCTTTGTTTCTATTTGGTTGATTTCAGCCCTGAGTTTAATCATTTCCTGCCATCTACTCCTCTTGGGTGTATTTGCTTCTTTTTATTCTAGAGCTTTCAGGTGTGTTGTTAAGCTGCTAGTGTGTTCTCTCTCCAGTTTCTTTTTGTATGCACTTAGAGATATGAGTTTTCCTCTTAGCACTGCTTTCATTGTGTCCCATAGGTTTTGGTATGATGTGTCTTCATTTTCATTAAATTCTAAAAGTCTTTAATTTCTTTCATTATTTCTTCCCTGACCCCATTATCAATGAGTAGAGTATTGTTCAGTTTCCATGTGAATGTGGGCTTTCCATTGTCTTTGTCGTTATTGAAGTCCAGTTTTAGACCATGGTGATCTGACAGGATGCATGGGATTATTTCAATTTTTTTGTATCTGTTGAGGCCTGTCTTGTGACCAATTATATGGTCTATTTTGGAGAAGGTACTATGAGGTGCTGAGAAAAAGGTATATTCTTTTGTTTTGGGGTGAAATGTCCTATAGATATCTGTTAAGTCCATTTGGTTCATAACGTCTCTAAATTTCACTGTACCTCTGTCTAGTTTCTGTTTCCATGATCTGTCCAGTGCTGAGAGTGGGGTGTTGAAGTCTCCCACTATTATTGTGTGAAGTGCAATGTGTATTTTGAGCTTTAGTAAGGTTTCTTTTATGAAAGTTGGTGCTCTTGCATTTGGTGCATAGATGTTCAGAATTGAGAGTTCATGTTGGTTGACTTTTCCTTTGACAAATATGAAATGTCCTTCCTTATCCTTTTTGATATCTTTAAGTTGAAAGTCAATTTTATTAGATATTAGAATGGCTACTCCAGCTTGTTTCTTAGGACCATTTGCTTGAAAATTTGTTTCCTAGCCTTTTATTCTAAGGTAGTGTCTGTCATTGTCACTGAGGTGGGTTTTCTGTATGCAGCAAAATGTTGGATCTTGTTGGCATATCCAGTCTGTTAGCCTATCTTTTCATTGGGGAATTGAGTCCATTGACATCAAGAGATATTAAGGAGAGGAGACTGTTGGTTTCTGTTATGTTTGCTAAAAGTGGAGGCATTGTTTGTGTGGCTATCTTCTTTTGGGTTTGTTGGAGGCGGATTACTTTCTTGCTCTTTCTAGGGTATGATTGCTCTCCTTGTATTGGGGTTTTCCTGCTATTATCCTTTTTAGTGCTGGGTTTGTGGAAAGATATTGTGTAAATTTGGCTTTGTCATGGAATATCTTGGTTTCTCCATCTATGGTAATTGAGAGTTTTGCTGGGTATAGTAGCCTGGGCTGGCAATTGTGTTCTCTTAGGGTCCATATGACATCTGTCCAGGATCTTCTGGCTTTCATAGTCTCTGGTGAGAAGTCTGGTGTAATTCTGATAGGTCTGCCTTTATATGATACTTGGCCTTTTCCCTTACTACTTTTAATATTCTTTCTTTGTTTTGTGCATTTTGTGTTTTGATCATTATGTGACAGGAGGTATTTCTTTTCTGGTCTAGTCTATTTGGTGTTCTGTAGGCTTCTTGTATGATTATGGGCATCTTGTTCCTTAGGTTAGGGAAGTTTTCTTCTATGATTTTGTTGAAGATATTTATTGGTCCTTTAAGTTGGAAATCTTCACTCTCTTCTATACCTATTATCCTTAAGTTTGGTCTTCTCATTGTGTCCTAGATTTCCTGGATGTTTTGTGCTAAGAGTTTTTTGCATTTTGCATTTTCCTTGACAATTGGTCAATATTTTCTATGGTATCTTCTGCACCTGAGATTCTCTTTTCTATCTCTTGTATTCTGTTGGTGATGGTTGCATCTGTGAATCCTGATTTCTTTCTTAGGTTTTCTATCTCCAGAATAGTCTCCCTTTGTGATTTCTTTATTGTGTCTATTTCCATTTTTATGTCCTGGATAGTTTTGTTCAATTCCTTCACCTATTTTGTTGTGTTCTCTTGTGATCCTTTAAGGGCTTCTACCTGTTTACCTGTGTTCTCCTCTAATTCTTTGAGAGTGTTATTTATGTCCTTCTTAAAGTCCTCTATCATCATCGTTAGAAGTGATTTTAGATCTGACTCTTGCTTTCTTGGTGATATGGGGAGTTCAGGACTTAATGTGGGAGAACTAGGTTCTGATGATGTCATGTGCTCTAGGTTGCTGGCCCTTGTATTCTTGTGCTTGCCTTTTGCCATCTGGTTCTCCTCGGTGCTACCTGTGCTGTCTCTGACTGGAGCCTGTCTTTCCTATTCTCTTGGTTGTATCAGAACTGTTTAGGTTGGGTGTTGCTGCTGAGGTTAGAGCTAAGGCCAAGATCTGCTCAGTGCATGGGCCCAGACCGGAAGGAACCAGTTCTCTGGGCCAGGAGAGAGTTCCCGGATCCCTGTGGGTCCTAGTTACTCCCTGTTTGGGGCAAATGTTGCTGACTCCTTGCTTAAGAAGCTGCTTGGGTTAGAGCTCCTGGGAGTCCTGCTTCCCCTGGGTTCTGTGAAATTGGGTATAGAGCTGCCACCTGCAATCTGCTGCGTGCTCGGTCCCAGACCAGAAGGAACCAGTGCTCCGGGCCAGGAGTGAAATCCCTGGGTCCCAGTGGGTCCCAGTGGGTCCCAGTTACTCCCTGTTTGGGGTGGGTGTTGCTGTCTCCTTACCCAAGATACTGCCTGGGTCAGAGCTCCTGAGTGCCACACTTCTGCCAGGTTTTGTGAGGTTTGGTGCAGAGCTGCCACCTGGGATCAACTTTAGATTTTTCTTAATCTCCTATCAACATTTTGTCCATCTTCTACTTATTGAGGCTTACAAATAACTTTGATATCTAAGGAATCATAAAACTCCTTGTGAATTGTAATTTAATACCTTTTTCCTGTAAAATTAACTATTCTCTTTAAAATATTTGAGACTATAAGTTTTTATTAACAATGTTGTAAACAAATTATAAAACGATTGGTTTGTGTGTTATAACCTATTTGTGTGAGATGGTGTTTTTCTTATGAAAAGCAGTATGCTTTAGTCCGTATATGTTCAGCAGTACTTAAAAGAGTTCAGCAGAAGAACAATTCACCAATGATCATCCAAGTCTACCTGTTAAACTGTTCCCCTAGTGTAGACTGGAGACTCTATGAGGGAAGAGGATCAGCTCTTGAAGCTGGCTTTTAAGATGTTGCAGGTCATTCATTACCCTCTGTTGAAACTTGCTATTTCCCAGGATGAGAATAAATAAGTGAGTTAGGAGAAAGATGTTAAATGTTAAGAATACAAAACTAATTGACCTGTTCAATGGAAACAAAAATGCTAACCACCATACCACCTGCATGCAAAAAATGTGAATTATAAAGAGGACGAGGAAAGACACCATCATTCTCAGGGCCTTCTTATGGTTCTTGGGTCTGGAATCTTCAGAGGGAGTAGAAATTCAAACAAGGTTTCAGAAGTGCCTCAAGGAAAAAAAATAAAAAAACAAGGAAAAAAAAAATAAATGTAGCAATGACGCTAGAGACACAAAAAAATGGAACTAATACATCATATCAAAAAATTATCTTTTGAAAAGTAATGGTCTTAATTGTATTTGAAAATAAAGTCAGATTGGTTTTAGGTATCACATAAATATCTACCCAAATAGGAAGTATTTCCAGCAGTAGAAAATGAAAAACCATTAAAAACAAAGAAAATACAAGAAAAACAAGCACTCCTCTCAAACTCCATTTCAACCAGAGGAAAAGGGGATGGGAGAAGTGGGCTATTTTGAATAAGTAGAAAATGCTGAGGCAGGTGGCAAGCCACATTGATAGTTGATTGGTTATAATCCAGAGTATATCAGAGCACTTTGCTAGACTGTAAGAATAATAGAAATGAGGAGCTAGTTCTAGTATGGTTGCATCAATAAATACCACCAACACAGAACTGATTCTGGAAGCTGCCAAACAGAGTGGGATGAAGTTGATAAAAGGTGATTTTCTGGTTCTTGACCCAGTCAGAGCAGGTTACCAGTCCAATGAACACATTCCCCAGCATTCCAGTTATAAATACTGTGATTACCAGTATCAGATACATTTGATCCAATCCTGTAAGCAGTTAAATACAAAAACGGAATCCACACTTCTAGTAATTTGCCTCCCTGAGCAGTTCTCAAACAAACTTCCACAGAAAATCACTCTTTGCCATATTTGTCTTGCTATGTTCTACTGTAATTTCACCTTTGATTGAAAAACTCCTTCATCTGAGTAAATATTCACATATACTTAAGAAAAAATCTTAGTCCTAAGTTTTTGTCATTTTTCACCTTAGTGCCACACTTAATCTATAAAGATCTATTTATTAATACAGCCTTATACTTTTATTTAAAGGTGTTTTTAAAAAAATATTAAATTCTATTCAAGACAGTATCTATGTGCCCATCATCATCTGCATGTCCTTAAATCTCCCATTGATGTAATGTCTGAAATAATGTCAAATATATTAAAATCCAAATTGGAATCAGACTTTTTTCCCTGTAATATGTTCCTCTTCACCTGAAATACTATACTCTGTGGAACCAGATATCTTTGTTATTGTTAAAAATAAGTACATGAAGAATTCTCTATAATTTAGTTATGGATTCTATAAACATGCACTGTATTTGCTATGTGTATGACATTTTATAAAAGCAAAGGTTTTTTTTAAAGAGATAACCTTAAGGAAAACATAGGATAACATCAACAAAAAGAATGAGTGAACGATTATTTTTTTAAAAATAATACTGTGCATATACAGAAAATTAGTAAGTATGTACTTAAAGCACTCTTCTAGAGGAGAAAGAAGAGACATGATATTGGATCTTGGAGAGACTCAGAGAACTAACAGGTTAGATTTTGGATGAACTAAACAAACTACAAAAAGATACCCAAATATAGCTACTCTTCTGAGATTAAAGACTTATCTTTGGTAATTTCTTATAGCTTCCTTCTATATGTTTCTCAGGTATGTTTGAGTGGTCTTTACAATTAAGTATATTCCCAAGTTTTGAGCTCTAACATTCTATGTGTTATACTTGTTTTGGCTAGAGGCATGACAGTGGCAGTTTAGATTTAAAAGAAGCTAGAAAATTTCTTTAAGTAAAAATTTTTAAAGGAAAGGAGAGACACACCTGTGAACCTGTGTGTTTGTGTGTGTGTGTGTGTGTGTGTGTGTGTGTGTAAGTGATGGTATTAGAACAAAACTAAAAGAAAATAAAGAAATTTTGTAGTTTTAATTTTTAAAAGGCCAATGATAGTTCAGACCAGATTCATCTAGAAAGATGGAAAAACACTCATAGTGATAACAACCTCTGAGATGAAGAATCAATGACTATTTGTGACAAATTTGTTATTAGTGCAGGCCACATACAAACCAGATCAGAAAACAACAGATATCTAATATAACTGAATCAGTTTAGTTTACTAGAAGCAAAATGCTATGACTAAAGTGTCAGTGATGTCCCAATAAAGAAACTGAACATTATGAAACATACTAATATATTAAAGATGAAACTCCAAGAAAACAATGATTCATGAAAGAATCTTGAATGGAAAATGAGCGTTGATCAAGTCTACAATGTACATTATAACAGTCTTAGTAATTAAAGAGCAAGAATAAATTTTTCTTTATTAAAAAGTTGTCAACAAAAGCTCAGAATAAATATGATGCTTACCTCTCACTGAATTCATTGTTCTTAATTTTGAGAAAAAGTTTTTGATAAATTGTCATTCCATATATATATTGTTTTCAATTTTGTAATGTTTTACTCATTCTAGTAAATCAAGAAAAATAAAAGAAGACTAAAAGAACCAAAACAAGGTGAAGGAAGTTTTTGATGTGTTCTTGGATTGGTTTGTGAGAATTTTACTGAGTAATTTTGCATTGATATTCATGAGTAAGATTGGTCTGAAGTTCTTGTTCTTAGTTGCATCTTTACATGGTTTAGGTATCAGAGTAACTAGCTTTATAGAACAAATTATGTAGTGTTCCTTTTGTTCTATTTTGGGGAATGGTTTGAGGAGTATGGGCATTAACTTTTCTTTGAAGGTCCTATAAACTGAGTTCGAGGCCATCCTGGCTACAGAGTGAATTCCAGGACAGCCTGGGCTACACAGAGAAACTCTGTCTTGAGAAACAAACAAACAAACAAACAAACAAACAAACAAAACCCAAAAATTGGGAGGTTTTTGATGAACACTTCTATTTGCTTAGGGGTTATGAGATTGTATAGATAATTTACATGATCTTGATTTAACTTTGGTACATGTTGTCAGTCTAGAAAATCATCCATTTCATCTAGATTTTCTAGTCTTGTAAAGCGTAGACTTTTGTAGTAGGTTCTAATGATTTTTTAAATTTCCTCATTTTCTGTTATTATGTCTCCCTTTTCATTTCTGATTTTGTTAAATTGGATACTGTCTCTTGCCCTTTAGTTAGTCTGGGTAAGAGGTTATCTTATTTATTTTCTTAAAGAACTAGCTCTTGATTTTGTTGATTCTTTGTATCATTCTCTTTATTTCTAACTGATTGATTTCAGCTCTGATTTTGACTATTTCCTGCTGTCTACTTCTCTTGGGTATGTTTGCTTTTTATTTCTGTTTTACAGCTTTCAAATGTGCTGTTAAGTTGCCTGGAAGAGGTCTCTCCAATTTTTTTTTTTATTAAGGTATTTATTGCTATGACTTTTCCTCTTAACACTGCTGTTTTCATTGTTTCTTATAAGTTAGGGTATGATGTGTCTTCATTTTCATTGAATTCTTTAAAGTCTTTGATTTTGTTCTTCATCTTCTCGTACCAAGTTATCATTGAACAGAGAGTTGTTCAGTTTAACATGAGTATGTGGCTTTTCTGTTGTTTTTGTTATAGGCTTCATCCAGGGATGCAGGGATGGTTGAATATATGAAAATCCCTCAAAGTAATACACTGTACAAACAAACTCTAGGAAATAGTGGACATAATCATCTCAATAGATTATGAAAAATCCCTCGACAAAACATAATTCCCTTTTGTGTTGAAAGTCCTGAAGAGATCAGGGATTCAAAGTTCATACTAAACATAACAAAAGTAATATATTGCAAACCAACAGTCAACATCAAATTTGATGGAGAGAAACTTGAAGCAATTCCACTAAAATCTAAGATGAGACAAGCTTGCTCACACTCTCCTTATTTGTTCTATATAGTACTCAAAGTTCTAGCTAGAGCAAATTAGTCAACAAAAGGATATCAGGGGGATACAAATTGGGAAGGAAAAGGTCACAGTATCATTATTTGCAGATGATATGATAATATATATAAGTGACCCCAAAATTCCACCAGAGAACTCCTACATCTGATAAACAACTTCAGTAAAGTGGCCGGATATAAAATTAACTAAAACAAATAAGTAGCCTCTTTTATATAAATGATAAAGAGGTTGAGAAAGAAATTAGGGAGACAATACCCTTCATAATAGCCACAAATAGTATAAAATATCTTGGTGTTACTCTTATCAAACAAATGTAGGATATGTTGAACAAGAACTTCAAATCCGTGATAAAAGAAATTGAAGAAGACTTCAGAAGATGGAAAGATCTTCCATGCTCATGGATAGGTAGGATTATCATAGTAAAAATGGTCATCTTACCATCAGCAATCTACAGATTAAATTCAATCACCTTCAAATTTCCACAACAATTCTTCACAAACATGGAAAGAACAATAATTCTCACCTTCATTTCAAAAATCAAAAAAAACCATGATAGCCAAAAACAATCCCAAAAATAAAATAACTTCCATGGGAATCACCATTCCTGACCTCAAGCTGTACTACAAAGCAATAATGAGAAAATACTGTATAGTGCTGGTACATAGACAGAAAGTTTCAATTAGTGGAATAGAATAGAAGACACAAAAATAAACTGATACACACCTATGGACACTTGATCTTTGACCAAGATGTCAAAAATATACAGTGGAAAAAAGAAAGCATCTTCAATAAATGATGCTGCTCTAACTGACAGTTGGCATGTAGAAAAATGAAAATAAACCCATATTTGTCACCTTGTACAAAGCTCAAGTCCAAGTGCATTAAAGGACCTCAACATAAAATGAGACACACTGAATCTAATAGAAGAGAAAGTTGGAAAGAGCCTCGAACTCATTGGGACAAGGGAAATTTTTCTGAACAGAACACCAATGGCTCAGGTTCTAAACAAACCATTGATAAATGAGACCTCATGAAACTGAAAAGCTTCTGTATAGCAAAACACACCATCATTAGGACAAATTGGCAACTTACAGATTTTGGGAAATAAATCTTCACTAGCCCTATGTCTAACAGAGAACTAATAACATATAAAGAACTCAAGAAGTAAAAAAGAAAAACCCAAATAACTTATTTTAAAAAAAATGGGTACAGCTTTTTGCTGGGGCAGACTCATATCTGGTCTGCTCCCCTGATGACACCATATCCTGACCCATCCTAGAGGAACCACTGTACTCAGAGCAGTGGGTAAGAACCCTACCACAGGGCTGCAGCTGGGAGCCTTGGCACTCAGGACCCATCTCTCACCCAAACCTAACCCTCTGGTATAGCCCTCTTTTTTCTGCCCCTCCCCCTTTGTCCCTTTTGCTGGGGCAGACTCCAGGCTGGTCTACTCCAAGGAAGACAATGTAGCCTGACCCATCCTAGAGGAACCACTGCAGTCAGAGCAGGAGGTAACAACCCTCCCCCAAAACAGAATCTCCAGAGCTGCAACTGGAGGAATGCCCAATCAGGGTCCATCAACCAGCAAAACCCTGTCCTCCTGAATACCAATCTACTTCTGCCCCCTCTGCTTGGCCCTTGTTACTGACTCCTAGTTGATCTGTTCCAGTGAAGACACCATATCCTGACCCATCCTAGAGGAACCATTGTACTCAGAGCAGTAGAGAATTCACCACATTCAGAACAGTTGAGGGATCTGGAATCCTAGAAGCACTAACAGGCTACATGTGCATTCTTAATTTTTCTTCATGGAGCCACTCTATTTATTGTAATAATCTATTGGTTTTGAGGAACACTTATGGCATCTTCTGAATCTGAGACTCATCTACCACTTTAGTGTTTCCCTGAATTCCCCACACAACGGGTTTTAAAATTTTACCAGTGTCCTCTGTACTTGTTGAATTCAATTTACATAGAGACTAGACAAGACAAAGTCTTGCAAAACAGTAAAGAAAATTTATCTTTATTTGCATGCTAGCAAATTAGAATTCAGCTTGAGTTTGAAAATCAGTAACTATAAATTAGGGACCATCTGAATGAAATAGTATATCCCTAGTTGAGATTTCACCTGGCTGGTGATACAATTTGCATTTGTAATTTTTGTTAATGTCTCCAGAACATTGTAATCAACTCATACTTTGTCAGAGAAAAAAAAATCCAATATCTATATTCTACAGGATAATAAAATTTGCACTAATCTGGCTGACTCCCAATTGATTTCTTCATGAAATGGAAGACACAGGTGTTCATCTAGTGCACATAGTCCGTCCAGGTTGATAAAACTGACAAGTGAGGATGATGTCTGTACTGCCTCTGTCTGTGAAGGCAGCAGTCTCCATACATCTGCATTGCTCCAAGTCTCAGCACTTTTTAATCTTCTCAAGAAAACCAAATTATCCAATCTTTCATATTTCTCCTGAACTACAAAGACAAATAACATTCCTTTCCTTCTGTTGGAAATTCTGTGCTTTTGTTTCCTAAGGTTGCCACGGTAACATTATTAGACAATTAAGGTTGCATGAACCAATTCAGGTAAATAAATATTTAGGACATGTATTATGGAAGACTATACTGAGACATATATTCAACTCATCAATTATGACTATTTTAGGAAACTCTTTTTAGTATTACAACCCTTCTTCATTTCCCATTGTTTACTGTCCGTGTGAGCAAACATCTCAGGAAGTTGAGTCTGCTTGGCTCGGTGTTCTAGATGTCATCACCATGGTCCACAGGAAGGCTGTGCAAAGCAGGGTCTCCTTTCTTTTCTCTTTGTGATCTACTTTGTGTTTCTTCATAGTAGATTGAAGCTCTGCTTGGATGTCAAATTATATAGACCACTTTGGTTGATAGGTTACTGGTAGCATTTCATTTTCAAACCATTCATTTGTCCTGGTTTAGGAAAAGATATGCTTCTACAGTCCTATTTTTTGGATCTTTGACAGACAAATCCTTAGCAGAAAGGATTTATCTGCTTAATCAGTAAAACCAAAAATGCCCAAAACAAAATAAAAAAAAATACAAGATGAACTCCACAAGAGACTCAAGTTGTTCATTTGGTCTTTGCTACCTACTCCTGGCCATGGTGCCTGTGTGCAATAAAGTTGATATACCAAGTGACAATCTATGGAAAAAAAATTATTTCCTTGTTACCAATAGATAACAAGTACATGTAGCTTCTTGGCTGGCATTGGTTCTCCATGTCTATATCCCCTTCTAAGTGCTGGTAAGCCGCATGACTGGTAGTTGCTCAGAACCTGTGATTTTGTATGTGCATTATTTCTACTTTATCTAGAATTCATTGTTTAATTGGCTCACCAATATGGCTTCATTAGGCCATTGTAACATATCTATTTCATTGCATATTAGTCTTATTCATCGCTCTTCTTTACAGTTGTCCTTCATTCCCTTTAATCCATTTTGCCAGACTTCATCCTCTTCTAAATAGCTCTTCTTTTTTCACATCTTGTATTCTATTACATTCTCTGATTTAACTCTTTCTCTCTCTCTGTCCCTCTCTCCTTCCTTCCTCCCCCTCACACACACTCACACATACACATACACAAACACGCATGTGTAAAATTAAATTTAGATAAATTCTGTACTACAAAGAAAATACGTGGCATTTGCTTTCCTGGAACTGGCTTATTTTGCTCAGTATAATCATCATTTGCACACATTTTCCTGAAAGTATAACAGTTCTATTAATTTGTGACTGCTTAAAAGTGTGTATATTGTTACATTTTTATTCATTCAGGTACATAGAGGCTAGTTATTGTCTTAATAAGTGTGGATATGCAACTATATTTGTTGCTTGTTGGTTTAGTGACCTTCAATATTTTACTGTGAGGTGGTTTGGCAAAGTTGTATATTTTCAGTGTTTTGAAGGAACATTCTCCCTGGGGTTCCCAGTTTACACACCACTGACAGAAAGTATAGACTCCTCCTGATTTTTAGTTTTCAACAGCATCTATTCTCACATGTTTTCATGAAGATAGAAATGCTAATGGGTGAGACGGAATCTCAAGGCAGTTTTAATTTTCATTTCACAGATTCTGGGGATGTTGACTATTTATTCAAGTATTTATTGACCATCTGTTTTAGCCTATTTTTCTTTTCCATTGGATTATTTGACTTCGGTAACTAAATTCATTTTATAGTCCTTAATGTGTTTGGTTAATTTTCTATTTGATACATAGTTGGCAGCAACTTTTCCCTCTTCTGTATAAGGTTTATGAACACTGAAGATTGTTTTTTTCTTGACCTGCAGAAACGACCTAATTTCATGTAAACTCATTTGATAAATTTGGATTTATTTTATGTTCTACTATAATCTCTTAAAGGAATACTTTGTGCCTTTCTCTAAGTGAATTCTCTATTTTTCTCTAGATGTTTGAATATATTTAAGTTGTGGCTAACTAATTTTATGTATCTGTGTTTCACTACTCTTACCAATATTACATATTAGCATGTGGGGTCATTTCTTGGTTGCTTTGTCTTGTCTATTCATGTATACATTTTTTATGTCAGTACTATGCTATTTTTGTTAATGTGGTTCCATAATATAATTTTAGATCATGCGTTCAGATATGTCTGTACTGCTTTTTGTTAATGATTGCCTTGACTATTTGAGGTTATTTGTACTCCTCTGTAAATTTTAAAATTGATCTACTAATTCTACTGAAAATTTAATTTGACTTCTAAAGAGGACTGCATCACATCTAAAACTTGCTTTAGATGATATAATTGTTTCACAATGTTATTCTACCTATGCCTAAACATGGGAAGCATTTTAATCTTCAAGTGTCTTCTTAAATTACTGTCTTAAAGTATTCCACTCTGTAGTAGTTTTATATCATTGACTTATTTCTAAGTATAATATTTTTCTTGAAATGATTTTATATAAATGGAATTGATTTCTGCTAACTTTGTTATGGTTATATAGAAGTCCTTTAGTTTTTGTGTTCTGAGTTTTCTGTTTATTTTGGTGAAAGTATTTAAAGTTATAAGAGTTTCTTGGTGGAGGATTTAGTGGGGAATTTTTGCATAGACTTAAACTATCTGGAAATGTCACTAATTTATATGCTCTTTTTCATGTTTGAATTTCTTTCTTTTGAAATATTGTACTTGCTAATATCTTATGCACTATATTGAATAAAAACAGTGGAAATGGTATTTCAGCCATGTTGCATTTTATGTTAAAATGGCTACAACACTGTCATATCTCTCCTTTTCTAGGTGGAACAATATTCTTTCTATTTGTCATTCTTTCAAGACTTCTATCAGGAAGTTATAAATAAGTTTGTCAAAAATCTTTTCTGAATCTACTGAGACAAGGTCATCTATGCCTTTAAGCTTTTTTATGTATACATTGCATTATTTATTTGGATTTATTGGGTCAAACTTATATCTTTACAAAAAACTAATTTTGTCATGGTTTCTTCGATAGATATGTATATATACATACATACATACTTACATACACACATACACAAAAGCACCTACACACACACACACACACACACACACACACACACACACACATGCACACATACCACAAGTTAATGTTTTAAAGTTTAGTAGAACTCTACTGAATCAATCAGGCACCAGACTTTATTAGTGTTAGATTTTATAACTGCTACAGTATTGTTGTTTCTTATGAGTGTGTTTATCTTTTATAACTCAGTGATTAAATTTTGTTAAATCATATGTCTAGGGCTTTATTCTCTTCTATTGACCAGTTTTTATCAGTCTGTGGATTGTGACTCCTTTGGGGGTTTATCATTACTTTAACAGTGGTCTCATATCAGATATCTTTCATATCAGATATTTATACTATGATTCAGAACAGTGGCAAAATTACAGTTATGAAATAGCAATAATATAATTTCATGGTTGGGAGTCACCACAAAGTGAGGCACTATATTAAAGTGTTGCAGCAATAGAAATGTCGATTTTTTTTTTCATTTTGGTGGTGTAATATTTTTTCATGTTACTCTAGTTTTCAATGGAATCTATTGTAACTTCTGTTTGGTGAAAGGATTTTGTTATTTTAGTGATTTTCTACTTTCTTATAATAGCATGACATTTTATGAACTGTCAAACTTGGTGCAGGGTGCTGGTGGTAAAACTCTTATGTGTGTACGTAGCAGGCATGAGGATCTGTGTTCAGGATCAGGAGTAAAGTCACACAAATACAGTCAGAAGACCTGCTAGCTCAAGTGATATAGCCTATATGAAGCAGTGAAGTTTTTTGCTTTTCTTAGAAACCCATTTAATTAACAATGAACATCGACTGAAAGATGTTTATCAATTCAGAAGCAACATACACAATAATAGAGTGATGTTTGCCCACCTAGAAAGCATGAGCATGAGTAATACTAATTTGTGTTTATCTGCATTCATCCTGTATTTCATCTGGTTATGACAGTGTCCAAGTATGTTAACCCAGCACAAGTATGACAAAATTAAACATTGATTCCTGTAATTTCAAGACTGTTGTCTCAAACAGTGTTACTCCTTGAAGACTATAGAGATTATGCATTACTGAGTCCTGGGACTCTGTTCAGAGCCCTGTGGCTCGAAACCTACAATAGAAGTAGAATATTTCACATGCTTAAAGATCTTAGGTATTGCCTATAATAAGGCTTTTTATTCCACAGATGAGGAGCAATAGGAAACTTAGATACATGCCAAATTGATATGTTTCAATCATACGTCAAGGATAAGGAAAAACACACATTATATATATCTTGGGTTAGACAGGAGGCAAATTTTTGAGGGAGAGTACCTGATATTTAGAAACCACCACTCCATTTAGTGGACTGCAAAATTTCTTGTGTTCAAATATTTAATTCATGTAAGACCTCATGCCTGCTATTCCTATAGAATATGATTATAAATCTTGTCCTCTGAACCCTATTATCTGTGAGGATACCATGAATCTTTAGATAGTTCAGGTTAACAGACCTATGAATTCTTGTGATTTAATTTTAATGTGATTATCAGAAGAATCTTGACACATAGGCAGCAATGAATGAAACTTACCAGCTTTGCAGGACATTTCCATCTCAAATGTTTTAGGGTTGATCACTAAGTGTCCTGAGCCAATTTTTCCTTTTTTTCTTTTCACCCTAATCATAGCAGAGCCTCCTAGGTTCTATTAATTAATATATTTCAAGTTCTGAAGACCTAATTGATTAATGTGCTGCCATATATTTTCTTTACATGGTGCAAAAAACATATTAGGTGATAACCCTCATTTGTTTCATTATGGTTCTTGAATTTAGATATATGTATAGTTTTGAATTTACTGGCACTGTATGACATTCTATTTTTACCTACAACAGTACAAGTTAAAATTAAAAACAACACTACTAAAATTCCACACAAACGAAAGCATAATTTTTTCTTTCTCTTCAATCATAGATTTTTTTTTTATCACATCATAATTTACTTATTCACACAGAGGTTATAAACACAAAAAGACAGGATGTGGGGAAGGGAATGACACCGCAGCATAGGTAATCAGGGAGAGTACAGATACCTTTCAGAACAGGGTATCAGCTGGGTGAAGGTTCAGGGGACAGGTCACTATGACTCTGCCTATGATTCACTTGTCCTTATCTAACTTGGTACTGTCCTCCGAGAGGCTACCTATTAAAAGGATCTATGACTACTCAGGCTGGTAAATTTCCACAAAAGCTGCTGGTTTACAATAGCTTATAGCCTTCTGTTTCAGTGTTTTTCCACAGAGACCCAAGACTTTGTGTTAGCGTGTATGTATGTCAGGCCTATTGCTGATTTTAGGCCTATGGCTGATTTTAGGTCTTCAGTGTATAAGCAGGGCTGCCCCTGACACCTCCTCCCTTTTCTAAGTATAGGAGGGCCTTGGTGATTCTAATCTTGAGAAGGCAGGGATAGAGGCCTGACATCCAGTAATTGAAAGGGACTTTGTAATGGCTCCAGTCCTCCTGTCGTTGTCCAGTGATAGAACTTGTTTAGAGGTTATATGTAACAATACATTAGTAGACAAAGGTTTATAATTTTAGAAACAATGAACAACGTATACAGATAGACATATAATTATATATGATTTAATACATTAATTATGTTTTCTACAAGCAGTATATACAACTTGTCAAGAATGACACACTTAAGTTGAAATAATTGATGACTTCTGCTTCCTAATAAAATGCTGGTTCTAAAATGGATAATGACACTGTTCTTCTAAAATGATGTCTTGCTCTTTTGGACCTTGCAAATAATGGAAGCTACCCTTGGAGTTATTCTTATTTTGAATGAAAAAGATTGTCCTTAAAGTGGTGTGGCATTTATATTGGTTGTCAAGTGAATATTCAAGTGAATCTCTGCTTCCATACAGAGTGAAAGGAAACAGTGGTAGTGCCTTAGACAAGCTCCTCAGAATGGAGTATATCAAAACCTTACTTAGTTCAGCCCCTTTTCTAAAACTCAGAAAATTCTGCCATCAGCTTTCCCTCCACACAGTTGGGCCCTATGCTTGCATTTGCATTATTACTCTCAAAGCATATTCTTATTACTTGGGGGAGACAAGCCAGAAGAACAACTATATATTTATGTTAAATGCCCATGTAGTGGCATAAATTACACCCTCAGTCACTAATCTGGTGTGTTATAGAAAGATGTAGAACCTCTAAGAAGTAGGAGGAGCTTAGAAGTAGGAAATTACATCACAAGAGGCATGCTCTGAAAGGGGATATTAGGGGCACAGGTGTTTCCTCTTACTCTACACTTGTTTCCCTCATGGCAGGAACAGTTTTACTCCACTAGTGCTTTGCTATTCTGCCATAACACAGACCACAAAATAATGAAGCCAAGAGATAAAAGCTGAAACTTCAAGAAGTCTGAACCAAAAGTTTCTTCTTTATAGGTAAATTAATTCAGATGTTTTACTATACTGGAAAAAAAAACTAAAAAAGACCAATCTGTCTCTGTGCTGGTGCTATGTTTGTTTCCATTTTCTTCCTTAAACTTTGTGCATCCTTGCCTGACTTCTTTTTCAATATATCTATCTCCTAATTGTAGTGTACTGGTGAAATTTTAAATTATATAGGACTGCTAGTCTTTGCATAGTGTGTTTCTTAGAGGCCTATAAGCAATGTAGAGTTAGTCTTTTACAATATAATTCTCCAGTTTTCCCTTCCATTTATGATAAGTAATATACTTGTTTGTTTGTTTTTTTGTTTTGTTTTATGGTAGCATGTAGTATATTATTTTCTTTAGTTTGATAACTCCTTAAATAGGATGGCTATAACCATTCATTTTACTTCCCATCCTGCCTAGGTTGTGTGTCATTCTTAATCTGTCTTGGTGTCCATTGTGATGTTTACAGAGAAGATGTTAATGGTAGGCAAAGAAAAGTAGACAGAAAGCCGCAGGTCTTCTTGCTAATAAGGAATCAGCTTATGGATGGACAGAAAGAGGTAAGACTGAGGAATATTCTTCCTGTGCAGAGGAACTCATTAACCTTAAACAAAGCTTCAAGGACCACATAGAATACTTCATTCCTACACATGGAGCAATATTTTGAACATTGCAAGGCATTAAATGTAATAATGTGCAGTGCTAACTTAGAAATCTGTTTAAAACAATATCGAAACTATGAGGTAGCTGTTCCTTGGGGAAACACTTGTAATCCTAAGGAAAATGTGGGAGAATCACAAGTTCAGGGTTGTCTGGAATACAGAGTGACTCTATGGCAAGACTAAGCAATTCAGTGAGACTATCTTACAATATAAAGTAAAAAGAAAAGATTGCTAGAGGTATGGCTTGTGAGAACACTTGCAGGACAGCAGTAGGGCTCTATATTTTATTTTAACTTTTGCAATAAATAAAACAAAATATAGGGAATCGTCATGATTCTAAGCATGATCTAGATACATGATTATTGAATCAGTGAGAAATTTTATTGGTATGAAAATAGAAAAGTTTGATTTTACATAAAAGAGTGGATGTTTGAGCGTATGGTAATGTCTTGTACATCTAAATAAATGGAGATTAGCCAGCATGGGAGGTTTTATATAAATTAAAATGACTCAGCATAATACCTTTAAAAAGAAATGAACACAGGAGCAGTGATATTCAAATAGAGTTTTAGATAATTTTGATACTATGTAGAAAGATTTTTGACCAATGTCTACAAAGATTGGTGTGTGTGTGTGTGTGGTGTGTGTGTGTGTGTGTGTGCACTCGCATAATAAAGAGATTATTAATTTACTTAACCAAAATAACTATAGATCATTACCCAAGGATGTACCACTTGCCTATTTTTTTAATATTGCTCAGAAACCAAGTTGTGTGACTAAAATGTGCAGTAGGGAAAAAGTGAACATAATGCAAAAAAAAATATTTTTTTTTTGTAGGTTAGCACATGAAAATACAGAATCTTATTCAACTTGGGAAAACTGGATATAAGATACAGTGTCTGGATAAAGCGGAGTTGATCTCTTTTGGAAGAAAAAAGCCAAGATTTTCATAAAGAATATATGAAACAATTCTTGGAAAATTTTGATGTTTCCTAGTGAGTAATGTGTTTATGGGATTTTAAAGCATGATTATTTGGAAGTTTTAAGACCAATATATGGAGCTTTTTAAATGAAGCAGAGGCATTATAAATTGAAGCATGTTCTCACAGACAATAAAGAACAGTGAATTGTTTACTTTTATAATCATATTCTTTGTGGAAGTAGTAATGGGGATCTTGGAAACGGATTCATAGCACTAGTGAATATCATGGACTGGGCCAAGAGAAGAAGGGTCTCTTCAGTGGATCAGATTCTTACTGCTTTAGCCCTTACCAGACTAATTATGTGTGGTCCATGGTTATTTGTATACTGTTATTCATACTGTTCCCATTTTTGCTTACGAAATCAGAAATGTTTATAGCAATAGGCTTATCTGGGTCATAAGCAACCATTTCAGCATCTGGCTTGCAACATGTCTTGGTGTCTTTTATTTTCTCAAGATAGCCAATTTTTCTAATTCTTTTTTTCTCTACCTAAAGTGGAGAGTTAAAAAGGTGGTTTTAATGATAATACTGGTATCAATAATTTTCTTGATATTAAACCTGTTATCTTTGAGGTTTCTGATCATTTCTCAATTGAGGTTTATGAAGGAAATATGTCTTATAGTTTGAGGAATTCACCACCAATTTCAAAGGATTTTCTTATTCACCAAGTCATCCAAAGTTTCTTAATCACCATCTCATCCCATGTTTTCTTACCCATCAACTCCCTGTTCATGGTGATACCCTTCTCAGTGTCCCTGGTAGCTTTTCTCATGCTCATCTACTCACTGTGGAAACATCACAAGAAGATGCAGGTCAATGCCAAACGACCTACAGATGCCAGCACCATGGCCCACATGAAAGCCTTGCAAACTGGGTTCTTCTTCCTACTGCTGTATGCAATATACTTACTTTTCATTATAGTAGGAATTTTGAACATTGGCTTGATGAAGAAAATAGTAATACTTTTATTTGACCGAATTTCTGGAGCAATTTTTTCTATAAGCCACTCATTGGTGCTGATTCTTGGAAACAGGAAGCTGAGACAAGCCACTCTTTCTGTGCTGCCTTGTCTGAGTTGCCGGGCCAAAGATATGGACATCATGGGTCCCTAATAAATTCCAGAATTCCTTGGACAAAATCTTGAGATCTTATAGTGGAAAAAGAAACTGTGGGGCTTCAAAGCTGTGATGGGTAATACATCAGAGGGTACAAGGAGGAAAAATATTCTAGCAGGATATAAGTGATCTCATGGGAAACTGGATAGGGGAGCATTTTAGGAAATGAAAAGGGATTTAAATGCAGGAAAAGGAGGGATTGTACAGGTAAAATGACAATAAGAATGGAATCATTCTATGCTAAGAAAACTTATAGTGCCTTTAATTCAGGGCTCTCCAAAAAAATTCCTGAAACATTCAACCTATTGGTGTTTACATTGTTGAAATACTAGTGGTGAAATTTAAATCCCATTTCTAAGGATACCATGTATTATAGGAATAAGTACTTCAGAATTGGAACTGGCCTGTCTGCTTTCTCCCTGAGGACTACTTTTCATGGTATCAGAAGAAACTGTGCAAGGTTCTATATGAGGGAGGCATCTAATAGTCCTATTCCACTATGACCCTTGTGAACTGCATCAGTGACCAACGACCACCATTGCACAATAGCCCTGTTGGTTTACTACTGGCACACATATCTTGTGGTAACCAGTTTCTCTGTAATTTGACTTAACAGCCTTTCAAGGGGATCACATGCATAGTACAGTAAAATTAGCTAAATATTCACCAAATAACTGAGTGAAATCATGGTTATTGGAGGAGAATGTACAACTGATTTACTAAATCTGCATAATCCCTGACAAAATATATGAACGTCTGTCAATTACCTCAAAAATAAATGTAATCTTCATCTGTCATCAAGATAACAAATCTTCAAATAGATTAGGATGACTACAGAAAATCACAACCAAACAAAATGCAACGTTTTGAAGTTGATTCCAATGAATACATCTATATCACAGCACCTAAGACTCAGAGAAGAATATAGAAGTTTGACAGAAAGATCATAAGAGTCAAAAGATCAAGGACTTTGCTTCTTAGTTTATGTCTTTTAGTGACAGCAGAAGCTTATCCTTCATGACTCACCAGGCTGAGCACACTAATGTCAGCTGAGTAAGGAGGACACCAACAAACATGTCAAAATGGACTAGGAAAGCATACAAAGCCTCAAATATCCAGAAAGATCTACAGGCCTGAGTAAAACAGTGATCTGTAGAGAAAGTCCTCACCAGGGAAAAGTATACCAGTTAGAATTCCAGTACCAAATGGTCATTTCTGAAAATACACATACAAGTATAATTATATGGCCATATATATGCATGTATGTGTATACATTATATGGATTTAATAACACATATGTATACTATCTGGATATATATTTATATATGCATATTATATGGACACAAATATATACATGAACACACACACACACACATATATATATATATGCACACACACACAAATATATACATACATGCAACAAAAACCAATGAAAAAGTGGCCACAAATTTCAAGAAGATGGAGAAGGTTATTTGCAAGATCTTGGATGGAAGAAAAGGAATGTAGAAATTTTGTAATTAAAATACAATCTCAAAACCAAAACCAATCAGCCAAACAGAATATATTAGAATAATATTGAAAATAATCATACATTCAGATCTGTCACATCCAATATTAGTCGGTCAGAGGGAAAAATTCAGCTGAAATTTTCATTGTGTATAAATTTTACACAAAAAATAATAAAATACTTTTATTAAAATATCTGATAAGTATAGTCTTCTAATATATTTGTGTTATGGCTTTTCTGATAGATAAAAATTACATACTAATATTTGAATAAGAACTAACTAAATTCATTATACCTTAACATATACATTTGTGTATTTTTATATTAGGATACTCAATACAGAATAATTTTTCATCATCTTAAATATTTGAATTTTGTGTTAAGCATTAACCTTTTGAAATTTAATATGTGAGATATATGTATTCATTTGAGTCTAGGAAGACAGGTACTGATTTGTGTACTTTTGTGTAGTGCTGTCTTAGAACTGAATGAACAGTTTCTTATTGGAGGGAGGAGAGATCCTCATCTACCCTGGGGAGAGAAAGAGAACTTCTAAGTCTTCTGCTGCTTCTGATACTTCATGAACCCCGTGACGCTCCTCTGCAAGGTTGCACAAACCTAAGAGTTGCTAGAGGAAGAGACTCTGAACTGTACAACTGTTTTCAAGTCTTGCACAGAGCTCCTGGGATGCAGCTCTCAGAAGTCACTGCAGTGTGTGGGGTGGGCTTTTGTCATGCACTTGCCTTTGAGTCACCCATGTTCATGTTATTCAGCCTTTTTCCATCTTCTTATAAGTAACCCCAATAAATTCACTAGTTCACTAAGCTTGACTGGAGTTGAATCATTTCTCTGACCCACAATGTCTGACACAGACATTTTCTCATGTCTTACACAGTAAAAGTCACAAAAGTACCTTATGGTGCATCAGATTTTTCTAAGATAGTGTGAAGGAATCTCTGCTGACTACAAATAGGACCTTAATGATAGGCCAAAAATGGAATTCACCCAAGTCAACCTGGAGAACTAATGAGTGTATGGCAAGTTGGTTTTTTATTCATTATCTTTCAGCAATTTCCTCTGTATTGAAACATTCCATCTAGGAGAGATAATGTCTTGAAAAGCTGAAACTTACAAGAGCAGGATTGTCCCTCACAATGTCTGTAATCAGTAAATAAATAATGAAATACTAGTGGTCAGGAGGAGACTTTGACATGAGTTGCCTTGAAGATATTCTCTGACCTTTCAAATCACCTTCAAATGGTACAGAAATGCACCAACATGCATCATTTGGGTGTTGTCATCCATGTGGATTAAGCTTCTGGTGGTTCAGATGATTTAGAGTTCATCCCTACTCCCTTAAATCCCCCTCAGCTGAGCTTTCTTTGTAGGTAATTCCCAGCAAACAAAGCAGAACAAAAACAACTAATTATTCATAAAGATGGAATTTGGTTCTAATAATTCCTTTGATTTATCATATATTCTGTACCTGGGGTAGGTACAGTGTGTCTATGTTGTCTCACTTGAAAAAATTCTCCCACAACATTGAGTCTAACCTACAGAACCTTGGTGAGGGCGGGGTTATTTAGAGGTGTGTGACTGACCCCAAAGAGCTGTCCCCATGCAGTTCTTAATGAAGCTGCTACATGGGGTCTTAACTTCAATTTTCTGTCTTATAGATTCTACTGTCTCCCAAGATCACTTACAGTGGGGTAACTTAGAAAAATTGGAGAAGAAAAGTAAGTAACAATTAGAATATCATGTCAGATCTATCTTTCTTTATATTGTATGAATAAACTTGATATCACTCCCATACTCTGCCCGTGCATTTTCCTGGCAGAGAAAGAGGCCTTACAGTCCTTCTGGACAGGGAATCCCATAGAGGAGATAAGAAATCAGCAAGGGGATGTAGGAGGGATTCAGGCTGTGATGTTCATGGAATCTTACTGTTCTGACAGGCTATCAATCAGACAGGTTATTCATCTTTGACTAATAATTAGATGCTAAGATATACAGGTTTCACAGAACAAAGAGAGACTAATAATTAAGTAATGATTTTGTGTTTGATTTCATTATATGTCCAGGGTTATAATTTCAGTCACAATTAGAAAATATAAACAGAACAGATTTTTCTGTAAGCCCTATAGCTCACATTTAAGAATCTAAAGTATTTGCCTTCCAAAGCAAACATGTTTATTATATGAGAGCCTGCTATAAATGTTTGCATGTGTAAAATCACTCCAATTAAAAGAATATATCTGAACCAATCTTTTTGAGAATAGCAAACTCTAATACTTAACTGTTTAATATATATTTAGACATCTATGCTACAACTTATGAAACATTTATTTTCATCAATCTATATTATTTACTTAATTTTATTCCTTTAAGAGGTGTCCTATATGACTCCACTATTTTTAAACTGCATTTTCTGATAATTCTACTGTTTTATAAAAAGAGGACTTGAATCTATAACCCTTTCTCCTGTCAGTCAGAGTTTGTCAATTGTTTCGTTTACCATGAACTAGTTTTACTATTTGAGTTTGATATGTGTGTAATGGTCTCCAGGACATAAGAACAATTTTGAAATACTGATCAAATAAAGTTAATTTTAGGGCTTTCCTAGAATGGCTCTACATATTTTTTCCAGGAAAAGGCATAAAATGAATTATAATGCAGAAAGTTCCCAAGAATATAACACACACAGACCAAAACCCAAAAGTGAGAGATAGAAGGACAGTGATTGCAGGAATCAGCTCAGCTTCATAGGAACTGTGCCAAGCAGCTGTGCTGACTTCATGACTCTCACCATTTCCAGTGACATTGCTCTGTCAGTACACCTAGCTATCACTGTATCATTCTGCATCTTTCATTGCATTAGTGCTAGGACATGGTTAGCTATATTCCAAGATGGAAGTGGGATGCTTGTGTTATGCTTGAAGAAAAACACACCACACACACACACACACACACACACACAACACACACACACAAACACAGAGAGAGAGAGAGAAGAGAGAGCATATGCCAGAACCATACTAACTTTTTATTTTTATTTATTTATTTTTTAGAGAGCATACCCAGTGGATAGGCAAAACCCCTAGTTGAGGAATGGGACCACCTACCCATCTTAAAACTTGTAACTCAAATTGTTCATTTCTAAAGAAAATACAGGGACTAAGAGTGGAATACAGAATGAAAGAGAGACCTGATCTGCAGATGCCAAACCCAGACACTGTTGCTGATGCCAAGAAGCACCTGCTGACAGGAACCTGGTATAGCCAGAGCCTGACCAATACAGATACAGATGTTCAAAGGCTCATAGCTAACCATCTGACTGAGCATGGGGACCCCAAGGGAAGAGTTAGGGGAAGGAATGAAGGAGGTGAAGCTGATTGCTACCTCATAGGAAGAACAACATAATCAAACAACCAGACACCCTAGAGCTCCCAGGGACTAAACCACCAAACAAAGGATACATATGGAGAGTCCCATGGCTCCAGCTGCAGATGTAGCAGAGGATTGCTTATCTGGCATCAGTGGGAGAGGAGGCTCTTGGTCCTGTAGAAACTCGATGCCCAACATAGAGGAATGCTAGGGTGGTCAGGAAGGAGTGGGTGGGTGGGGAGCACCCTCATAGAGTCAGGGGGAGGACAGATAATATAGAGGCTTGCAGAGGGGAAACTGGGAATAGGGAATAAGATTTGAAATGCAAATAAATAAAATAACAAATAAAAAGAAAATATAAAAATACAATTTTGATATAAAAGTTATGACAAAATGTGTTAGATTAGAAATGGGAAAGAAAATGGGATTTTTGAAAATTCAAATAATCCAAATGCATGTGAAAATTTTTAGAGACAATGCCATTCATCTATTTATTCTTTGATATCACAGTCAGGTGTCTCACTGTTTAGCCCTTGTTGGCCTGAAAGTTACTGTGTTGATTATCTGGTTGACTGTAAAATCATAGAGCTCTTCCTGTCCTGTACGTGCTTCTCCTCTCTTCTCTCTCTCCTTCTCTCTCTCTCTCTCTCTCTCTCTCACAGACACACACATATACATATGCACATGTGTGTGAGTATGTGTGTATTAAACTTCTTGTGAATGAATAACTGAACAAGAAGTGTAAGCACTTTCTTTGTCCTCCAATACAGAACATTAATTTGAAGTGACTGACAACATGTCTGTCTGATGAAATGAATTTTTTACTTTCTCTGTGACCTGCAAAGAAAACTATCTTCCTACAGGACCTTTGTTCAGGTGAAACCTAAATGTGGCTATATCCAATTCAGAATCAAAAGTACAGTGATGGGCTCAGGGAAATCCTTCAGTGCTCAGGCAGTCCTCAATGCAGACTTGAGAGCATCTACTCTACAGACCATAAGCATTGTTTACATTTCTGTTTGTGTGTTTGTTTTTTCCAAGTGTCATTTTGGTACATGTAAGTAGCAAAGTTAGAGCCAGCTCTTGGCTTTACACGGATTGATCATTTGTGTATTTAATTTTTAGGGTTTGTGTGTGTGTGTGTGTGTGTGTGTGTGTGTGTGTGTGTTGTGTGAAAATCTGCCCATTGCTTCCCTGCTACACTCTCTCCAGCTTTCTTTCCCTTGAGTGAAGGAAAATTAATCTCATATAGCCTCTTTATAATCATTTACTTAAGCATAGCTGAAGGGATGACTATAGCTAAGTATCTAGGTCTCAAACTTTCTCTGTATTTCTTACTTAAAAAGAGATTAATCTTGGTTCCAGAATCTGAGAGTGGGGTTAACCATACACAGCAGAATAAATATGATGCATGTTTTACTGCTTAGTTATTTTTCATATTTAATTATTGGCCCTCACATGCATATTACCTATTAAAGTGGAAGGAAGAACTAGCTCATGTTACTCATCTCAAATATTGTTAGGCCATGTATATTCATTCCTATAGTAAAGATGACTGAACTGATGTTGGCATAGTGAAGGGAAGGTAGATAAATCAATAGGTCCTTGGTGCCTATAGATAATTGTATCCTATAGGACAAAGGTCAGACAGAAAAGACAAAGGAATCCTGCTGTGTTTATAGGTTCATTCCCCTTAGTGAGTGCTTCCTGAAAATGAAATGATATTCACACATAATCCTCATATGCAGTGATAATGTAGTCCACTTTTATTCAGTGTTTGTAGTCAATTTTCTAATATTTATAATTAAAAGCATTCTTAAAACAGCAACACCTTAAAATTGTTAGAGTGTTATGTATGAGTTTCATCAATGCTGAATGGCAGAAAAAATAATGTTGACAGAATGTGTTTTGTATTCAAATAATAAGTGTGTGAATATTGCTATGTTCATTTGTTTGTATAAATTCAAACGATGAATACATATTTTCTCAATACAGAGATTTTGATAAATTATGACTTTCATAAGATTATTGGGTTGTGGATAGTTTGTAATGAGTGACTCATTCACTATCCATAGTCTGAAACCTAGCTGATTCAAAAGTTTCTAAAGTCATGTGACACTAAGGAATTTCTAGGTACAAATTCATATTTTTGCTGCCTTACATAAAGAATAAACATTTCATGTGATTTACATAATATTCATGTTAACTGATTAACATATGTATATAAGAAGAAAATGAGCAAAACAATGCAAATAAATATATCTTCATTTGCTTCTCAGCAAAGGAGATCAGTATTACCTTCATCAAATTTGCAATGGCTCTAGGCTGGTGTGTAAGGCATATGATGTCTGGATGGAAGCCATTTCTCTTTAGGGAAATACAAGATTTTTATGATGGAAGGAATGAAATCATTAGCAAGGCTTAATGGCTTGTTTGGTATTAGAGCTGTAAGATGTTTAAGCGAACATGATATGAAGCTTTGTATAATGAATATGCAAAACATTTTATCAACATGTTTTAATGAATCATAAGTAATGACAATCGAAATTGAAGCATCCAAGTAAAGATGAATGGTGTCCTACACATCACATCTATAGTCATTTGAGTGTGGAATTTATAATTGGCAACTTTGGCAATCGATTCATAGCAATGGTGAACATCATGGACTTGGTCAAGGGAAGAAAGATCTCTTCAGTGGATCTGATCCTCACTGTTCTGGCCATCTCCAGAATTGCACTGCTGTGGTTAGTATCAGTGAGTTGGTGGCTATATATGCTCTACCCAGGACAATGGATGACAGAGAGAATTGTTTGGATAATACTCAGTGTAGCAACAACTTTCAACCAGATTAGTCTCTGGTTTGCTACAAGCCTCAGCATCTTTTGTTTTTTCAAAATAGCAATTTTTCCAACACTATTTTCCTTTATTTAAGATCAGAGTTAAAAAGGTAATGACAGGCACATTATTAATGTCTTTGTTTCTCTTGTACTTAAATATTATATTTATTAATACATCTGATAACATGTTAATCACTGGATATAAGGTAAATATGTCTAAATGCTTCATTTTGAATAATACACAGCTTTCCATGCTGTTTCCAATTGCCAACACCACATTTGTGTTCATACCATTTACTGTGTCACTGGTCACATTTATCCTGCTATTCTTCTCCCTGTGGAAACATCAGAGGAAGATGCAACACAGTACCCAAGGATGCAGAGATGCCAGCACCAAGGCCCACATTAGAGCCTTGCAGACACTGGTTGCCTCCATCCTCCTGTATTCCATTTTCTTTTTGTTCTTAGTCATCAAGGTTTTGGATTCTCTGCTTCTGGAGAGAATGCTGGGGCTTTTTATCAAACAGGCTGTTAGAATTGCTTTTCCCTCAGTGTACTCCTGGGTCCTGATTCTGGCAATGCTAAACTGAGAAAGACTTCTCTCTCTGTACTCCTGTGGCTGAGGTGCAGGCACAAAGATGGGAACTCTAGATGCACAGACCTTCGGTTCATTTATGTGAATCATTTTGCATATCTTAGAGGGAGACAGATTACCAGAAATTCTTAAATTTATAAATTTTCAGTTCTGAATTATACAAAGACTGTTATTTTTCAACTTACAAGATAGTTGTTTGAATAAGTGATATCTAAAAATTTATATTTTCTGAAGCACATATAAAATTATGTTTGTTAATTATAATTACAAAACTTTTCTAATGCAGAATATTTGAATGAAGAAAATTGTAACAAGCTATTAACTTATATAACAGTTAATTCCTTTATAATAATAATCAGAATAAGAAATCTAAATAACAGGATATATACTTACACATATGCTTTAACGTAAAATTTTTATATTTTTACATACTACTCTGGTGGTATAATTTTTCAACTAGTCACAATACATGGATCATCTTGAAAGAAGAAATTCAATTGAGAAAATAACTCCATTAAATTGTGTAGTCAGCAAGTCTTTGAATATTTTATTGATTGATAAATTGATGTGGGTAGGCCCAACTTATGATGGGTCATGCCAGCTCTATATGATAGTTCTGGTTTTATATGGAGCAGATGAGCAATCCATGGAGAGCAGCCACCAATCTGCATTCCTTCATGACCTTTGCAACTGTTTCTGCCTCCAGATTGTTTTCTTGATTTCCTACCCTTATATTTCTTCAAAATTGACTGAGTTATGAGTTGATATATACTCGTGCCTCCCAACCTTTCTTTCTTCATAAAATTTTTCATTCCAATAGACAGGACATAGGACAAACTAGGACATATACTTACAAATATTTTTATTTATAAGCTTAATTTTATGAAACAAATGACATAACTCATATAGTATTACTGGAAATAATATAGGTTGATTCATCAGGTAAAATGTAAGATTCAACTTATAAGCTTCAAACACATTATGACATCCTGTATCTGCAATTTTACTAGGTGGAATAACAACCAGGTTGTCATAGGAAGAAATATTTACAGTACGTTGTAACTGATGAACAGGAAATAAACATAGTATTTTTACATGCTTATAGTGTTGATTGAATAACACAAATACGATGTAAAAATGTGAATTCATACAGAAGGTAAACTTTAATTTATATTTATTATATAATTACATATAAATATGTAATAATTACATATAAATATGTAAGAAGGATATGAAGAAGAAAAGATTACGTATTTTCTGTTTTTGTGTAGTTTAAATTCATAGGAATATAGAAATTATAATTTAAATTTTTTAATATATTCAATAAATTTAGAAATTTTATACTTCATTTAAAATGAAATTCTTCAAGCCACTGTTTACTGTTTCTGTTGTTGTTTTGGTATTTTTTCTTAGTTCTACTAATATAATAGCTACATTTATTTATTTATTTAATGAACTAGAAACATCTTATAAACATCTTCTCTGTCCTCGATCTTAACAAAAGCTCAAGAAATACCTAATTTTTGGTTACCATTTGAAGATATTTTAAGGAAAAACAGATAAAATTCAATAAAATGTGAGTGTTTCATATAGAAACAGATGCTTTAATATTTTTGCAGCAGATAATCTGTGCATTTCATATCTTTCATTCTTATATGTCTGGTGAAATGTTTTGTTTTGTTTTGTTTTCATGTGAGAAAGCTAAGATTCTGAGAATGAAAAGGCTTAGCAGGGTATTTTGTTGCTAGCATTTTTGCCTTTTCCTTTCCTACCTAGAGTCCCTCCTATGTACCCTATCATTCCCTTCTCTCAAATTCATGAAAATTTTAATTATTTTATATATACATAATGTTCATTTGGAAACACATACATTTTTCTAAATTAAATAATTACAGTATTTCAGATGGTATAATACTATCTTGTGTATACATGTTCTCAGGGAAGGCTACTTCATATTAGATAACTTATTCAGAGATTACTGGGAAGACTATTTTCACACACACATAGTATTTTCTAATTTCTTGTAGTTCTTTGTCTGGGGTTGAGACCCTTTGAGAATTCCCTCTTCCACAGTAGCTTCTCTGTTGGTATTTTTCCTGTCAGCTCATTTTAGGAAGCCATTTTGAGACTTCATGGGAGTAACTTCCATCAGATTTCTAGAAGATTCAATTTCACTGTAGAGTTCTTGCTTGTATTGTTTTGCTGCTCAGGCTTTCACAGTGCTCTCAGAGCCTCTATTGCAAGAATTCTGTTATAGATACATTAGTTAGAAATGTGAATCATGAATCATTTGTTCTCTGCATTTTGATCCAGTACATTTATCTGTAATGGTTTCTCTCTATTACAAAAAAAAAGTTCCTTTTTTGATGGATAAGAAATAGACTTTCCTGTGTATATAAGAATATACATTTAGAATTAGGACAGGAATTGTGTTAGCTTGGTAAAGTTGTGATATAGGCTTATCTATGAGATCTATGACCCTGGTATATTTAGCCAATTATAGTTAAAATTCATTCTGTGAGAATTTCCTACATATTAAAATATATAATTATTGTATTTATACCTTAATTCCCTTCAATTCCCCCAGGCAGCCAGCCCTCATCAACACATGCAACTTCCAAATTCATTTCTCTTTCTGACTGTCACTGTGTCCAACTAGTGATGCCTATATTTGAACAAAGACATCTTTAATATAACATATGCAAAAATATCTTTTAAATCATACTCATGATAATATAAAGCCTAAAGTTGATTTTTACACAATAATGATATAGGTGTTGATAGGATATGGGACGGATTTCATTGCAACTGTATAGATCAAAGTAGGAAGATATTTACTTGGAAGTATGCTTGGCATAAGTGTTATTGATGTAGTCAGTGCATAAAACTTCCTATTAAAAATAAATTACATTAATACACTTATGTATTAATGTATGTAAATAAATACATTAATTATTTGCAAATGTACCTTATTTAACATTGACTTGGGAAGAGATAAAGACAATACAATACTTTGTATTTGAGGAACAAAACATCATTGTATAGTTGAGTGGAAATTAAAGTTTGTAGTTAGCAATCAGAATGATAAGTGCAATGACAGGCTCAGTCAAGCCATCAGGACTCAGTATAGTGACTTGAGGTCTCTGAAAGTTCTGGTACCAACAACCGCTACACAGGAATTTAACCTCATGGTGTTTATACATTTTTTTACCTTCTTTAGAGTTTATCTTTGGTATATAAAGAGGTCAGACTAGAAAGACTACTGCTTCTACATTATGGAATTTGTGCATATATTTTCAGAAACTTTTATCCCTGAAAATTTCCCTATGCTTCACTCCTACACAGCCCCTGTGCTTAGCCTAAATATAGGTCATTTGATCTCAGAAACCTCCTTACTAAGAACTTAGAGATCAGAAGGCTATTCAAGATATCTCTCTTTCCTTTGCTTGTTCATATAAATAATTCCTTTTTGGATTAATATTCTGTATAAGAGAGAAAGTAAATTCATGTCTAATACTGTAGTGTTTCATGTCCTTCTCAGTCACTTCTGAGGTTAATGATACATATTTTTCTCTGTTTTTTTACTGTAATTTAAATTATATCAATGTTCCTTTCATTAAACATTATCTATTGAATTGGTAGAAATCTCTAATGATTCTTCTATTCTTTGTTGTTAGATTGTGTTTCTTCATAAGCATTGGTGACTGCAGTAAATACTGCAAAGCAGATACTGGTATAGGGGAGGGGAGGTAAATACAATCTGAAGGTTCTCTGTGCTAGTGGAGGAAAATAGCATACTGTGTTGGGACAGTTCCTGTGGATGAACTGATTGACCTTTCAATGCTTCCTGAAATCACAAGATAGCATGCAGGGATAAAATATTTAAATTAAATTTTAATTTAATATTTATATTTAAGATTCATTAATATATAGTTCAAAGCATTTTAGTACTGCATTTTAAAATCTATGAGTGAGTATCACATGAGTCAGATGAATAAAAATTGAATTGAGTGACTGATGTTAATCCAAATGGTATCTGAATTCAAATGAATGTTTTTGGATGAGTATAGTTGTATTCACACACACCACACACACACACACACATATATATATATTGTGTGTGTGTGTGTGTGTGTATGATGTATATATAATGTAATATATATAATGTATATATAATGATCATATATATATATATAATGATCATTGCAAGGTTTATTTTTTGTCCACCCTCTAGATCGCCCTCCCAGAGTTTTAACCCCATCTCCCTCCCCTTCACCCATGAGAGGGCACTCCCTCCAGCTAGGTACCCCCCTTCCTTGATTCATCAAGTCTTTACAGATTAGATGTGTCCTCTCCCACTGAAGATGTGTCAGGGGCCTTGGACCAGGATATGTATGCTGTGTGGTTAATAACTCTGAGAGCTTCCAGGATAGCTGACAATGTTGACCTTCCTGTAGGGTTGCCATCCCTTTCAACTCCACAATCACCCCTAACTCTTCCTTGGATGTCTCTGACTTTAATTCAATGCTTGGCTATAAGTATCTGTATCTGTCTCAGTCACCTGATGACATCCTGAATTTTTCAGGGAAATGGAAAGAACTAGAAAAATATCATCCCAAGTGAGGCAACCCAGACCCAAAGGACAGGCATGATTGTATTCACTGACTAGTCAATATTAGCAAAATGTACAGATCCTGTGATATATCCAGTGACATAGACGTTAAACAAAAAGAAGCCAAAGTAAGAATGTTCAGTTCCACTTAGAAGGAGGAAAAATAATCATTAGAGGCAGGGAGGGAGAGACCTCATGAGAGAGGGGGGAAAAAGGGGACAATCTCAGGTATTGGACAGAGACAGGAGAGAAGCCCAGATGGCTAGAAAAAAATGAATGGAAAATACACAGCTGCCAGGGGTAAGTTTGGGCTCAGGAACAGGAAGAAACTTCCAAAACATCCCAGAGACCTGGGATGTGAGAGGCTCCCAGGGCTCAGTAGGGGTAACCTTAGCCGAAATGCCAAACAGTAGTGAAATGGAACTTGAAGAAAACAACTTCAGAAGTTAGAGAGGGACCCCATTGTAGGGAGGGTGATACCAACCCACCTTCAAAGTTTTTTGACCCCAAATTGTTCTTGTCTAAAGGAAATACAGAAACAGAAATGGAAAGAAATGGAAGGAATGGCTGACTAATGATTGGTTCAACTTGGGATCCATCCCATGGGCAGGCACCAAACACTGACAATACTACTGATGCTATGTCATGTTTGCACACAGGAGTCTAGTATGGGTGTCCTCACAGATACTGTACCAGTAACTAACTTTATCCATTCTTATAAAAATAGAGATAAATGAAATTTCAGGAAAATAAAATCTTTCAAGAAAACATTTAACAATAATTTATGAAATTACATTGAACATTCTACAATGTACATACAGAATCTTGGAAAGTATATTAAAATATTTTTACAGAAAAAGTGTTAATGGAGTACTATGAACAAGTTCATATTCTTGCCTTACATTTATATTTGAATTTTGTTATGTGACTTTTACAGTACTCAAATAATGAGATGTAGGCAGCCGTGGTTATGACCAGCACCTGACAATGTAAGCAGCTGGCTTCCAGAGTGGCCAGCTCAGGAACTGGTAAACTGTAGGCAGCCGTGGTTATGACCAGCACCTGACAATGTAAGCAGCTGGCCAGCAAACAAGTCCTTTGAGCATGCGTCGGCCTCGTGCCCCTTCTGAGTGGGCTTATGCTAATAAGGTGTTGGCAGCTTAACCTATCCTGGGAGGACACATCACCCAGCCCGCCTAGGGCAGTTATATAAGCAGCTCCTTTCTGCTGCTTGGGGTCCAGGCCTTTCCCTTCCCTTCCTGGTCCAGGTCCCCGTCCAGTTCCCCATTCCTATGTCAAGAGCCGTTCCTGGATTAAAGCCAACTGAGAAGGATCCTACCGTGTCGCGTCTTACTTGCGGGCCAAGGCGGACGCGACATATGGTGGCCCGCACGGGGAAACTGAGGACTTCACCTTCGTTGGATTCAGAACTCAGCAGCTAGGAACGGCGGCGGTACAGGTATAGTTATTGCCACAGAAAGTGCCCAGTGAGTAAGGCCGTCACAAGGTCCGCGGTAAAGCGGCGTCATAGAAAGTGCCCAGTGAGTAGGGCCGTCACAAGGTCCGCGGTAAAGCGGCGTCACAAAGTGCCCAGTGAGTAGGGCCGTCACAAGGTCCGCGGAAAAGCGGCGTCATAAGGTCCGTGGTCATAGGTCCATGGTAAAGTGGCAATTGAATCACGAGAAACCTTAGAAGTATCATGTTTGTGTTTGTTGTAGACCAGGTGTGGGTCGGTCTGGGTGTCGTAATTATGTTTTTCCTAGTATGTAGTCTTTGTTTCTGTTTAAATTGTCATTGTCCAAGACATAAGTGTAAAAAAAAATAATAAAGGACGAAAAAGGGCCTCCAACATCTATCCTAGCACAAAAGATTTAGAGACAGAGAGTTCCTCCAGCTCCGATAGCTCAGTTGAGGAGGAAGGAGGGAACTTAGGCAAGATGGAGGAGGAAGAAAAGTTAGAAAAGATGGAGGAGGATCAAGAGAACCTATCAGTTGAAAGGGAGTCTGTGACCCTCTCTAGGCGGAGGAAAGGCAAACATGGGGCGGAGAAGCTTAAACCACCTGCTTGGGAGACGCCCACAGCTCCGCCCCTAGGCCCGCCTCCATATGCGGAGGTTCCTCGGGCCGGTCCACCCCCAGGGACTCCAGGGACTCAATCGTTCTGCCCTGAGACTTGGAAGGAAGCGCGTATGGCCTTCCCAGTTTTTGAAGATCCAAATCAACAAAGATATCATGAGCACTTGGATATCAAAATGTTAAAAAATCTTGCAGAATCAGTCAGGGCTTACGGCGTTAATGCTTCCTACACGCAATCCTTGATAGAAAGGATAGCGACACAGGCCATGACACCATCTGATTGGATAAGTACTGTGAAAGCCTGCTTAACTATGGGGCAATATCTTGACTGGAAATCTATTTACAGTGATTATGCTCAAAGACAGGCTCAAGCCAATGCCGCCGCAGGACAGCCCTTATGGAACCTGGATATGTTTCTAGGTCAGGGACAATGGGCAGGTAACCAGACAGCATATCCGCCAGCGGTGTACGACCAAATTAATGCCATGGCTGTTAGAGCCTGGAAAGCTCTACCCAATAGGGGAGAAGTTTCTGGCAATTTAACAAAAATCCTCCAGGGTCCTAATGAGCCTTTCTCCGATACGTGGCTCGCATGATGGAAGCCGCAGGGAGAATATTTGGCGATCCTGATACAGCCATGCCATTGATAGAGCAATTGGTGTTTGAACAGTGCACCAAAGAGTGCAGGATGGCCATCACCCCTGGAAAGCAAAGGGCTTGCAGGCTTGGATGAAGGCTTGTAGGGAGATTGGTGGACCATTGTCCAACTCTGGCTTGGCAGCTGCAGTTATGCAGTTGTCTAAGGGTAAAGGCAGGACCCCTGCTGCAGGGGCTTGCTTCAACTGCAGCCGAGATTGACTCGGAAGATCTCCAGCCCGGCAGTCCCAGACGGAGAAAAGGATGATGAGGGCATAGATTCTGTTTTTGACCCTACTACTGCTATGGATACCGGGTGACTTTATACCTTTGTGGGCCGTCACACGCACCTGGCCAGTGCCTATGCCGGTCCATTCTAACTCCCCGGTCCTTCCTACCTTTTCTCTACCTTTTGTGTTTGTATGCTTTGCAAAAATCAAAACTCTGCGCTTTGTATTAGCCAATGTATCTGCTTGGTTGGATCCCCTTGCAGATAGTAAAGTTGACGCAGAGGTTTTGAGAAACGTGCTTGTTCAGGTAAGTTGGGATCGTCACAAGGTTCGGGGGACGCCTCGAACCGGACTGATGACTCCCTAAGCATCACCATGCTATTTATGATTTACAATGCCACCATATCTTTGCCAAAGAACTCTACTAAATGCAGAGTGCTGGAAAGGCAGGAATAACACTACCTTTATTGTCAGACTACCTACCTCTGTACCGGTAACGGTGGAGGTTGACCTTAATACCTGTTTAGATATATAACCTATTCAGCTCTCTTGCGTCTCCTCTCTCAGGGGACTGTATATTATTCCTTTGGTATATAAACTTTCTCAGTCTCTCAATCAGAGTCGTCTCCTGTCTGAGTACCTGAAAGGAAACCGGTCGAAAGAAGACGAGTTACCTATCCAGGAGGCTCCTATTGCAGATCGCTACCCTGAATGGCACCCGCCTGGATCCCTCTACTTTGGAGGGGCTCACCACTTGGGTCAAGGGCGCCTCAATTTTCTTTAAAGAATGAGCGGGAGTATTTATCTGGGGAGCTGTTGTTCTCCTAGGATGTGGTTTCTGCCTTTGGTTTCTGTGTCATTTGTGCCATGACCATGCAGGACATAAGGTTGTTGTTTACCAGGCGCTGACTGCCATGAAGGAAGGCACTCCCCCAGGTATTTGGCTGGCCTCCCTTAGGGAGGCATAGTGGGGAGCCTTCTGGACCCGGTAATGGCCATCCAGGCATAATCCCTAGATCCTGACCATCTTGACCATTGCCAAAGGTGTACACTCATGAGGCTCCTACAGCATCACCTCAATGTTTCTGAAGCGGGGAGTACGAGGAGCGCCTCGACTAGAGATGTTCTCAATCCTGAGATAGATTCTCTGAAAGCATGTCCGAGTGCATAGAGGTTTTTGTGCCAAATGTACCTCTCCTGAAAAAAGGCACGAAGGCGGGTATGGCAGAAATATAAACTTTCCCATCACAATGCCTTCACTTTGCACAAGGGCTCGGACTCTGTTTTCCACCGCTGACTTGCTGCGCTAGCGGCGACTTTATAGGTGTGCTTTATCGCCTCACGCCAACCACCTAATGAATGAGTTCAAGCATGCTTGGGTGTGGGATGCCTAAGGTCTGAAGGGTCCAGAGGTAACCTAATTCAAATTTAATAAATAAATAAGGGGGAGATGTAGGCAGCCGTGGTTATGACCAGCACCTGACAATGTAAGCAGCTGGCTTCCAGAGTGGCCAGCTCAGGAAATGGTAAACTGTAGGCAGCCGTGGTTATGACCAGCACCTGACAATGTAAGCAGCTGGCCAGCAAACAAGTCCTTTGAGCATGCGTCGGCCTCGTGCCCCTTCTGAGTGGGCTTATGCTAATAAGGTGTTGGCAGCTTAACCTATCCTGGGAGGACACATCACCCAGCCCGCCTAGGGCAGTTTATATAAGCAGCTCCTTTCTGCTGCTTGGGGTCCAGGCCTTTCCTTCCTTCCTGGTCCAGGTCCCCGTCCAGTTCCCCATTCCTATGTCAAGAGCCGTTCCTGGATTAAAGCCAACTGAGAAGGATCCTACCGTGTCGCGTCTTACTTGCGGGCCAAGGCGGACGCGACAATGAGATTATTACAAACAGATTAAAATGAATAAAATGATACAAAATTGTATCTTATTTGCATCTGAGCACAAGATTAATCCAGTATTTCCTCAAAAAAATTCCAAGCTATTGCATGAGGCACATAGCATCTGGATGATGCGCAGCTCAACTGTCTGAGTAAATACAAGATCTTTATTACAATGAATGATGGCATTAGTGTAACACACATGGTTTTTTGGTATATTACACATGTAAGTTATTTAAAGGAGCATGCTATGAGGTCTTAAGAACTGGACCTGAATACCATTTTAGAAATATGTATTTAGTATGAGTATAAGCAGTGACATAAGATACTGAGCATTCACTTGAAAGTGGGGTAGAATCTTGCAGAGCACATTTATAATCATTTTGAATGTAGAATTTATAACTGGAAATTGTTGTGGATAGCCCCAGCCTTGTATTTTGATCATAGTTCCACCCCCTGACAGGGGCTCCAGAGGAGGATTGAATCAATGTTGTGGATAGCCCCAGCCTTGTATTTTGATCCTAGTTCCACCCTTCTGGGAGGGGCTGCAGAGGATGATTGAATCTGTACACAGGTGACGTCTTTGTAAACCTTCTGTCCAATTAAAACCTGTAAAATAAAGGCTAGAGCCAGAGATTGGGCAGTAGAAGGGGAGGCAGAGAAAAAGGCTTAGGGGAGGAAAGAGTGAGAGGAATTCACTATAGAAGGAGGCAGAAGCAGAATCAGAGAGCAGAAGAGAGAGAAGCAAAAGAAGAATAGGAGGAAGTTGAAGCAGAAGAAAGCTGATGGTAGAAGGAAGCCGATGCTGGAGGAGCCGGAGCTGGGACAAATACGTGGCCAAGATGAATTGCAAATTATAAGGGATCTCATAGCCGGGGATTAGAGTAGTGTAGTGGTAAATCTGCCCAATCTAGGCCTGCTATTTATACCATAATTATTGAGTTGTGTCTTCCTTTACTGGTCTAATTTGGGTGGAGACTTTACAGCAGCAAATTTGGGGTTTAAATAATTCCTTTCTACTACAGGAAGTTTTGAAAATGGATTCATACCCTTGGTTAAACATCACAGACATGGCCAAAAAGAAAAATCTCATCAGTGGTTCAGATCCTCACTGCTGTTCCCATCATCAGGACACTGTGTTTTAATTAGCATCACAAAATTATTTACCCTCTATACTCTATCCTGCGACATGGATCTCTGAATGAATGGTCAAAATGTTTTTAGAGTCAGGACAGGTGCCAGTTCATTTTAGGATCTGGGTTGCATCTTTTATCTTCTCAAGATAGCAAAATTTTCTCAAACTACTTACATTTATTTTAAGATTAGAATTAAAGCAGTAATGACAGTCTCTCTGTTGGTGTCCTGGGTTCTCCTGTTTTCATACATTATTGTTATTAATATATTGTTGGATATTTTTATATCTGAACATAAGGTTAACATGTCCTGCAGCTTGAATTTGTTGAGCACATAGTTTCTCCATACTTCTTTTATTGCCAAAAGTCCATTCATGTTTATACTCTGTGTGTGTGGTGGTCACTTTTCTCTAGATCATGTTCTCCCTGTGGAAATATCTGAGGAAGTTTCATCCCTGAACATAACAATGCAGATATTCCCATCAATATGTCTACATCAGTTGTACAGACAATGATCACTTTCCTCCTTGTACATGTCATTTTCTTTCCTCTCTTGTTAATGTTTGAGATTCTCTGCTTCTGGAGAGAAAGCTGTTGCTTTTGTTCACAAAGAATGCCAGAAAATTTTCCTAAGTACTTAGTCTCCTGTGTCCTGAATCTTGAAAATGCTAAGCTAGAAAGGCTTAGCACATCTCTGTGCTGATATAGCTGAGGTTCATAATTGAATATGTGGATCTAAATTGAACATAGGCCTGGAGGATCATTTTTGCATATCACTGTGAACATGCTAGGGTCATAATAAAGTCTTCTGTTTATTTATTTTGTTTTTTATCATTATTTTTAAAATTTCTATAACCTTTTCAGTATTAAAAACATGTTCTGATGAAATGCTATGAAACACATGTCAACATTTTTTATTCAAACCAGTCATACATTAATACACATATACAAAACCTTATATCAATGTAGATTCCTTACATATAAGACAATATTACCATAATAACATTAATTTTAAATGCATAAAATGAGAAATAAAAGGTAAAAATATATATTTAAAAATAAAAACTATCATTTGATATACATAAAATGTGCTTGGTACACCTGGATTTCAGGATCCCAGAAGCAGCCTTACTCCCAGGAGCTATCACAACCAGTATCTCAGGATCACAAGATCACAGAGACAACTGGAATCTGATGCCGGGAGCCAGCCCGGCTTGGTGGGAGGAGAAGGTGATCTTCTTTCATCTCTGTCTCCTCCAGTCGATTTTTCTTGAGGTAGCCAAGGGGGATAGGGATTGGAGAGCATCTGCAGAGGTAAGACTTGGTCTTAAGAGATTCGGGGTAAGACTTTGGACTTACGATATATTTAGGGTTGCTAATTAATAAAATCTTATTTGTCTACTTTACTAAACTTTATTTACTAGGCTACTGTAGCTGACCTGCTATCTGTTTGATGCTCTGAGACCAGAAATGCAGTTTATGGCCCACTAGCACCTCAGCCAGGGACAGCAGAGGATTAAAGCAAATGGCCTTTGTACTCTCTCTGCAGGCGCTGCCAGGCTCTAACTTAGTTCTGTCAGTTTGAGTTCACAGGAAGAAAAGACACTTAAAGAAGTTATCACAGTTTTATTACTAAGTGTAAAAAGTTTCCTATGAAAGCTATCTAAGAGAAAAAGTGGAAAGGTTAGGAGAGATTCTAAGCAGGGAAGAGAAGAAATAGAGAGGAGAGAGCAAAGAGAGAGAAGAGAGAGACACAGAGAGAGAGAGAGATAGAGATGAGAGAGAGAGAGAGAGAGAGGAGAGAGAGAGAGAGAGAGAGAAAGAGAAGATCAGAGAGGAGAGCGAAGAAGAGAGAAGAAAAAGTGAGTTGCTAAGAAAAGTCTCTTTTCTTATATTCACTCGAGTACAGATCACATGTTACAAAGTTCATCACGTTCCTTAAAAATTTAAAAAATAAATTTAAAGAGAAATTTTCAACCAAAATGTGTAATGCATATCCTTAGGGGTAATTTTTGACTAAAAATCCATCACCCGTCTAGCTCCCCAGGTTCATCGAAGGTTTTAAAAATATAACTAAGAAAATTTGTGGTTTTTTTTAATAAACCCAGGAAATTTTTTTTTCTATCCGCACCTACAATAAATTGTGAGTTCCTTTTAGTGACCTTTGTTTAAATTGTTTAAACCACCCTTAAAAGTGCTTGAGTTGGGTTTCTAATTTTAGGGCTGTTAACAGAGATACTTGGGGGGGCTGGCAGGTTTCAAAACGTTTTGATTGTCAAAAAGGGGCTTAATACCAGTCCCACTGTAAAGAGCAAATAATCATTGATACAATTTTGGAATTTTATAGGGTTCATTAAGACTTAAAAGGGCTCTATTTGTCTAAATGCTCAGTACGGGCAGTACATCTTATGTTCGCGAGATCTGCTCCAAAGGGGTATGCTATTTCTTAGTGATTGTTACATATGTTTAAAAATAATTAAAAATTAATAAAA